>JAJGRW010000434.1:0-422687 GCA_025461045.1 Carex parvula
TTTTGAAAGCATGGCAGAGACAGCAAATTTCGATCCAAAATCGAATTCGGACTTCGGAGTCTATCCGAATGTCTTAAACTGAATTACATCGTATGATTAACTTCCATCAAAATTACATTAATTAATTATAAGTTATAATGTCGCTGTTAACTCCGTTCCATTAAACAAAAAAGAAATATCCTCTTTTTTTCTCTTCCAAAATTGGATTTCATCAGAAATATGAATGAGCAGATCCTATCAGTCACTTAAATATTAAAAATGAGATTTGAAGTCGGCACCAGCTGAAATTAACTAATCGTGGTGGTATAAGCACAACCCATATTAAACTGAACAACCAGCTCAAGCCGATTTAAGAAATTATAGATCACATATTAACTTTTATTTGATTAGTGTATAATTTAATTTTTAAATAATCCAACAAGTATATTTTGAATATGAATTTTAGATCATATATATTATTTTACTTTAAGACAACTTCTTATATATTAGTAAAATTGTTGCTTTGGAGCTTATAATAATTGTTTTATATTAGTTTGTATTTTTTATTACTTTTTATTAATTATGTTTTTATATAAAAAAATTATTGATGGAAGTTTCTTGAAATATATCAATTTGACTCTCTAAAAAGAGCATCTTATGAGATTCTTTAACTTATCATTTTACTTGGTCACAAATTAGAAATATTATATAATCCAATTACTTATTTTGAATCAAATTAAAAAAAAGTTAGAAAAAATGAGATTCCATCCCAACTTCGAATTACAATCTAGTTGCGCCAATAGATATTCAAAGTCTAAACTCAAACTCACCCGTTTCACACTAATGGAAAGGACCAATAGGAGCGGATTCAGGATTTTTGTCAGAGGGAGGGGGCAAAAAAATTTCGAATCGGATTTAATTCATTAATCAATTGGGTACTCGACAAAAAACAATGCTTTAAATTATATTTTTTTTAATGCTTTGACTTGTATTTTCTGATGCTTTGACTTATAATTCTATTACCAATTCAAATTCAACATATTTATTTCAATTTTAACCCTAAATTTAACTCGAATTACAAATTAAACGTCCCAGAGGGGGACAAAAAAAATTCCATGAAGGGGCAAAGTCTGTCAGAAACGATAAATCTCCACTAAAACTCAAAATTCAGGGAAGGACAGCTGTCCCCTGGAATACTCTGGGTCCACCCCTGCCCGGACCATCTTTTATAAACCCTGTACAGTCAAAATCAGATCATCTTTTATGGATAATATTCTCTGCTGGTTCTGTTCAAAAAAAATCTCTCTCAAATCCGGCAGGCTGACCTGACTGGAGATTTGTCCAGTTTTATTAGTAGGGTATATGTCACCACATTTTTAAGGTTTTGGGTTTGTTCATAATACATTATTTTTCTGTCTACTCATCTCACCTATTCTTTTTGTAACAAGTAATAGTAGTTTACTAACAGTGTTAATTGAAGTTAATTATTGGATGCATATATAATTATCACAAATTAAAATTGTAAGAAGATCATTATCAAAATTAAAAGTTTATGAGATTAATAATCACAATTTAAAAGTTAGGCGGTGTGTGCATGACCCCTTTGTTAATATTTATTATTGTATCAAATTCTTCAAAAAAAATTCCTAAAATAAGAATCCGTGCATGCTTTCATGTTTTGTAGCGCTGAGCAGAGAACAATTTCTTTTTACAAATAAAAAAATCATTTTGTCAGAAAATATATTGATTTTTTTTGCAAAAATAGCAAAGATCGAACTATTAATTCTGTTCAGGTGCGGAAAAAACCATTGATTCAGTTCATCTTTTATCACACTTTTATATGAATGACGACACACCAAAAATCGAAATGGAAGGTCATTGAAGCATGAGAGGTGTGATTCAGTCACTCCCTCTGTCTTTTTGAACGATGAATGGTGTCAGTGGTGTACAATGGGAAAGAAATATGTTGTTATTCTCAAGGAATAACATGAATCTGTTATTCCGATCCCAACAATCGGTCTTTGTTGAGATTCACGTATGAAAAACTTATTTTATTGAAATTCGTGTATGAAAAAATTTGAACGGTTGGGATCGGAATAACAGGTTCTTGCTATTCCCATGTAATAACAATTGATACATGTAGACAAGGGCGACTGAATCATTGATTTAGTTCACCCTGTCCGGAGTGAACTGAATCAATAGTTCGACTCTTATTACTTTTGGAGGAAAAAAAACTTAATGACAAATACGTTTTTATTTTCTAAAAAAAATGCGCTGAGAAGGATAATTAAGCTCTAGCTTAGGAGTTTCACAATTTACAAAGCATACAAGCGTCCAAACCAATGGACGAAGCAAGAAGAGAATGCATGTTGTATAATTACAATTTACAGATGGCAGCATGAAGACTTGTCCAAAACGGTAATTCGTCCACTTTTATCCGGTCCACCTATTTTTACCCTTTTTAAGTACCAAAGGAGTTCTCTGCTCAGCCAAAACTTGCCAAATTAAGTCCAAAAGAAAATTGCCCCAAATTCAATTCTCTCCCTGGCCTATTTCAGCTCTTAATTATTTGGTTAGTTACTCTCTAGTTAACAAAATTACATAGAACTATCTTTTTTTTATTCCACTAATTGCTTATTGTTTAATTTTATGGTACTCGTATATTTTTTTTCGTTATACCTAGCTTGCAGAAATAGTCGGTATTCTTATTTCTCTTCGAAAATATAATTTATTTGAACAATTTAACTTATAGCGTATACTTCGCCACAGCTACTATTAATGACGTAGTCTGAGAAATTATTTCATGATCTGTTTAGCATTTGTTTATGTATTTATGCACATGATGCTATTTCAAGTATATATATTAAAATAAATTAGGTATCACGCGTTAAGCGTTTTTCTTCATGCACCAGCGTTTTCTAAAGTCTTCTGACCAATGTCAGTGCACACAAGGACAACAAAAAAAAGTATGAACTATTAATCTATTATCCAAAGTAACCAAGTTCAAAATTAACATATATAGGATCCACAATAACATTTCTTTAAAGAAATACCACAATAACATTTTATAAAGCCTGTACAGTCAAATTCAGATAATCTTTTATGGAATAATATTCTCTGCATTGTTAAAAATTTTGACGTGCAAGGCTGGCTGACTGAGGGGAGATTTGCACAGCTGTATTAATAGGGTTTATGTCACCACACCATTTTTAAGGTTTGAGTATGTTCTATAATTCAATATTTTTTATGTTACTCATTTCACCTCTTCTTTTTGTAACCAATAATAGTAGTTTGTTAACAGTGTTAATTGAAGTTAATTGTTGTTTGTTAACAGTGTTAATTGAAGTTAATTGTTGGATGATATTATCACAAATTAAAAGTTTAAGAAGATAATTATCAAAATTAAAAAGTTTATGAGAACATTTGTTCTTTAGAAATTAAAAAAGAAACAAACTGATTACCTTTTTTTCCCCTTCAAAAATAGTAAGAATCGAACTATAATTCGGTCCAGGTGTGGAGCAACTGAATCAATGATTTAATCTACCTTTTGTAACGACGACACATAAAATTCGAAATGGGCAGTGACCAAATTATATATGGGAGATGTGATTCCGGTGATCCCCCCCCCCCCCCCCCCCCCCCCCACCACCACCACCACCACCACCACCACTCTATTTTTGAGCGATTTGTGTTGTCAGTGGTGCACACTGTACATGTATGACTAAGGAGTAATCAAACTATGATTTAACCCACCCTACTCTGAGCCGGATTAATGATTCAGACCCTTATTATTTTTTGGAGAGAAAAACTCTCAATTTGACAAATCGGTTTTTTTTTTTTCTAAATTTTTTTACTCAAACAAGGATATATAAGCTCGAGTTTACAATTGCCTAAGGGCATTTTCGTCAAAAAAAAGAAAGAAAGAAGAGAAAGCATGTTGTATACTGACAATTTAGTGATTTAAAGAAGGCTTTCAGCAAGAAGACTTGTCCAAAACGGTAATTCGTCCACATTTGATCCGGTCCCACTTATTTTTTCTCCTTTTGTAAATTAAGTATACCATAGGAGTTCTCTTGCTCGACCAAAACTTGCCAAATTAAGTTCAAAAGAAAACTGCCCCAATATCATTTTCTCCCCTATTTCAGCTCTTTAATTACTTAATTAGTTACTCTAGCAAACAAAATTACATAGAACTATTCTTTTTTATTCCACTTGCTATTGTTTAATTTTATGGTACTCGTATATTTTTATTTCGTCAACTTATTGTGCTGGTTGTTTTTCTTTGTTGGTAATTAGATTGTGCTAGTTGTTTAACAATATTATTTATTTTTTTTGAACAATTTAAATTATAGCATAACTTCAGCTACTCGTTTCCTAATATTAGTCGTAGTCTAAAAAATATTTCATGATTTTTTTATGCATTAATTTAATTAATTATGCACATAACATCCCAAAGTAAAAATAAATTATATGTTCACGCGTACGCGTTTCTTCATGCACCAGCGTTTTTTTAAGTCTTCTGAGTTCCGACCAATGTCAGGGCACATAATCAACATAAAAAAGTAGAAAAGTTGAACAATTATCCAAAATACCCCAAGTTTCAGAAGTACAAAAAAGAAGGAAAAAAGAGAGCATACATATAGTATCCACAATAACACACTTCTTTTAAGAAATACCACAATAACATTTTACTCTGTAACTAGTTAATTAAGTTCTCGTCTACTATTTTCTATATATTCATTCTTTTAAAGCTGCATGATCAGTTTAGTCATGTAAAAACAAGCAAAACAATCAAAAGGAAAATCATACTGCAAATATAACCCCATGCAATCCTCCTACCTAGAGGCTGAGACACTGTTATTTTCCAGAGATGTAATAACTGAGGAGAATTGATCTTTTTCTTATTTCTTAACATTCTAAATGTTACAGTAGAGATATCTCTATATATTACATTTGCTCCAACGGTTAGAATTATTACCGTTGGTACCTTCCTATTTGGTACCGCAGTACCTATTTACACTTTTGCATATATACTCCTAATCTATGATGAATTTAAATTTTCAGATTATTCTTCAACACCCCCCATCAAGCTAGGCTTGTAAATATTGAATAATCATAGCTTGCTTGTGATTTCTTCAAATGGTTTAGGGTCTAATCCTTTTGTAAATACATCCGCTAGTTGGTCTTTACTCCGAACAAATGGTGTTTCTATTTTCTTGGCTTGGACCTTCTCTCTAACAAAATGGCTATGTGTTTGGTCCGTTCGTGGAATACGGGATTTAGTGCAATGTGTCGAGCCGAATTATTATCACAATACATCTTCATGGGTTGATCAACGTTGATTCCCATGTCTTTAAGCAATTGTTTGAGCCATATCAATTCGCTTGCGGTTGACGCCATGGCTTGATACTCCGCTTCCGTGCTCGATCGTGCCACGACATTTTGCTTCTTGCTTTTCCATGTGACTAAGTTTCCGCCTACAAATGTGCAAAAACCGGTGGTGGATTTTCTATCAAAGCTACCGGCCCAATCTGCATCGGAATAGCTACATATTGCATTAGAATTATTATTTTTCATCCATATGCCCTTGCCGGGGTTACCTTTCAAATATCTTAAAATTCTATTTATGGCCTCTAATTTGGCTTACGGAAAAAGAGATATCCGGACGAGTGACCGTAAGGTAAATTAATTTTCCTACGAGTCTTTGAAATTGGTTTATGTTTTCTAAGGATTCACCATCCTCGGTATTTAATTTGTACTTATTATCTATTGGTGTAGGTGCCGGTTTACAACCCAATTTACCGGTTTCTTTTAACAAGTCTAAGGTATATTTTCTTTGTGAAATTAATAGGCCTTTGTTTGAGAATGCTACTTCTATTCCTAGAAAATATTTTAAATACCCTAAATTTTAATGTCAAATTTTTCTTTTAATTGGAATTTGATTTTTCTAATTGCTTCTAAATTGTTTCCGGTAATTATTAAATCATCTACATAAACTAACACAAGGGTAATATTTTCTCCTTCATTTTTGGTAAACAAGGAGTGATCGGCATTACTAATTTTAAAGTTGCAAGAAATTAAATATTGAGATAACTTGCCATACCATGCCCTTGGAGATTGTTTAAGTCCATAGATTGATTTGTTTAACCTACAAACGAGGTTAGCATTTTTTTCTTTTACATGACCCGGTGGAAGGGTCATATAAATTTCTTCCTCAAGTGTTCCTTGAAGAAATGCATTTTTAACATCCATTTGATATAAATTCCAACCATTGTTTACGGCAATGGAGAATAAAACCCTAACGGTATTCATTTTTGCAACCGGTGCAAAAGTTTCGTTGTAATCTATACCATAGGTTTGGGTAAATCCTTTGGCCACTACCTTGCCTTATACCGTTCTATGGTACCATCACAATTATATTTAATTTTGTAAATCCATTTGCACCCAACGGGTTTTTTCTTTTCCGGTAATGAAATAATTTCCCAAATTGTATTTTTTTCTAGAGCTTTTAGCTCTTCTTTCATGGCTTTATTCCAAATTGGATTTTGAATGGCCTCTTGGTAATTTTTTAGTTCTATTTCATTGTCTATAGTAGCAAGAAAGGCTTGGTATGAAGGCAAAATTTTTTTATATGAAACAAAATTTTATATAGGGTATTGGACGGTATAAGTTACATAATCTCTAAGTCTACTCGACGGTTGTGATATTCTAGATGTTTCGTCTAAGTCCCGAATGTTTACTACTTCGTCTCATTTATATTGTTATTGTTATCATCTTCGGCATCACTTGTATCACTCTCTTCTAAATTATTTTGAAAAATGTATGGTGTTACCGAATTATTGTTTCATTTTGATTTGATTAGACTCTTGAATTTCTCCCAATTTTTGAATATGGCTCATTTTCAAAATATAACATTCTAGAAACAAATAATTTTTTATTAATAGGGTCATAGCATTTGTACCCCTTTTTATAGGATGAATATCTAAAAAAATAGTTTTTGTTGATACAAATCTAGCTTATCTTTTCTTTTAATATGTACAAAACTTGTACATCCAAAAATTTTCAAATGATCAAAGGTTATTTTTCGTTGATAAAGGATTTCTAGTGGGATTCTATTTTCTAATTTGAACTCGGTAATCTATTAATCAAATGTGTGGCGCAAAGTATGGCATCCGACCAATATATTTTAGGAATATTATTTTGGAACATTAATGTTCTTGTCATTTCTAGTAAATGTCTATTTTTCCTTCGGATACTCCATTTGCTCGGGTGTATTGATGCAAGTGGTTTGGTGTACAATTCCTTTTTCTTTAAAAAATGTAGAGAAATTATTGTTTACAAATTCCGTTCCGTTATCCGACCTAAATATTTTTAATTTTGCATTAAATTGATTTTCTATGAGATAAAAAAATTCTTTAAAGCTACTAAAAACTTCGCTTTTTGATTTTAATAAATATAACCAAGTGGTTCTTGAAAAATCATCGATAAAATAACAAAGTATTAAATCCATTATATGAGTCAATTGGGGTCGGTCCCCAAACATCCGAATGAATTAAATCAAACATATTTTCACTCTTGCTATTGGAATGAGAAAAGGAAGTTTTGTTTGTTTTGCCAACTTACAAACTTCACAATTTGCACAATTTAAATTTTTACAATCCAAAATAAGATTTAAAATCTTGTCGGAAGGATGCCCGAATCTTCTATGCCAAAGTCAATGTCAATGGATTTAGCGGAAGCACAAAAATATTTTTTTGAGTTCAAAAATAGTGTCCATTTTCAAGAAATCCTTCACCAATCTTCGTCCCGGTTTCCCGGTCCTGAAATACAACATTTTTACAAGAAAAATTACATTGCAATCTAATTCTTGTGTTAATTTTTGAACCGAAAGTAAATTTATAGGAAATGTATCTAAATATAGCACATTAAATATTTTTTTATTACAAAATATAGTTTCACCTATACCATTTATTTTAGCCTTCATACGTTAGCAACTAAGACAAATTGATTATTGTTGGTCATGTCTAAATTTCTTAGAAGTGCTCGATTACCAAACATGTGATCCGTAGCACCACTATCAATAATAATTTTATCTAACAAATTTAAATTTTTTGAGTGTGAAGAAAGTACCAGAAAATCTAGACTGATTTGGTGAGTTAGCAACATGGACATCTGCTGAATTAGGGTTTGCATTTGATCTGCTGCTTCACTGACCCGTTTCGACCTGAGGCTGACCCGCCAGCGAAGTACCCTGCACCAGTTGCTTTAGTTGAAACCGGGTTCATTTGTTTTGGGTTTGGGTCGGTCTGAGCATCACACGCCTCACGTGCTCCCCACTCTTCACGCGGATAGCCAGCACGCGTTTCACATGGAACCGTGTGCGCACAGGCACTCCCACAATTCTCTGCGTAATAACTCCCTTTCTCAGCAGCCCCAGCCCCTTTCACACCTTTCTTCATTCCATGCTCTTTTGCCTTCTGAGGAGATCCTCTTTTTCCAAAATTTCGGTTTTAGATGGGGATGAAGGAACCAACACTTTTCATGTGTATGTCCCTCATTCTTACACCCGTACACCTTTCAATTTCACTGTAATTTTGGGATCTAGGGTTTTGGCCGAAATTTGGGAAGTAGATTTTTTTGCTGCTACAAAGCCGTGGGTTTCGTGTCCTTCTCCAACTGTGAGTTGTGGACCACCCATAGTCTCTCTTTCGGCTCTCTTCATGTTGAATCATGTTCTTGATTTGAGAGTAAGAAGGAAGGGGAAGGGTGTTCATAATCTGAGCCCGCACCGCCTCATAGCTGGGATTTAAACCGGCAAGGTACTCAAATATGTCATCTTCTTCTTGCCGTTGTTTAATTATTGCCAAATCGGTGGTTGGCGGCCAGTACGATCGGAGTTCATCTTTTTTCTTTTGAAGAGCACCAAGGTACTCTACATGCTTTCTATGCCTTGTTTTTCTTGCTGGATTTCTGCTTGAGTTGGTAGATACGGGAATAATTATTCTCTTGCCCGTACATGTTTTTCACGGCTTGCCACAACTCAAAAGCCGTGTCAGCAAGTAGAAAGAGTTCTGAAATTGATGGCTCCATGGAATTTGTGAGCCATGTTATGATTTTATCGTTTTGGGTTCTCCATTTTCTTTGCTGCCTTTTTTTTCGATTTCGGTCAGCAAATTTGGGTTTGCGGATGTTGGCTCTTTATTTTCTCCGGTGATGTATTCTCGCATCTCTTGACCGCTGAGCGCTCTAGATGCAAGCCTTTGCCCATGTAAGATAATTCTTGCCATTGAGCAAAGTATTTGTGAGCTTGGAGGAATTGGTAGCCTCGTGTTGCCCCTCTTGAGCCATTTGTTCTTTGCTGATTTTTGTTATGGATTTTGTTGTGAATACCAGTTTTCTGGTACCGTGAGATGTTGCCTTTTTCGGTTACAGAACCTGAAGCTCTGATACCATGTTATTTTCCAGAGATGTAATAACTGAGGAGAATTGATCTTTTTCTTATTTCTTAACATTCTAAATGTTACAGTAGAGATATCTCTATATATTACATTTGCTCCAACGGTTAGAATTATTACCGTTGGTACCTTCCTATTTGGTACCGCAGTACCTATTTACACTTTTGCATATATACCCCTAATCTATGATGAATTTAAATTTTGAGATTATTCTTCAACAGACACAGAAAATAATTAGAGAACTACCCACAAATTTTCGATAATCACATCACAGCACAGGCATTTGGGTTCTCGTCACTGAGAAGTTGCGGGGCGTGCACCATGTAGATATGATGGTCGCACTGGTTGCAGGAACACGAGCCCCCGCCAACTTGCGTCATCTGTCCATTGCATTTCTCTTCTGTCTCCGGTTCCACAACCTCCGTGTGTCTTCGGATCTTTTTTGACACGTACTCGGCAAATCCTTTCTATTCATGGTGCCTTTCACTGTGATGTGGTTCTTCTCAATGTCTACCGTTACTTGCTCTACACCTAGAGGTGCAAATTAAAAGATAAACACGGAGAGGGCTGAATTTCGGTTACAATTTTATGTGTTGAAATGCTCAAATTTAAATGGACATGCGTTTAATTTACAGTGGATCACATTCTAATCAGTACGTTTTCGAAGTGTGCCACCGAAATCGAGCAATTTAAGCCAAAAAAAAAACTACCTTGAATCTTCAGGATGGTGCGTTTGATGCGCCTGATACATCCATCGCAGTGAAGCACCACCTCGAGAACTACTGTGTTCTTCTCACAAAAATTTAAAAAGAAAAAAAAAGAGAGACAGAATCAGGTCCAAATTAATAATTTAAAATTAAGGCAATTGTTGTCAAATTAATGATTGAAAGAGGATGCAGATTTGTACTTGGGTAACGGCTTTCTGGTCTTTAGCAGAAGAAAGAACCTCAACTTTATGTTTTGTTTCCTTCTCAATCTTATCACGAAGCTTCCAAGGATTCATGGTCCCCACTGCTGTCACTCTGTTTGCCTTGCGGTCAATTTTTACCTCTTCAAGTCCTATTAATTTAAACCCCCACAAAGAGTAATTATTCAGTAAAAAATTAAAAAAAAAATAAAAAAAAGTTCTAGCAAAAATGAAAAATAAATAAATAATACAGCAAAACTGTCAGTCTGTTGACGCTACTGTCAAAAGAAAGGCATTTGTGCTTTTGATCTGCAACTACTTTTTGACCAGCATATATATATATATATGCTAATTAATTAACCTCAGAGGTACGATGTTAGTCTGTCAGATAACAGAACACACAAAAAACACACGCATATTTGCTTTAAAAATGATTTCAACAATAACAGAGCCCATTTCTTTTGCTAATAACAAAATGAAAAAATATACTTTATAATACAAAAACATTTCAAATCTTAGATGGGCTGAAACACAGCTTGGCATGCAATATTAACCAACTCTTTGATATCTGCTTCAAAAATGTAAATAAATAACAAACCGTTTGTTATATCTGTAAAGAAAAAACGAAAACCCATATATATTTTGAAAGTATCAGGTCAAGTCATCATATACGTAATTGTTTTTCCATATATTGTAACAGATCTGAAAAAAAAAAAAAAATCCTGCACTGGATTTCTGAAATACAAAATGCATGTAGAACGATATTTTGAGATGCTGGAGGATATATGGAGGAGAGAGATTATACAAAGTATTCAGCTTTAAGAAGAAAATTTCCAAAACATAATATTTCTTTAAGGAATGCTTTGATGTGAAGTATTAATTAATTAGAAACCCTCCTTTACAAGAGCGATATCTATTTAATAACAGACATGATCAACAGCTTGATATCAGTTTAGAGAGAGAGAGAGAAAGAAAATACCTGGGAAGCACTTCGTTGACTGCAGAATCTCGTCCACCCACCCGTCGTTGTGAAAATCCACCTTCAGCACTGCCACCACCTCAGCTCTCCTACACCCTATCATCTCTCTTTCTCTGTCGTTAAGTAAGAACTAAGAAGGGGCTGGTCCAGTGAAAGGCGCGGGCTGGGGTGTTTATAATGGCATGGTTTTTCTTGATCTGTTGATCATCAGGATCAGCTGTGACAAAATTACAGTTATTGCGTTGTCAATGATTCAGTTAAGATAGATTTTCATGTAAAGATTTTAACAGAGTGCAGCGCACAGACTTTAGAATCAAAAGAGGGCTTCATGAGTTCATATGGTCTGTGCGCTGCATAAAGGGGAAATTACTCTGTTAAATATTTACCCCGATTTTCACGCATAAAGTGTCTGCCACGTTAGTGAGGTAAAAGGTCGTAGAATATTTAGGCTTATATACACAGGAGCAACGATTACTGGTGCTTGATATCGTCTCCCTGTTGGGCCTGTTCAAAGCCCTTGGATAATCCTACTTCATTCTACTAATTTTAACTCCACCGTCTCCACACATTTGTAAATTGCAACTAAACAGTCGGATGTCTTCCACGTGGTTTTAGTTCAAAGAATGTACACCAACTCTGGTGTAGTTCTATATTGGGAATTTATCCTGCTAGTACCCGCCAAAGATTGGAAGTTTTCACATGTGAGATTTGAGATTTCCTTTAAACAGCCCATTTATGTTACGAAAATTTGACCTTTCCAGAATCGCGCTTCGAGATTAGGATTTTTTTTTTAAAACATAATAAAAAAAAAATATTTTTACCAAACCAACGTGATTATTTTTTTTTTTACAAAAATCATAAGAACCGAACTGTCAATTCGGTCAGCTTGATTTTTTTTTTTGACCGAGTTGGCTATTCGGTCTATGTTGATTTCACAAATTTTCACAGAAAACTGTGTTGCGTTTGAGTAATGGCTAGGGACCGAATTGCCAATTCGGTCTAGCGTTTTTTTAGTCCGGACCGAATTGGCAATTCGGTCCAAAATTCTTTTAGGTTTGGTTGAATTTCTCACTTGTGTATATATATCATATCGGATGTAGGTCAAATTGAATTTGAAACCGAAAGATAATTAAATAGGAAAATTTTACATTGTGTCCTTTTTTTCAAAACATAGAATAAAATACCCTCCTCTCAAAATTCTTAACAAAATGCCCTTGTGGACTCTACTTTTCACCTCTCTTTCCTTCCCTCCCACTTCTCCCTATTTACTTTTCTTTATTCTTTGTTTAAATAGAAAAATACAACTATAATTCCATTCACCTTTTGAATTATTTTAATCTTTTTTGTATATAACTGATTAGAATTAAAAATTATAGCCTAAAATTTTATTTGCTTAAATAAAAAAAGCATAATATTAGCTTATACGTGGAATCTTTCCAATATATAGATCATTTTAAAAATTATTAAAATACATAATATTAACTTATTTTATAAAATATTTTTAATTTACATATTATTTTAACATAGACATTCTATCTAGTTTATTCGTTTTAAAATTTCATATTCCTATTTTTAACAATTATAAGAATTTTATTATGTTAAGAACAATTTAAATTAGAATTGGTCAATTAAATAATAATTTGGATAAATTAGATTCTTTAATGAAATAATAATGTGGTCAATTGAAATTTTAAAACGAATAAACTAGATAGAATTTTAGCCGGATCACTTTTTTTTTATCTCCCGTAGAGAATATTAGATGAAATTTGATTTACTTAATTTCATTTTCAATTTTTTTGGCACAATCTAGCGAGTAAGAATTACACATCTTTGTTAATGTAAATGTTCTCTTAACTAAATTTACAATAGCATAACCCTAAAAAAAAAAAATAGTTGGGACCGAATTGCCAATTCGGTCCGGAGTCTTTTTCGGATTTTCTGTGGCTGCCTTTCTGAAAATTTGTGAAACCAACATGGACCGAATTGTCAATTCAATCCAAAAAAAAATCAAGCGGACCGAATTGGCAGTTCGGTTCTTATGGTTTTTGTAAAAAAATAAGTAATCATGTTGGTTTGGTAAAAATAATTTTTTTAATTATGTTTTTTAAAAAAAAATCCTTGAGACTAGGGGTGTCAATGATACCCACCGTCCCACCGTATCTTTTAAGATGTGTACGGATAAGGTTTTCTTTCGTTAGCTTATTGGATATGGACATGGATAAAGATTTTTTTTCGTTAGCTAAACGGATATGAGTATAGATAAAGACTATTTCGTACCCGTTACCCTATAGGGTAATTATATAAAATAATATTATATAACAATGTTTGAGCAATAATTAGTGATGGTAAAATTTATTTTTGTGATATTTCATATAATAATATTTTTGCAATAATTAATGATGTACATTTGTTATTTAGTGTATTTTTTTTACTACAAGAAAAATGATAAACATCTTACTTTTATTTGCATGTTTGTTATTTAGTAAATAATTGAATTTGTCCAAATAGATATTTGTGTTTTCAAATTCTCTTGCTTTATAAAAAATCAATTTGGTTGAAATTGATTGCACATTTATTTTTTTTTATTAGTAATGTGATTGCTTATGTGTGAAATGATGAGTTTTGATGTTCTATTTGTAAAACATAATAAAATTAATTATTATATTACTGTTATTATTCGTTATCCACCCGCTACCGTTTCATTACCCGATAATTTTAACGGGTATGGGTAGGGTAGGATAAGGTCAATTCTTAATGGGTAAGGGTAGGGTATAGGTGAGGTCAATTCTTAATGGGTATGGGTATGAAAACGCTTCCACCCTACTCGTATCGTACCCATTAACACCCCTATTCGAGACTGCTGAGGTCGGATTGGTTCGGAAATCGAAAGGTGGTTTTGAGAGCGAAAAGGGAAAAAAGAGAAAAACAAAAATCCAGAAAAACAAAAAACGAGAACAGTGAGTGTTCCTCGTTCGGATTTGTCTCTCTCTAATCGTTTCTGTTCTCTCGTAGATCTTGAGCAAATGTACAAAATGTTAATAATAATAAAATTTTAATTCAAAATATTAAATTTTACAATAAATAGTATTAGTTTACATATAAAAAACAACAAATATAATAATACCTAGTTAGTCAAATTAAGTCGATAACGATAAATCGAGCTTGCTTTTACGAGTCTTTATCTTTTTGAAATATTTACATAATTTTTTCATTATCAATATCATTGAACAAATCCTTTTCAATATAAGTAACTAAATAATCATTCAACTATTGATATGTTATTTCTTGATTCATTTTTCACCACATTCATTGTCGAATATACTCTTTCAACACTAGAGGTAGTCATCAACAATATCAATGTCGGTTTCGCTAATTTGTAAAGCAAGAAATAAATATTGTGTTTTTTCTTGTCCTCAAGTTTTGAGAAAGTTCAACTAATTCCCTTACCTCCAAAAAAATTTCTATTAGTTTGTAAATCCAAATGATAATTCTCCAAATGATTTTCTAGAATAGTAAGCTCACATTGGTTGAAATCCGAGAGATAGAATTGAGAAAGTTTAAGCTACTTGTCTTAGTTAAATGATGAAAAATAATTATTCGGGTTTAAACATGACATACACATAAGAATTATTCCCGCATAGGCAAAATGAGGGGTGGCGATACAAATCGTCTTTTTTGTCTCCTCTGACAAGTGGCGACACAACATGCAAATCGCCTTTTTTTTTCTTTCTAGCGACGCAAATCAATTTTTTTCTTCTTCTGGTGAATCGGAGCGGAGTAGCGGACCAGACTGCGTCTTTTTTTCCCTTTCTTTTTAGCAAATCAGTCCGGGCTGACTTTCTTTTCCGTGCGATTTTCTTCTATTGGACCGTGAATTAAATTCAAGGGTAGACCTTATTCTCATTCAAGAGTAGGCACAAGTATAAAATACCATTAAGCCTAATTTTTTTTTCATAATTTTTGCCTACCCCTGGGCCTCTTTAGATCTGCCACTGTGATTGAGTCTATGTTGCAATGTATAGCACGGATTAGTTTGTACTATGGAATTCAAATAGTCGATATGAACCATTCAACACAATCTCCATATAAAAATATACTTACAAACTAAATTTTACATTTTTTAAATTTCTTTTACTAAACCTTAAAAAAAAAATCTTTTACTAAATTTTTTAGATAGGTAGAAAATCACACTCCGCACATGGTTGTAATATCATAGATATATATATATTTTTTTTTTTTTACAAAAGTGGGGTGTAATATCACAGGTATAATCTTGCATTTTTTTTTTTCAAATTAAAAACATTAAAGTATCCTTTAATGGAACCCGACATTTTTATTAATATCCAAAGTTTAATACAAATTATTAATTCTGCCCATAACTCGACTCAATATCGAAAAATACCCAAGCCGGCCAAAAAATGGCCGGCTTAGGTACCAGAGTAAACCGGCCATTTTCTGGCCGGCTTACTCCATTTTTTTTTTTTGGAGAGACACTATGAAGATCAAAATATTGAAATCTAACTCTGAAAATTTAAAATTTTTGTTTAAATTATTTATTATATTACTTCTTTTGATGTATGAATCAAGTTACAACAATCATTTTTTTTATTTCAAAGTCCAAATCGTCGATCCAAACCGTTCAACATGATTATCTAAATAAAATGTGCTTGCAGATCAAATTTTACATTTATTTGAATTTGTTTACTATTTATTAAGTATTTTACAAAAAATAGTCATATTCAGACCATTGAATTTTGTACCCATCTTAATAAATAGTAAAAAAATTCAAAAAAATGTAAAATTTGATCTGCAAGCACATTTTATTTAGATAATCATGTTGAACGGTTTGGATCGACGATTTGGACTTTGAAAATGAAAAAAATGGTTGTTGTAACTTTGTTGTAACTTGATCCCTCATCTACTTCTTTTGATGTATAATTAGCATATTTATACTAAAATACGCTAGAATACTTGAAATTATATTGAATTACACTATATTACAATAAATTATGTTCAATTATACTAAATTACGTAAAATTACAATAACTTCGCTAATTATGCTGAAATACGGTAAATTACGCTAAACTACACAAAATTACGCTATAGTAGACTGATTTTGCTCATCTTTCATGAATCATAAAAAATAGTAAAAATTGGTATTCTACAAGTTCATTATGTAACTAATTTACTGAGCTATTTGGATTGAATAATAGAAATGAAAATCTTAATCGGAAACTTCAACTCAAGGTTTGAGGCTCTTCCCTTAGTTTTTTGGCGATTCTGAATTTCGGAATTCGGCATCAATGGCACTGATGCATGCGTATTTTCGCAAGCTTTCCGAAAAGTGGTCATTTGCTAAAATCGGACACTCGAGCGCCGTTTTATGACCGTTTGAAGTTTCATCATCGTTTTTCCTCTTTTCAGTGAAGATATCGTCCCTATTCATACCGTATTTTAGCGTACTTTACCGTATTTTAACGTAATTTAATGTAATTTAACGTAATTTAACATAATTTAGTGTTATTCAACATAATTTCAATTAATCTATCGTATTTTAGTATAAATATGCTATTATACATCAAAAGAAGTAATATAACAAATAATTTAAACAAAAATTTCAAATTTTCAGAGTTAGATTTCAATATTTTGATCTTCATAGTGTCTCTCTAAAAAAAAAAAAATTTGAGTAAGCCGGCCAGAAAATGGCCGGTTTACTCTGGTACCTAAGCCGGCCATTTTCTGGCCGGCTTGGGTATTTTTCGATATTGAGTCGAGTTCTGGACAGAATTAATAATTTGTATTAAACTTTGGATATTAATAAAAATGTCGGTAATGGAACTCAATAGAATTATAAATTTTCTGTCAGGATCGGGGATCGATTTGGTTCCGGTATTTCGATGCATCATTGCTGGATGAACCCACAAAATGATCGACCTATTTAGGTTAGGAGTGAATCAACATGTTTTCTGCAATGTGTAACGGTAATTTAAGTTGTAGCAAGTAGGGCAACATGTACGACCAAAAATACATTTTCTTGCATAAATCTACGCTATGTCGAAAGAAAATCTGCATAGATTGAGGGATGCAGCCAGAATTGAAGTTAGAGATAAGCAAATTAGGCCCAGCAATTTTTTAATTTTATAATTCAGAATTGAGGTCCGTAATAGGGAAAGTAATTATTCAGTGATAAGCAAATTAGTTCAGAAATAAACCCAGTTCACAGATAGACACAGTCCAATCCAAATTCAAAATGTTATTTTTCAAAATTCTGAATGGGCAACTGCAACTGCTTGCTCCGTCTCTAACTTGATCTGATCTGAATTTCCAATATAAGCATAAAGCATCGCTCCGTTGAATAATTTCAATAATAAAATTATACATGAAAAGCCCATAGACCGAAATAGACTTATAGTCAAGAAATTGAAATGGTTAAATTTGTTGTATAGGCAAGGCAACAAACCTGGAAGAGTACGCTGAGATTCTTCATATTCTCTCTTTCGGCCCAACAACCAAAAGAGCTAGGAATTGGGCCTCTTCATTATTTTCTTTTTTAACCTGTGGACCAGAAAATATAAATCTTCAAGTTTTCGGAAACTAGTTGATTAAGTTTTTTGAGTGCAGATTGCTTCGAATTGTTAGTTCGGACAAAATCAATTTTGTAGTAGTAAATTTAATTTTGTTGTAGGGTTGGTCAAATTAAACTGTAACTCGGATTTAGGTATTTGTTGTCCTAGACGAATTGAGTTTAGGTTCAGGTCAATCCAAAGTTCAAATTATTTAAGTGCACATACATTTAGTTTTGAATCTATCAGATTCAAGATGTGAATTAATCGAGTTAGATCTCATCTAATTTTGGACCGCTTAGATTTGACCGCCTCTAATTGACCATATTATTTTATGATCAATCATGATATCATCACAATTGGTCAGAATGTATTACTTTTCGCTGCCTGATTCAAGCCATGAGAGGGACAGCCTAGCAAGATCTACATGGAATAAGCACAACTGAAGAGAACGAACACAAGCCACGTTGAAGCAACTATAACGTGAAAATCCACTGAAAATTATTCCACCATGTGTCCATGAGCGAGCTGCAGACACAGGCAGACACCAGAGTCCAGACCAGTGTTGTAAATAACGGTATTCGGTCGTCGGACGGATAGGGTACCGATAAGTGATTAATCGGTATGCGGCCGACTAATCGGAATTATGCGGACAATTTAACGTTTTTATTAAATTTATGTATATATATCATAATTTATTAAAAATAATTTATTTAACTCATTAAACTTATCAAATAAACTTAATTTAACTTAGTTTTATTATTATAACATGACACTACGCTTATTTATTCTTAACACATAAGCATTTTACATGTTAAGTAACACATATATTTAATGAAAAAATAAAATTGAGAATTAAGCATTTTCAAATACTAATAACATATTATTTGAAAGAAATTAAACATTCCAACATAAAATCATTAAAATTAGTTTATGATAACAACTTAATTACATAAATGAACACGTCGTACTAATCGAAAAAATTACATCAGTAAGTAAGAAAAATATATGGTATATAAATAATAGAAGAATTAATCAATTTCAAAGTAAGTAAGAAGAAAAAATATATATAAAAAATATTGAATGTATATCCAAGCATAAATAAAACTACAATATAAGATTTATAAACCTTATTATCACACACTATCACAGAAAAAAAATGTGAAAATAAATATTTACTGGAATAAACGAGAATAAACGGGAATAAAACGGGAATAAACAGGAATAAACGGGAAAAAACGGCCGATTAATCGGAAAAAACGGCCGATTAATCGGAAAAACAGCCGATTAATCGTTTTCATCCGCTAACATGCCTCCGTTAAGAGTGTTCGTGACGGTTAGGCCGCCGTTTCCGATTAATCGGCCGTTTAATCGGCCGACTAGACCGTTTTTTACAACACTGGTCCAGACAGCGACCCAAACCTTTTTTGAGACATTTTTACTTGTCTATCCCTAATTTCCTGATAAATTGCAATTTACATCGGTATGTACTATGAATTTGTATTCAAATTCAAATAGTTAATTTGAATCGCTCAATGTGATTCCCGTGTAAAATGTATTTGGAGATTAAATTTTACAATATTTTTTTTTTTTACTCTTTGTTTATATAGGTAGAAATTCACTCGATTTAAAGTTTTGAACCATCCAATAGTAGTAGTATTCTACCTATTTAGAAAAATAATAAAAATTTTAAAAAATATAAAATTTGACCTCTAAGTATATTTTCATATGGAGATCATATTAAACAGTTTAGATCGACTATTTGAACTTTAAAAATAGAAATACGGATTCATAATACGGACGTTGCATAGTACCATAGCCTTACTCCTTTTTACTCTCATATTTGATGATTAATCAAACAGCTATTTTTTTAGTCAATCAATTATTGTAAAATTTTATTAGTTGGTCTTTAGTAGATGTAAATGGACATAGTTGGTACGTCATGCATATGGAGAGTTGAAGCAAAATATATAAATTAAAATTCAATTATCTTTATAGTCGATCTAAGGATTAATTTTTTTTTTTATGGTTTATTTTAAAATCAATTATCTTTAAAGAATATCAATTTATTTATTCGGATCAATGGTTTAAATAGCGATTATAGCGGTATAGCGGGACGGTTAAAAAAAATAAGCCATTGCACTAAGTAGCTAGCTATAGCGCCGATAGCTAGCTATATATCGCCTGATAGACACTTCTATTTACTACTGAAAACAAAGCGATAACAATTTAAAAGAAGAGAATGTGTGAGAATAAAAACTTTTTCAAGGTATATAGAAAACTACAGCTCAATTATTATATTATCAGTATGGAACTAATTTGGATCTGATGTACATCGGACTTAAAGTGAGTTTGATGAATTTTACGACCGTCCGATCTAATCCACAACTTTTGAGTCTGCATTCGTGCGCACGCATATTGCAGTGGATCGGACTGTCACTAACGATGGACCCAAATTTGAGTCCGATGGGCATCGGACCCAAGCTGTTCTGTATCATACGGCCATACTCTTCGATACCTTCCTTCTCCATTCTTCTCCCCTCACCCCTCTTCACAAGCCTTCTTAGATCTCCACTTCCTCGGTTCCTCCGACCCGGCTACTAGAAGCTCAAAATCCCAGAAACAATGCAGTACAAGAACCTGGGAAGGTCGGGGCTGAAGGTGAGCCAGCTGTCGTACGGCGCATGGGTGAGCTTCGGCAACCAACTGGACGTGAAGGAGGCGAAGGCTCTTCTCCAGTGCTGCCGCGACCACGGCGTCAATTTCTTCGACAACGCCGAGGTGTACGCCAATGGACGCGCCGAGGAGATCATGGGCCAGGCCATTCGCGAGCTCGGCTGGCGCCGATCTGACCTTGTTATCTCCACCAAGATTTTCTGGGGCGGATCTGGCCCCAACGACAAGGGCCTCTCCAGAAAGCACATCGTCGAAGGTACAAGTTTTGTTTTGATGCTTTTTTTTTTTCTGAAAATTGGCTGAGATCTTGGAGTTTATCTCTTTTGGTGTGTTCTTTATTTTTGGAACTGAGTGGCGGGTCACTGGAGTGACTCGCTGCATGGTTATGTACACAGAGAGCGGGACAGAAAATTTGGATTCAGTTCTTGTTGCAAGTAGATATCAGAAACTACTCATAGTAGAGAGTTCTTCTGTGCACGGCATTTGTTTAATTTTTTGGTATAGAAAATCCACATTTTAGCTCTGCTCTTGAATAATTGGCAATTCTACATGCACGCTACAGGGATATTTGGTCTATTAGAATTTTTTAATAATTTATTTCTTATTCCAATTCATACTAAAACTCGATCCTTTTACTGAAAAGGTGCCATTTTTTTTTCCTTCAGCTGTAAAATCACAATGTTCTTCTCGTGATCAGTTAACTCTGAAGGTGGGTTAACTAAAACGTCAATTTCTTTTTTACTAACAAATTGGTTTCCTGGATGCCAAATTTCCTGTGGCAATCATGCTTGTGTTGGTTCATGAAGTGGCGGATCAATATGACTTGGTCATTTCACCACCAGCTACACGAATCGTCACAACATGAGAGCCACATGGAAATGGAATTCCTTTCGCTTAATATCAGGCACAAAGGCTTCACTAAAACGGCTGGACATGGAGTATGTGGATGTGCTGTACTGTCACAGGCCGGATGCAGCCACACCAATTGAAGAGACGGTGCGGGCCATGAACCACGTCATTGACAAGGGCTGGGCGTTTTACTGGGGCACAAGTGAGTGGTCAGCCCAACAAATCACTGAGGCATGGGCTGTGGCTAATCGTCTTGACCTGGTGGGACCCATTGTGGAGCAACCCGAGTACAATCTTCTCTCCAGGCATAAGGTTTACTTCTTCTTCCTTTTTTCCTTTTTCCTGTGTGGTGGGAGGGAGTGGATACTGTGAACAATATTTGCGTGACAAGTGATAGCTTATTTCTAGATAGTATATTATTTAAATAGTCAAGAATCAGCCTTTGGTCTAGTGATTAAGGCAATGCCCTTTGTGTGGGAGTTTGCAAGTTTGAAGTCCGGGATCCTTGTGGATAATAAAGTTGGGTGGCTTGACTCCCAATTTATCTCAAAAAAAAAAATATATATATAGTCCTGTTCACAAGTGCATTTTGTATAGTCATTAAATAAAATGAGCTGACATACTGCGGATACATATTGTGTTGTTTTCTAAACAGAGAAAACGTAATAAATAATAGCACTATTGATAGTTGATTCAGATATTCTCCAGAAAGAAAAAAAAAAAAAAAAGACATTTTGTTCAGATAACCTGTAGAACTTTGCCATGTTTCAGGGCATTTATTATACTGTGAACAGTTCTGCAGGACAAGTAATAACCTAGTTTTAGATAGTATATTATTTAAATAGTCGAGAACCAGCCTTTGATCTAGTGGTTGAAAAATATCCTTCATGTGGGAGGTTGCAAGTTTGAAACCTAGTTGGGGATCCTTGTGCATATCAAAGTTGGGTGGCTTGACTCCCATCTTTATCGCAAATAAATAAATAAATAAATTAGTCCTATTCACATGTGCATTTTGTATAGTCTTTTAGAAAAAATGAGCTGACACACGGTGGATACCTATCGTGTTGTTTTCATAAACAGAGAAAACGTAATAAATAATAGCACTGTTGATACTTGATTCAGATATTCTCCAGAAAAAAAGAAAAGACATTATGTTCAGATAACCTGTAGAACTCTGTTATGTTCCAGGGCATTTAACATGCTATAAGCTGGGGCATCCGTTAATGTTGCAGTGCACATTTTTTCCTTGCACGACTTGCAACATAAAAGCCCTTTAAATGATAGGCCAGCTGTATCTTCACAGCATTTATTTAGTTTCAGTGATTTCAGGAAATTTTTATCCTGAATACAAGTGCTATATTCATGATAAGTTCCATAGTCTTAACTGGCACAGGTTCCACAGAAGCATGGAATGAGGGAAGGACATTTGTTACAGCCTTAAGTGCTAACATTATTTTTTGTCAAAATTTTAGGTGGAAGTAGAGTTTTTACCTCTGTACAGTACATACGGACTAGGTCTTACAACATGGAGCCCGCTAGCTTCAGGTGTTCTCACTGGGAAATACAACAAAGGAAACATCCCTTCAGACAGTCGGTTTGCATTAGAAAACTACAAGGTATTTGTTTGCATTTTTTTACTTAAATGGATGATTATGTGTTGCAATAATTGCTTGATTATGTCACAGTTTCTGGGTTAAACCAAGGATTTTGATTTCTCCTATTACCCATCTGACAACCATTAGGCTCTTTCTTATTGTTTTACCGGAAGCTAACAAAGACCTGTACCCAAATCCCTATCCCAAGTTCCCAACACATGCATACACACACTGTGGAAAACAAAATTAGTTGTGTGAATAAAATCTGGCCATAAATTGAAATTTCATGTGTCTAGATTTCACGCATGGTTTTGTTATTCTTTCAGAAATGGGAGGAACATTATTTGTAATATTTGCAAAATACAGTTAATGAAGATGATGGTTGGTAAATCAAGTCCTACACCAATTCAAACCAAAGTAGTGCCAAATTTGTCCTTCTATTGAAACTGAGAGAATTATGTTCTTGGCTTTGTGGAGCAGAAATATATTTGACAAGGAAATACAGTAATGTTGCCATCAGTGACTTGTTGTTTTTTGTCTTTTTGTTTGTTAATTCATTTGTTTGTTTGTTTGTTTGTTTATTCATTTAGTTGTTTATTTGTGCAGAATCTGGCGAGTAGATCACTAGTAGATGATGTACTTAGAAAAGTCAACGGTTTAAAACCAATTGCTGATGCGTTAGACGTCCCGTTGTCTCAGCTAGCAATTGCTTGGTGCGCATCAAATCCCAATGTCTCGTCTGTTATTACTGGTGCAACTAAAGAGAACCAGGTATTGTATAATTGTTTTATTGGGAAATTTTCTGACTTCCCCCTTCTTCTTTCCCTAGTTAATGTTTTGATAGAAAATGATTAGAGGTACTTTCGACATTTTTTTGGGCATCTAAAAATGTGAAAATTATCTTCCGTTTTATTGTGGTATCTGACATGTTACGTCAAATTTTCTTACTATAGGTTTTGGAACCCAATCAATATAATTTGTAAAAGTTGAGCCTAAAACTTAGTTTGATTATAGGTTTTTGGAACCCAATCAGATTAGTTAATTTCTTTCTCTGGTCCTTTAACTTCATATTTTTTTCAATGCTGATGATAGCTTACTTAAAATTGTTCATGAAAACCAGATTATAGAAAACATGAAGGCTATAGATCTCATTCCACGTCTGACACCGGATATAATGGAAAAGATTGAGACTGTAATGCAGAGCAAACCAAAACGTGCTGAATCGTACAGGTCGTGAGCCCAATTTGGTACAAAGAGCAGAAGTAACTATTTTCACTAGACTGTTTATGTTGCAATGGATTGGAGAGGTGAGAGGACTTGTTACTATTTTCCCTTCATAGAGATAAAACTTTTGGTTTATTGTACTATGCTGTTGTATTTTATGTAATTTAGTTGGCATCATATTGCTTAATTATTGAGTGATGATTTGGAGGTGGTTTTATTGTATGAAGTGCAAACATTATTTTCTTGCTTCTTTTATGTTTGTGCCCATATTTAAAATTCAATCTGCTGGCATGTAATATTATGGGTCTGCATCATATCTGGTAACACAGCAAGCCTTGTGCTGGTGTGAATCAGCGTGCCTATAGTTGTATCTTCTGATTCTCACACCTTGAAAAGCATGGACCAGCTATCCAAATCCAGTCCTATCCAATCTAAAATGGACAGATCAGATCTACACTACCGATATCTCATGGGGAGTTTTCAATCTGAATCATCCATTGCAATGGAATTGAAACCATAGGATCAGCACCGGTTGGTCTCAAACTTCTTGTATAAATGCGATTCATGGAATGAAAACCTGTGATTATGAGAACAACTAGAAAGTGGTTAAGTGGTGGCCGGTTGGGCACAACTCCACTATCAGGGAATCCTTGTGTAGTTTCTCAATAACATTACCAAAGATCAATCCTTATTTTAAATTAAATTGTTGGTATCCAGTCATCTTTTCTGGTATCGAGTTGCTAGCAAAACCAGCCTAAAGAACCTCTATCAAATCCTCTTAAAACAACAAAATCTGTATAGTGAATGAAAAGATTGTTTGGTGATCATCCAAGTACATATTCTGATTCCTGATTTATTTTATAGAACTCTTCCCAAGTTCCTATCATTGTTTATGCCATGTTTTATGCGTGCACTACTGCACTTCCTGGTAAATTGAGCATCAATTCAGTGCTCTCCCGATGTACTTCTGGAATCAATGACAGATGGAAACCCAAAAACAATTAATAATATCTTTTTTGCATCTCTTGGAAATAGGGGTGAAAACGGTATGGATAATATCCAATCCAATCCGTATTCATATCTATATCCGGCTCATATCCAACACGTAGCTCTATCTGAAAAATTAAAAAGGAACGTGGATATGGATATGGTTTTACCACTATCCACTCTGTATTCGCTCCGTTTTCACCCCTGCTTGGAAAGCGTCTGGAGAAACCTTTCAACAAAAGAGAATGATAAAGAGAGAAACGGACTATTCTGTGTTGATTTTATTCTGAAATGAGAATCACTGAGATATGAGATGAGAATGGCAACTACACTAGTTAGTCATAATATATGTAGGCTCGAGATATCATATCTCCCTCTTAGTGGTACAGCTTTTAATTCCAAACTTCCTTGACACTCTTTCATTAATTGGTCAGTTGATAATTAAAATATTACTGAAAACTAACAGAATAAGAATTAGTTCATTAACAAAACGGATATAATAGATTGACATAAAAGACAAAAAGAAGGCAACCGCGTATATATTTACATGTATGTTAAGCATCAAAACAACTCACTTCTGTTTCTAATCACCAAAAAACGGAACAAAGATCAAACTGGTGTAGTAATATAACACCCAGACAGAAACAAGGCATATCTCTAACAAAATTCAACCCAAAACAAAAGGATCAATGAAAAAAAGAAAAAACATAACATAAACCAAAAGTCTAGGCACACCAGAAAGCTCTCAGCTCTCTATTTTATCTACTTATAAGGCTATGTCTGTATCAAATTTCACTGAGTCTAATAATCTTTAGCGTTGCAACTTTTTTGACAGGTTGGAGGAGCAAAAGTTTCGTGCTACAAAGATAAACACGAGATAACATAAGTATAAAAAAATCTAAATGAAAAAAAAAATGTTTATTTGCTTGACTTGGTAAATGTATGAGAAAGGTAGATAAAAAGCAAATGCACTCACTTAAAGCATGATCATCACAGTGCCTCATGATCCTAAGCCTCTTGACTGTGCCTACAAACATTCTGCACAAGACATTACTACAAATTAAATGTTATTATTGAGCATAAGAATAACAAATACTTGTCATTTTTTATAAAACCTAGCTATAGTGTTATCTACCGATCAATTTGACAATTTACTTTTTACCCAGTGCAAATACTTAGTACAATATGCCAAAAATTAGTCCTCTGAAACCCCAAATCTTGAAATATGCACACTACTAATCCCTTCATCCTAACTATCTCAGTTGGTTAAATAGTCAGAAAATAGTGTATATTTTCTCAAAGAAACTAGACTTTTGAAAAGGGATATGTATGATACATCTGCTTTTCAGGTATGTCATATATTTGCCCCCTCAGAAATTTCAACAAGGCAATTACTAACTGGTGAATTAAGAGAAAAAAAAAATTACTGCCACGGAACATCTCCAACCAGCATCCAGTCTCCCTCTTTATCTTCGTATGTTAGCTTATATTCTGATGACCCTTCTAGAAGCTTCAGCTCTGTTAAAATTTAATAAAAGTATAAAATCCTATTAGGTGAATATTCTTGCATATATTTTAGGAGGACATTGACAACATAGGCACATCCCTATAAAGCAGGTAAATACAAGGTGAAGGTATTTTTTTTTTGTCCCAGTAATAAAATTTGTACAAAATGAACAAGGTAAGAGGCATGCTGTAAGTACTTGTAATGGCGCAAGACCCCAAACCAGGCTTTTGGAACATCAACTCGAGCACTGAAGCAAGAGCTCTGTAAGAGTCAAGGGCATTTAAGTCGATCTTCCTCCCAATTGGGTCTCCATCCATTTTAATTTTTACAAAAGGACTTGACACCGTTCCGCTTCCTCGTCTCTTCTTCTCTTCTTCCTTAGTATGTTCTTTCTCTTTATTTTTCTCCCCTTTGAGGCCAGGGGCAGTATTGGAAATCTTAGTTGAATTTTGGTCAGTGGTGTCTTTGGAGAGATTGAAGAGGCTGTTCATCCGGAAAGTTCTAACCGGTGGCCATCCCACGACCATCTGACTGCTAGAGAGAGAGAGAGAGAATGGTGTAGGGGGTTAGACTAGAATATAAGTTTAATAATTGGTTTGTGCAGAATTTCAAAAATGGAAAGACAAAAGAAACAGACATCATCCCAGAAAATATTGTTTGGAACCAATAAGCAGTTGAAAAGTCGCCTAATCATAAGAATAAGTTTAAATTAGTATTTACAAAATGCTGGTAAACATAATTATTTTCAAGGTATATATCATGAATTATTGCTAATTTTAGCAAATAACCTTGATGCAAAAATTGACAACAAGGAACTTCTCTGACAATTTTTATTTAATTAAAAAAAAAGTTGAAATAGCCAACGTTTTTATCATAATTAAAAATTCCATACAACAAAAGCACGATTGTTTATTCGTGTTTAAGGTTTGTCAGAACCTCGTGTTTAAGTTTTGTCTGTTCTGATAATTAAATAAAAGAAGATATACAGAACTGAATACTGAACTGACCATGCAACTCCACAATCAATTAAATTATTAAAATAAACAACAAATACACAGGCAATGAAATTTCTTCATTTTTTACTATGTAAAGATAGGATTTCGAACTCATGATCCTTACTAATCGCCTTCCAGTACTAACGCCTTTTTCTTTAAATTAAGGGTTCATATAGAAAATTAACAGAAAATAAAAACAGAGACTAGACGGGATAGGGATATTTTTCTTAGCTTATACCTTAATTTGAAAAGAAAACAGAGGAGAGGTAAGCTCACCTAGGTGGCTGAGAAGATCCAACAGCACCTTCAGGCGAAGTGGGACCCGGCTTAGCACGCTTGGTCCCGCCTGATCCAACAGCTGAAGACGAAGAAGAAGCGGAGGAGGTGGGCCCACCAGTTACAGGACGGAAATCCTTGGCTGTGAGAATCCTGCAAGTGGACTTGCTAGCAGTGGTGTTGCAGGTAGTGAATTTCTTGGCACCCAAGCTCAATCCCAGCTCCAACTCCTCCTCCTTCTCCCCCGCCGCCTGGTTTTGTTCTACTTCTCTCATCTCATGAGTCTCTTCTACTTCATCCATTCTCTCTCTCTCTTTGAGTCGGGTGAGGTGAGCTGAGCTGAGCAACTGAGAAAAGAAGTATGTGTGATGGGAAGAGGTGGATAGACTACAGTCTATGAAGGGAACACAAATAATTTTTTAATACATTGTACTCCCGGTTTGGAGTCTGATACATTGTACTCCCGGTCTATCAGTAACCACCAAAGCCGTAGAGCGATACCAATTATCAAGCAGATCTTTTAATATTGTTTCGTGCAAATATGCAATTGCGGATTCAAGTAAGACAAAATGGATTAAATTGATTTTATTTATTTTTAAAATTTTGAATTTTTATATAATTTTGTTATATATTTTAGAGTAAATATTATTAATATTGTAAAATTGATTTTCATATTTTTTTATTAAAAATTTATTTAATTGACTACTAATATGTGTTTGACTCTCATAACTTGAAAGTCTGTTTCTGTCTCTAATTTCGTGCATGCATATCTTTAATATCCATATAATTTATTGTCACAAAATATTACAAATTTATTTTTTATTTATATTTTGAAACCATTAACCTAAATATCAAATTTAAATCGTTAATTATGTTTATTTTTATGATAAACGTATGTGTTTAATTGTATAATATTTTGAATTCATTTTATACTAAATCAAGATGACAAAAAATAAATGGATTAAAGTACATAGCTAACTAGCTTCGTTTATTTTTTGACCACTTGATATAGTATAAAATGAATTCTAAATATTATAAAATTTTACATGCATGCATCTCTCATAAAAATGAAGAAGATTTACTATTTAAATTTTCAAATATAAATAAAGGGCGAGTTTGTGACATTTTGTGATATGAAACAAAATAAAATTGCACATGTTATCTGTTTAAATTTTCAAAGATTAACTGTTTAACCAAAATACAATTGTACGTGTTATCTGTTTCGTGGAAGAAAAAAAATCAAGTAATCACATGTCATTATTTGAAAAAGAAAGAATTAAGTCTAACTTTTTGAACCATTATATTAGGTAATAAAAATTGCACCTTGAATTTAAAGATAAATAATAAAAAATTTACTTCAACAATCAAACTTAATATCTTTAATTTTTAGTGGAATCACAAGAACATCTCAAAATAATATTTAAATACATGTACAGTCTGAATAATGCTTGCTCTTAAGACTCACTGGTACACCAGGTCTATTTTGAGAAACCCTTAAAAAACCAGTAAACGGTTGGGAGTCCAAAACGTCTAGAAACTCTATATAAGCTAGGAGACTTAAACTCACCTAATAATTCCTGACTCACTGTTTGCACCTGTTTTCCATTTGGCTTTTGTTCCTCATCTGCCCCACGGGGCCCACCTTTGTCTCCCCAAGTTGTCCCCCATTGTTCTAACAAAAATTGACGAACCTGGAGTATGCTGTATTCCGTAGTCTAAACGTAAAGGTCAATGAAGTGCATGTACTCGGTGACCTGTGAATGGTGGATTTTGTATGGCACAACCTGCTCAAGGTGTATGTAAAGTATACCCAAATCTACTTTTGACAAAAGAGCTTTTTGTTGAAATAACCTCTGAAAATGGTAAATGCGCGTTGGAATTTGTTCAAACTAAGGTCTCCTATAACTAGAAAGTAGAAATCCTTGAATTCCGGAATTTTCATTTATAAAAATTAATTAAAAATAATATACATAAATTGATAGATCGTTTTAGAATCAACTTTCCGGTTAACTCCTTTGTACCACAAACCACGATTCCACACCTATGTTAACCAAAAAAATATATATGTGGTAACCGAATAGAATATTCGATTACCATCCAATAACTGACAATTTTATTCGGTTACCACTCATGTCACTTACCACTTCTTACCCCCACTTTTACTTCTTCTGCCCCACTTACCCTTCTCTATTTTTTCCTTAATTTGTATAAATTTGCGGAGAGGGTTCCAATACCTCATATCTTTCATACCTCATCATGCTTCATGTTTTATATCTTATTTTTAAAGTCCAAACTGTCGATCTGAACCGCTCAACATGATATCTATATTAATATATGCTCGTAGACCAAATTTTATAATTTTTAGGAATTTCTTACTAGTTTTTAAGATAGGTACAAAATCACTGTTTTTGAATGGTCCAAAAACAGTGATTTTGTACCTATCTTAAAAAATAGTAAAAAATTTCTAAAAATTATAAAATTTGGTCTCCAAGCATATTTTAGTATGTTTATTGTGTTGAGCGGTTCGGATCGACAGTTTAAGCATTGAAAATAAAGATATAAAACATGAGGCATGATAAGGTATGAAAGGCATGAGGGATTAGAACCCTCCTCAAATTTGCATTACAAATTTAATTTCGTGGGCATCTTAATTAATGTGTAGTAAAAAAATGACTTGTTTAGTTTTTTCAGTGTAAATTTAGTTTTTTTTTTAAGTTTAAATTTACAATGTAAATTAGTAAAATATCTTTATTAATTAATTTACACTACAGGTGCTTATGTGTGGGGTTATTTCTGTCGGTGAGGCACTCTCCTTCACACATCTCAAACACTTTAGTTATAAATTATATACAATAGTTTATAAGTACATTTTATGTCACAACTTAAAAGTCTAAAAGGAGGTAGTAAAAAAAATTAATAATTAAACTACATTTACAGCATTAACATAATTAAACTATATTTACAATAAATTTAATAATTATAGCAAATTAACTAGAGGAGGGTTCAAATGCCTCCATTTTTCATGCCTCCATTATGCCTCCATTTTTAAAAACTTTAATAACTCAAAATTTAAAACTTAAAAGTCAAAATAAAACCGTTGGATATGATTTACATCATTTTATCTATACACATGAAAAAAATTATGACATTTCAATTTTGTTTTGGTTGTCATCAAGAGTTTGTAAAAAACATACTAATGTGAATAATTTCTAGCCGTTGATTTTTCAACTTATTGATTCACATAAAAACAAAATCGAAATGTGATAATATTTTATGAGCGCATAGATAAAACGATGTAGATCATATCCAACGGTTTTATTTTGACTTTTAAGTTTTAAATTTTGATTATTAAAGTTTTTAAAAATGGAGGCATGGTGGAGGCACAAAAAATGGAGGCATTTGAACCCTCCTCAATTAACTAATTAAACTATTTTACTTGAGTAGTTAATAATTATAGAAAATTAACTAATTAAACTATTTTACTAATTTATATTGTAAATTTAAACTCTAACTGGGTAGTTAGAAAAAAAACAAGGTAACTTGAGGTTAATAGAAATTTTTAGTTATCGGGAGTAAAAATAATAAATAAATAAGATAGTAACAAAAAATAATATTCGGTTACTACTAGTAAAAAAAAAAGTTCCGTAACAGTGGACAATTTTAGTTACCACTAGTAAAAAACATAAAAAATAAAGGTTGGTAACCGTGGACAATTTTCGGTTACCACTAGTAATAATTTTTTTAATCTGTGGGATCGCTGTTTGTGATCGTTTCGAAGATTATTTCAGTTCTTATGTTTTTTGTAATTTAAAGAGTAATCAATTCATTTTCTGATTTTCTTTTTTTTATTTACGTTTTATAAAAAAAAAATCCAATTTTTTTGGTGTACCGCTCCACTCCACATGTCGTGTTACAAAAAAAATATTCTTATCGTTGTATTATTGCTTGAGAATTAGAGATTCGGTTCCTTTTTTGGATCAAACTTTCCAAATAATTCATCTATTTTTATATTATTTTTAATAAATTCCTCCTAATAAAAATTATTTTTCAATTCTCGGTATCTCATGTTGTGGAGCACGATATCACGATAAATGTTGTTAAATTAGAGTAGAAATACGGTGCTCTTAAGCTCATCAAGCTCCTCTGTGAACTTAACTCAAAAATATATCGAATTGATTTCAAACGACACATGTTCAACTTCATGAGTGATGCATTTACATGTCAAATTTTTAAAGTTTTGAACTAATTTAGTATGAAGTCAAGCGGTCAAAAAAAATGATTTATAAGTTAATTTTAATGAGTACATTTTTCATTATTTTTTTTACCGCATGACGTTATACTAAACTAGTTCAAAAAATTATAAATTTGACATGTAAATGCATAACGGTTTTAACAGTTTAGATGTGTCGTTTGAAATCAATCCGATAGGTTTTTGAGTTAAGCTCACAAAGAGACTTGGTGAGCTTAAGAACACTTAAAAAATTATCTATTTTGTAATCAGAATTAGATCAGTAATGATATATTAGAGTACTATACAGGTTACAAAATCATTTCATGTTACTAAAATATGATAAAAATTGTCTACTAATAACTGTACTGTTACATCACCTTCTTTATAAACTTGTTAATGCCTACATCACCTTCTTTATAAATTGTCTATTAACAGAGAATATTTTTTAGTTCTTTCTAGAAATTTATTGAAATACTGTATATAAGAGGATCACCCTGCAAATAGTGAACAAACTTTAAAAAATATCACGTGAGGTCACACGTGTGAGAATGACAATTATAGTAGTCTTTGTCTTGCGTGACCAGTCGCCCAAATATAGACACGCCTTTAATTAAAGCGTGTGGTTTCAGATATAATTGTGCACTTTTGTGCAAACAGGGATACAAAATTTAAAAGAAGCGTGGCAAGAATTCATATCAATAAAATACTATGGGGAGATTTTATATTTGAATGCAAACGTTTTATACAAATGAATTATAAAAGAATAGTTTGTAATGGTTTGGATACTAATTTTTTTAAAGATGTATGATTTAGAGATTGCACTTTACAACTGTAATTTCTTTTTATGTTTGCTAAAGCCATATCTAATAAGAGCCAGCAACGAATGTGTGGAAAACAACAATTATTATGCATATTATGCTATGTAATGTGTCGTTTCAATATCTCGCGAGAATATCTCCCAACAGTCATCCAAGGGCCGATATTTCGAATTTATTATTATGTTTGGTTAATCAGTATTAAACCAACTCCCACATAAATAAGCTGCTACGTGAGGATTTTTTTTCTTGCTACATAACATATATTTTTAATTCAATTTCCTTCCTTTATTACTTGTACAATCTACCGGTTCATATTTTTGTTGGATTGCAAAAAAATGATGGATTTAATACATCAATTGAACTTTCTATATTGTGTGATATTCTATACAAGAAAATTCTTTATGTTTTTTTTCTACATATATATTTATTTTTTGAGACGAATATCCAAAAGACAATATTAGTTAATTCAAAACTTAAACAAAAGAAAAAATTGTTAATATTTCAGAAGCACTCTGATTAAGAGACTTTTAAATTTCCATGTTGGAATGGAGATGATCGATCTAGTAGCCTTGTCAATTCATTTGCTTGATTACTTCATCATCATATAAATATTATAATTATCATTTTGCAATTCTCCCCTTCAGAAAAAATAAAATGATTATATTATATATTCTTTTCTTTATTATGTCAATTAGTTGTTCATAAAACTGATGCGATTTAGAAAATATTTCATCACATATTAAAAGACAACAAAATTAAACCATTGAATTATCAAAGTTTGCTGAATATTTTGACTAATTAATTTTTAAATTGCACCAAATTTGATACACAACTATTTTAAATGTTAAATATATTATAAATTTACTTTTGATTTACGATATGCTTATTGTACTCACCAAATAAATTATCATCAATCAACATATCAGATAGTACAGCACGGAGACAAATCCATAATATCGCGAGATGCGCGGGACCACATAAAGAGGGCCGGGCCCGCCTCGAGAGACAAGCCGACAGGTTTGAGAGGGAAACTGTTGACCTCGTGGGCCGACAGCCTTTTCTTCGCCAAGCGTGTATAGTACTCTTGGGCCCCACGCCTTAAATTCTCTCCGCACTTGGTGCACAGTCTCAGATTGCACCGTCGAACGTAACCTCCTCAAGTACTAATATTTGTCTGATAAAAATATTTTAAAATATAAATTTAATATTTACATCAATAGATGGAATTAAAATTTTACAAAAAAGCTATTATGAAAAAGTTTCTAAAAATAGATCAAGAAATAGTACACCACAACAGTTGATCGGTTTATTTCCTACACCAAGATCCGGGTGCATTAAAAAATATATATGTTCAAGTGTGTCCAGCGGCAGTTGAGAAGTCTCCACCTTAATAAATTCCGTGAAGTATCTGGGGTCCTAACAAACTAAACTTATCTGGAAAATCATATAAACCCCATAGAAATGTCTATGCGCTCTCAAATCTCAACCGTACGATACCCATACGAACGCGAGTGATCGCTTCCGCATGGTGCTTTCTCTGCGAGCTGCCTGAGCTATGGGTTTGCGGGCCTTTATTGAGGGGCGGAGGCAGTGTCGAGAGGAAGGGAAACAGGCCCACGGCCCAAGCACGAGGGGCCCACTAGGCCTGGCGCATTTTAGATATGATTGTACCTAAGATATGCATATAGTAATTTATTCCGTTCATTTGGTGTATTTATTGATTAAATGGTGGAATGTTGGTTTGTGGGACCAGAGAGCGCTTCTTTTGACCAGCAGTTGATATTTAAATCTGACTTAGAGTAAATGCTAAGTCCACCCAACACATAATACTCTTTACTGTTGGATAGTTGTCAACAATTTAATTTTTTTTATTAAAAGAATAACACGACTATTTATATTTTCAAAGATTTAGCGAGATTATACTTAGTCTTTTGATAGTGTTTTCGGAAGTTTTGACATAAATTCATGCTCAATTATTGCTCTGCAAATGTACCGAAACGGACTTTAAATACGAATAGATAAAGAAAAGATTCAGTTGTTCGGGAGTCGCAACTAAAGAATTTAAGAAAAAAGTGCAGAAAATAATAGAAGAAAAAAGAAACATATTACGTTCCCGTTTTGTATGCATAGCAGGTTCAACCCGCTAACAGATTTTTTTTTATGAAATGATTTCGTAACAGCCTATAGTAAAATTTAAGAAATTAAATAAGTACATATTCCACTATCCCAGCATGAAAATTACATTAAACTATATAGATAAGACCACGATAATATAAATTACGAGCAAAGTTAGCGTGTGACGTGTTCACCAAAAATGTTTAGTGAGCATAACTCCAAAAATATATCGGATTGAATTCAAACGACGAATTGAAACTGTTGAAACCGATATAATTTACGAGTGATGTGTGTACATGCAAAATAATAAAAATAATGATGAATGCAAAGTCAAGCGGTAAAAAAATGATGAAAAATGAATGTATTAAAATAACTTATAAGGTATGTTTGGTTGCAAAACAAGAATAGCTAGAATAGTCAAATAAAAAATAGTTGTCATTTGTCTTATTTGAATAGCTAAATCTCAAATTCTTAAAAATAATCAATTCTAATAAGACAAAAAGTTTGAATTTTCTATTATAGCTATTCTAACTCAACCAAACACCGAATAAGCTATTCCGAATAGCTTAATCTTAAGAATAGTCTATTTTCAACTCAACCAAACATACCCAGCTTCACCTTTTTTACCACTTGACTTTGTACTAAATGAAATTCGAAAATTTCAAACGTTTGCATGTACACACGTCACTCGTGAAATAGTTAGGTTCGGCAGTTTGAATTCGTCGTTTGAAATCAATTCAATAAATTTTTAAAATTATACTCTCCAAACTCTTTTGATGAATGCATCACAAACTAGCTATGCTCATTTATTATTCCAGTGGAAACAAGCACTCTAAGTTGTCGTTTGTATATAATTAAGGCACAGTTGATAAGGATTAGCAAGGCCCTGTTTTGCCCTTATGGATTGAATTTAAAAAATTAGAAGGCACATGCATGGATTGAGGAACGCCAAACATGCATATACTATCTGAATACGAAATTATACTTAGGATTGTTAGATAAATATTTAAAAAAAAACTCAGATTACAGAAATTAATTAAAACAAATCAAATTAAAACTGTGTTATCCGAATCATGATGTCATTATACCTCAGTATATTTAATTATCTCGTAACTATCATTAGAGAAGGGTTCAAATGCACCATTATTTTTGTGCTCCAATATGCTCCACATCCTTTATTTCTATTTTTAAAATCCGAACAGTCGATCTGAACCGCTCAACATGATCTTCATAATAAAATATGCTTGGATACCAAATTTTATATTTTTTTTTAGATAGGTACAAAATCATTTTTTTAAGGAGATTCTGGACCATCTGATAAAGTGATATTGTACCTATCTAAAAAAATAGTAAAAAAATTCTAAAAAATATAAAATTTAGTCTCCAAACATATTTTATTATGAATATCATGTTGAACAGTTCGGATCGACTGTTCAGACTTTAAAAATAGAATAAATGATGTGGAGCATATTGGAGAACAAAAACAATGGTACATTTGAACCCTCCTCCTATCATTATATCTCTGATTTTTAATTAAATGGTCCCTCTTCAATTTATTTCTCTGATTTTTATCCGTAGGGAATCTATGGATAAGGATTAAAATAGATAGAACAGAAATGTTACATGAATATTAAGTTTTTCAGTTTAATCCCTACAATTAGAAATACTAAAAAGGACCAATATCAAACGATTAAAACAAATTACGACAATTCAAACATATACATTATTCAAATTTAAGTTTCAACACTACCTTCGTCGTCGAAAATATATTACAAATGAATATATTTAAACGATTTTAAGTTTTCATGTTTAAGTTTGAGCACTACTTGCATCATCCAAAAACAGGGCTACTTTATTACAACATAAATACAAAATGCATAGCGAAGATCAACATTTATTTATTTTTATATGAGGAATAATTTCGAGCTTTCTTCATTTATCTAGGCACATCTTTAGGTAAAAGAGATTGGGAGATTGAGCTCTTCTCGGATCTTTCGGATCCGTAATTTCAATTCTTTTCAGTGTTGTAAAAAACTGTTGTTTAATCCAAATCGCCAATTAGTTATTAGCGATGACTAAATCGTTACGAATATACTTGTCGGAAGACTGTTTGCGGATGAGACCGACTAATTGGCTGATTATCTGATTAATCGCTTTTCCGTTTAAACAGCCCACTTGTTTTTGCATTTATTCATTATATGCACTATATTTTGTCTTATTTTATTTGAATGTTTTCTAAATTAATGACAATTTAATAAAACTTTATTAATTAACAAGAAAATGAGTTAAAATAAGTTTATTTGATAAATTAAATTAATATTTTTTAATAAATTATTAGTATATACACATAACTTTAATGAAAATGTAAAATTATCCGTAAAATTACAATTAATCAGCCGCATACCAATTAATCATTTAATGGTACTTTGTCCGTCCAACGAACGTATACCGTTATTTACAACAATTATTCTTTTACCTCTTTCAAATATTGCGGCAACACCCATTCCAGATTCTACTCGCCAAAATTTAAATTACCGGTCTAATTAGCTAACTAACAAAACGTGTTAAATTTATCAGAAAGAAATGACTTACTATATATGAATTTAAAATGAGAAATTGGTGTAAATTTATGCAATGCAACACGCACCTTCTACATCACATAAGGTTACAATCATAATTATATTTCATAACTTAACAACAATTAATATTTTTTTATTTGCAATAAAGTAGCAGAAAAAGTATTAAAAAAATGTTTCTTATTCATAATGACAAAATAATTATTAAATTAATATATCTTTTGCTCAAATGCGTAAAATCTTGAACTATTTATTGGGGCTTGTTAAATAAACTCTTAGTACCAGTAGCACCCAGAGGATGGCCTAGAGCAATAGGAACGCGTATCCTCTGCATTAACTCAAAAGGAAATCTTTTGAGTTAATGAATCTCAACCGTCCGATATTAAACGGAGTCAATCCGGCTCCTGCATATAACATAGGAGGCCTTTTAATATTAGTACAGATCTAATTCGCACGAATCTTAAAACATATCAGACGGTTGAGATTTATTAACTCAAAAGATTCTCTTTGGAATTAATTCAGAGGATACGAATTCGAGCAATAGCACCTCCATTTACATTCACCTTACAACAATATACAAACTCCGATGCCAATGCCTTCACAAAATAAAAAAAAAAATCTAATAAGAGTGAAAATTCCGAGTAAAAGTTTTCTTATTCTTTTTGACATGGAGCTTTCAGAGCAGTTTGAGCTTTCATGGAGGTTATTTATGTAAGCAACTGTGATTCCCTGTTGCAATTTATTCTTTTGAATCTTTCGATTAGAATTCACATCCTCCCAGGTACCTGACTCAAGCAAATTAGCTGGCCGGCGGCCCAGATAACATGGCACGAATCTCAAAACAGACCCCCTAAGTCCCAATAGGCACCGGATTGAGTTTGACCCAGCTAGAATTAATCTGGGCCGGCCAGCTGTAATTTGCTTGAGTCAGGTACCTGGGAGGATACTTGTCCCTTTGGATTATGCATGAATAATCATCACAGCCATCAAGGCTGTGATGTGTATGATTCGAACTTTCAAAGTTTCCATATTTATTTCATAATAATATATATATTAATTATACTCGTGCTTATTATTCAATCTCTTGTCCAACTTTGATTTGCGCTTTGGGTAATCAGAGTGTACCAGAAAGCTATTAAATAAATCTATGTACCGGTCGTTTCTTCATTTTTACTTGTGCTGCTTCAATCGGTTTGATATTGATGTTTCATATTATAATATATATATATTAGGAAATTTAGTATTTTAGTCTCATTCTGCTTCATATAAAATATCTAATGATGTTAGTAGGTAAATGGCTTTAATTTAATTTCAAGTCTTATTAATCCTGAATTTTTGTTTCTTTTTTGCAACAGAGTTTTATTAAAAATTATTTTTGTTTTTTTATTATGGAAGGGAGAAACGAGAAATGAGGAGAAGATAGTAATTGAGAAAGACTGGGAGGAAAGGAGAGAATAGGGAAAATTGGAACTTACAAGCGCATTTTGTTGATAATTTTGAAAAAAAGATATTTTGTTTAATGGTTTCTATATAATTGTTATATATACTACAAGATGGATGGTTTCATCCAAGAGATGCTATCAATTAATTTTGATTTTTTTTTTGCAATTTTATTAGTAGCAAATCTATCTGGTTTTATATATTTGTAATAAAATCTAGTTAAATTGCACACCATAATACAAAATCAATTAATTTAAGTTTCTAACGCATTCTTCTTGCTCTCTTTGTCGTTTCACTTGTAATAAAGGTGTCTTGATTTTCTGTCATGATAAAAGAACTTTTTGTGATATTTTCAATTTTTTTCCAAGAAATAAAATGGTCATGCCTATGTATTATCATGTAATCTCAAACTCTTTCGTATTATACTATATAATACCCAGAACACAAATTTTAAATAATTAAAACAAATTTAGAGTTCAACAATTCATCCTAGTTGGAGACCAAAAACATAAAAGAGTCTCAATCTCTTTTGCAATCACGGATAACTCACGCACAAAACCTGTAAAATAAACCATAGTAATGTTCCAATAAAAAATTATTGACAATGGATACTGACCTATTTTAGAATAATAATAATAACACCAATAACAATAATAATAATAATAATAAATAATAATAATAATGATAATAATAATAATGATGTCAGCATTTATGTAAGAGCTAATACCGTTGCATCAATTATGAATCAAATTGTTCATAAGTCATAACATAAACTGTCATGCCAGTCAATAATAAAATAAAAAAGTCAAACCTATTCATTTTTAATGGTTGTTTCCAATATTTCGATAATAAAAATTGTTTGATGAGTATAATAAATGAACGCCTCATCTCTCATTAAAATTTCTGGTTTTTTTTTTTTTTTTGCAAATTTTGCAAGGCTTCTAGTAAATATAATGCTGTGTTGATAATATACTACTATGTTTTCAAAACAGTTGTTATTAAAAAAATATACTCACTCCTGGTGAACAAATTTCACATGAATAGAATAGAGATCAGATCACACATAAAGAATGATAGCTAACATTAAAAGTCTTTACCTCAAATATCAAGTTGCACACGATACATGACTTAATCCATAATAGTATGCTAAATGGAAATTAAAACTAAAAACATATTGTAAATTAAAAAATATTTGTACAATAGCCTACCTCTTTCATATTTCTAAACTAAAAAAAAAACTATATCATCTTTTGTATTACCTTTTTCGTAGTAGTAAACAAATCAATACCCTCTATCAAAACAATTGCATTTTGTAGCAGTGAATAACAAGTAGCACTACATGATAATGCATATGGCATAATCAATGACTTTAATTTACTTATTACTTAATTTATTTGAAAAATGCAAAGTTTCAATTTTCTAACTACTTGTGTTATTTACCAAATTGCATTTCTAAAGAGATACTCCGAAGGTCACACAGTATTATATATTACGCTATTAAAAATAAATCGTCTGGCAAGCAATATTTTTTCTTCTTTTTTAAGCAACAGAAATAATGAATTAAATATTCATCAATGGATCAAAATATTTAATACTAACAAACCACAGACATTGCTAGCGTTTATAAAATTTATGGTGCTAGTATTTTTAATTTCCGTATTTTTACTATGGATATTTTTTATGCGCACCCAAAAAATTGATATAATTTAGTATACATTCGATTTTAATGTACATTTTATGGCTGAATTTAAACAAGTAAAATAAAAAAATATTTTTCTATTTAAAATGAGGAGGATTCAAATGCCTTTATTTCCATGTCTCCATCATGTCTCAATTTTTAAAACTACACTAGTTCCAATTTAAAACTTAAATGTCAAAATATTTTGTCTGTGACCTGTTATTCAAATGGTTGGATAGTAAGCACCACAGTAGATCAACCTACATAGTAAAGATAATACCAATTCAAGCGCCACCGTGACACCTTGCGCTGATTCCGGATCCTCTGCATTACCTCATAGTTTGCAATTGAATTCGGACCGTCCGATCAAAATTCAAGTCAATTCGATATAAACTTGTAATATACGGAGTATTTTTCAAGATTCGTGTGTTAATAATAACGAATCGGATTCAAATTGGTAAGGTATCTTGGATAATATGAATTTCTTGCGGCTTTGGTATAACCGTATAATGGTATTATCCTCCTTCATTTGGAAACATTTGTAGGCTTCTCCATCTAACGGCCCATTGTCCTCTTTGGCCCAATGGGCCAATATAGTGTGAACCGGGAAGAGCCTCAATTATCGGAGGCCATCTGCCCATCTCCCTCCCCATTTCTCTCATCCTTCCGTCCTTCTCCAAACCTTCCATTTCCATTTTGCTCTCTGTAGATTTTTGGGAATTGGAAAAGAGAGATGATAGGGGTAAGCGCCACTCTCCATTCGATCACATAATATACCACTGGTGAGTCTGATTTTCTTCTCTCTCTGTTCATTTTCGCCGTTGCTTTTCACGTCGTCTTCCTTGAGGAGGACCCTCACACAATTTCCCCTCATGTACTTGTAATTGTGATAATTACCCCTAAACTTTTTGAGTTCGTGAATGATTGCCCCTTAACCCAGATCAACTCGAAAATACTAACATTGCTAAAAAGACTGCCTCCTTTTGTTTTCTATTTTCCATTTGATTGTTTAGTTATTTGTTTTTCTTTAAATTTTCTCTATATAAACATAACATGAATGATGTGGTTTTATTTATTTTTTCTGATTTTGTCTGATTCTTCTCAAAATAAAAGAAAGGTCCACGATGATAAGGACTAATCTGTTATTCTGTTAAAGGCTCAATTCATGAAATGATTTGTTTAAATAATAAATACCAATATGCATAGTTGTTACAGTACCAGTTGATGCTTATGTAGCCACAGTTGCTTACCAGTAGAAATAAATCCAGCTGTTGAGTGATGGGTCCCAATTTAGAATCTTATAAAAATCAGAGCGGAGAATAAAAGCAAAAGCCCATAAATCATAATAATAACAACACTAATTGCTAATGATACAGGCCCAATTGTGATGCTGATGAGGATCTAATAAATTTAAGAACTATAAACTATTTTTTTTTTGTCTCAGGAGCTAATGAAACTACAACTTGGTTGTGCACTGATGTGTGATCAACAATATATAGTTGGTCATAGTGAACATAAAGCACAGGACAAGCCAAAATAAAATAAAAACACTATAAGAAAATTGATATTACAGTAGCAATTGCACCCAAATAAGATAGTACTAACTAGCTGATTTTGCAATTACCAAGAATTACAAAATTGTTTATCGGTACCATTACTTTTCGTCCAGTGCAAGTGTATACCAGCAGCATGTACTGGTATGCTTGGGACAGACTTTCCCCAAGAAAATGGAACGTGAATTTTTTAGGTCTTACATGGAAAGAACAACTTTAGAAACCAAGATACTGTACAGATTATACTCTGATGAAATGCACCACACAGATCATGCAATCTAAACGTGTTGTATAGCTAAATACATAAAGCATATGACATCTACAGATTTTCTTATTACATGTCAATTTGCCACCATTTCTTTCAGCATATTTGATTCACCTTGTTCATCCTTATTGCAGAGTTGTAACATTTTCTCGACCAATTCTTGAATCTCATGATGATCGCCCTTGCGCCGCATTGCCTCGGCCATCTCCTCAACTTTCTTTCTTACACCATGACCGATCTCCGAATGAAGCACCTCTCTGATGCATCTGGCCACATCCTCTCGTTTAAAATTTCCAAAGCCCTGTTGCGGGATCTCAGTTGCAACACTGAGTTCAACCATCAGCTTGGCATTCAATGGCTGATCGAGGTGCAAAGGAAGAGCTATCATGGGCACACCAGACTGCATCCCTTCCATTAGAGAGCTCCACCCGCAGTGCGTCAGGAAGGTGCCTAAGCTAGGATGTGCCAATATGCTGCGTTGCGGGGCCCAACTATCCACTACCAGTCCTCTTTCTGGCCCAATTCGATCCATGAATCCAGGTGGTAACTTCATAGCCCGGGTTGCTTTTGCATTTCTCCTGCCGTCCGCCTCCTTTTCCTCCTTTGGGAACCGTACCACCCAGATGAAGTCGGCCCCGCTGAGCTCTAAGCCACAAGCCATCTGCTCCATCTCTTGCTCTGACAGGAAATACTCGGTACCGAAAGACACAAACACCACCGACTTACTTCCTTTCTTGCCGAGCCATTCCATCACTCGCTTCAACTGCTCAGCATCCACTAAATGATCGTAGTTGTCAGGGACTAGTGGCCCCACCTGGACCACCTCCTTCCCCGCCAGAAACGACAAGTACTCGATATATTTTGACTCGATATCCCTGAAAGATTTGATGGCAATGAATTGGGAGGAGAGTTTGAAGCTATTTAAAAGTCGGTCTCTATCAGACATGCCATTGGCAGACTTATCGAGCATTTCTGTGTATCTCCTACTTTCTGTACCAAGCCTAATTGCAGAGAAAGGGAATTCCTCTTCTGCAAAGTGGCTATAATGGCAGAAAAAGGAAGTTTGAGCGGCACCGCTAGTCATGAAGGTGAAACCCGGGATGCCACGACGTTGCGCAGCCAAATAAGCCCACGGCTGAAGAAAATCGCAAATTAGGAGGTCGGGTTGGATGGTATCAAGCAGGCCAGAGAAAGACGGTTCAGAAAGGTCGAAGGCGTGCTTGAGAGAGGGCATGAGATCAGGAGGAAGGTACTTGGTGGTGTGCAGATGAGGCGGCAGGTCGGGAAACGAAGGCAGGTGTAGCTCCACCAGTTCTATTCTCGATCGATCATTGTCATCGTCATTTTGTTCGCCTTGACGAGGAGCGAGGTGGAGGAGGTTTCTGACGGGCTGGAGGTTGATAGGGGTTGAGCAGACATAGACCACCATGTCCTTGCACTCGCCGCAAAGCCGCCTGGCTAGCTCGAAGAAGGGCAATATATGGCCATGGGCAAGCCATGGGAACATCAACACTCTATAACTCTTTCCTTTCATATTCATGCTCTTGATCATCAGTAGTGTTAACTTTGATTAGTTGTTAAGTGTATATATAATATATAGATCCGTACCGCTCTTGCATCCAATGCCGAAGCACACCTGCGTATGGTGTGTTGCTGCTTTATCCTTTCATCGTCTTTTATTCAAATAATGAATAAAATATATGAGTTTCTTGAACCTGTCCGTTCACGTGTCAACCCATTATTACACGTGTTCACAGCTACACAGTAGCTGCTCTGACCAGTGTTATATTGTCAAGTGTCAACCCATTATTACACGTGTCGCAGCTACACAGTACCTGCTCTAACCAGTGTTATATTTTCGATGAGGAGAAAGGTACAAAAATATTTCACGCTATACCGACTGAAACCCTTTCAATGTCCACACTGGGTAGCATTAGAGGGTGCTTCTTGACTTGTTATGAAAAACAAATCTTCCAGTTGGTCACAGTGAATTGTTTATTTTCTAGCTTCTGATTATGTATATATATATTTTTAATTTATAACGTTACTGAATTACTAGAAATAAAACAAAATTAACAACTGATATTTTTCGTTATGATGTAAAATTTGAATTTTTATATGCTAAGCCTGTACGCTTTTACCAGAATATATAAGATCTCTTCTACACAACGTAGCAATTTTCCGTCCAAGCCATTTTCTATCAATTGGCTCCCTGCCACGCAGCTATTACCAGACTAATCTCCACCTGCCTATTCTTGAACATTGTGGATGTGTACTTTCCAAAATTTTCTTTCGTGTCCACTTAATTTTCGAAAGAAGTTTGATGTCAATATTTTCATATAAATTTTTTGAAAGTTGTTTCAAGAAAAGTCCGACTGAAAAATAACATGATATCCAATTTAAATCTATTTCCACTAAAATACATATGATCACCAAATATCTAAACATTTATATATTTAAGGGGGAATACACGATACTTCGCTATAATATCAAATGTAGACAAATTTATGGACTCGGGTTATAATACTTTTTACATTCTCTATTTAATAATATTTAAATGGAGAAATTTCATGTATATTTCTCAAAAACATTTAAATTACGTGTTTAATCCTCTAAAATTTATAATATCTTATTTCCTCTTTTAAATCTAAAAACTCACAGATTTATCTAATTTATTATTTTATTATTAAAACCCATTTTTAAATTAATAATATACTCCTTTTTTATTTATTAAAAAATAAAAAAATATGTAGCATGTGTAAAAGATCTAATTGACTAGTTTGTGAGACAAATAATTTCTCTATTTTTGAAGGATATACAATGATATTTAGATATATGCTAGTGTGTGATAAGTCAAAAATGCTACTGCAGATTTTTTTTAACATTTTCATATAGGATTAAATAGGTATTTACTATTTTATAGATTTAAAATGAGTTTTAATAAAAAAGACAAATTGAATAAATTTTGGATTTTTTTTTGAAACTTTTTTTTTGTATTTTTGAAATTTAGAAGGATTAATATAATATTATGAATTTCAGAGAGGAAAATACATAATTTCAGAAGTTTTGAGCGGTATACATGAATACCCCCCCTATTTAAAATAAGACATATTTAGATATATGCTCAAGAAAGGCCCACGAGTACTCGATGAATTATAAAAATTAAAAATATATATTATGAAAAAGGTTAGTAATTGTACACTAATGACATTGTTTCTTTTCCGAATATAATATTTTATTCAGGGTAACAGCAAAGCATGCAAAAAAAAAAAAACATATTTCATTAACTATCACGCCTTCTCTATGTTTTATTCGCAACTTAATTTAAGTTCCATTTCAGAAAAAAACAAAGCTTAAAGCAGGGCATCCTTGGACAACGAATTGTGAGATTCTATCTTGCGTGCATTCAATAGTGGATCTACTCCATCACCTCTTTCAAATACAGCTCCCATTCCTGATCCTACATTTCGTAAATTCAAGAAATAAAATTTTCAGCTCTGTGAATAAAACAGGTGATATGAGCCAGCCAATATTTTTGATGTTTTGTCTAGGTTGTGCATGTTCAAGAATTTGCAGAAGTTGCTCGTGAAATTAACCAAGCAAATCTGCAATTAAAGAAATTGTCTGTACTGGTAGTCATTGCTATACTAGATGATACTGATACCAACTCGGGTTGGGTTCTATTTCATGTATGTGGACCCTTTTTACTGTCCTCTGGTTTTATCAAACTGGCCTAAATAGATCGGTAAAAGGTATACACTGGTCATCATGTAGGGGTTCATATTGACATTTCTTACTATCATTCCTTGTAATTACTGATTTTCAACTGATATGTCAAACAAGCCTTGAGAAACCATATCAATCTTATTTCATAAGAATATCACACACACAAGAGGACTAACCAATGCACATAGTAACCACTCCAAATCGGCAGTCTTTCCCACGACGCTTCATCTCATTCAACAGGGTAGCCACACAACGTGCACCTACATGAGAATATGCCAACGATTATTTACATTTCCCAGAAAGCATTCTCTCTTTCTTCAACCTTGTCCCATTTATACATTTATCTATCTATAGTGCATTGCACTGCACCAATACACCAGATTCCTGCTTAACTTCATTTAATTGAAAACAATCAAAATAACCAATTGTTTACAAATTTAAGTACCTGTAGCACCCAATGGGTGGCCAAGTGCCATTGCACCTCCATTGACGTTAACCTTGGATCGATCCAGTTCCAACTTATTGCAACTGTAAACAAATTGCGATGCAAAGGCCTACATATAGTTTCAAGACAGCCAAATAATAAGAAACATCAGTAAGTGATAGGACTAAGTTTTTCTTAATGTGGAAAAAAAACTGAGTTTATCATATGCTGTATGGAACTCAACACCAAGAAGTCATGAAAATACAATAGTAACAACCATATGTAACTGTAATCCTGTACAGGATGGTTCCTATTTACCTCATTCAATTCAAAAAGATCAATATCTTCAATCTGAAGACCAGCAGCATTTACAGCAGCAGGAATTGCAACAGCAGGACCAATGCCCATGACTGCAGGGTCAACACCAACAGCAGAAAAGCTCCTACAAGCAGCAAAAAGAGGAATAGTTTTTAAAATTGAAAAAGAAGAAAGAAAAATACACAAAAAAAGGCTCTTAAATACCAGTAGTTTATTTTTCCAAATTGTCCATGGGATAAAGAGAAGTGACAAATTCACTCAAGTTTAGAAAATATTTATGAGAAATATGGAAACTCCAATTCTATTGACAATTGTAAACCCTTGAAAATACATTAGGAAAATAAAAATCAAGGCACTAAACTCACACACCTGAAAACACCTAGAATTGGAAGGCCTTTCTTCAAAGCTACATCCCTCCTCATAAGAAGCACTGCACCAGCACCATCACTGACTTGGCTAGAATTGCCTGTTACATTATTAAAACATTATATATTCATAATCTAAATTTGGCAACTTCAATGATTCTGTATGTTATGAGAAAGAAAATAGAGGTATATGCTCTTCCCATTATTTTGCAGTCCCCCAAATGCCCCTTGTATAAACCAATTGCTCTGATACATTTTCTATATTGAAATACATATGCTCACTTTTCTAAGTATCTCATCCTTAGCCAAATTTCACCAAGATCAACACCTGACATAATGTATGAGATGAATATTTCCAAAATTTACTCAACTTGCTGACTGATGTATCCAGTAGAACAATACAAATAAGAGAATATTATTTACCGGCAGTAGTGGTTCCATCCTTCTTAAAAACTGTCTTCAGCTTGGCAAGACCAGAAAGTGTAGTCTCAGGCCTTATTCCATCATCTTCAGATATTGTCACTGGTGTCTCATCACCAGTTTTCGGGTTAACAATCTTTAAGAAAAATGATGTAACAGTATTAGCAAGTTTCATAAAAGACCCAACAATATAATAAAAACTATAATAAAATCATTTTCTTTCTCAGCTAAGCTAATGTGGTAGAAGACTATTAGCTATATTAGAGATTGATTCCAGTGCGCCTGTTCTGTCAAGAAAATTGTTTAGGTGCACAGAGATAAAAACAGCACAAAAGCTAGGATGGTAAACTTTTAGTCTATTACTGAGTTATAACAACTCATTGGATTCTTATCAAACTAGCAAGCCAACTCCTATATGACCAAGGTAATCGTCATATTGCATTCTTCTAACAGTTCTATCTGAAGCCTCATTTTGTACCTTTGTCATTACAGGGACAATTTCATCCTTAAATTTGCCTGAGGCCCTTGCTTCAGCAGCGCGCCTATGTGATTCCACCTGATCATATAAAATAAAAGGCACAAGTGAGATGCCATAGCATACCAAAAAAAGAAGCCAAGAGGAAAAAGAAACAAGAAAAATCATAAAGGCTCCTTAGCACCAAGTTGCAAAAATGCTTTTCTTTTTACAGAAAAGAGTTATAAATTATTCTCACGGTTGCATGTAACTGACAGCATTTATTGTCAGCTCATCATAGTTCCTTCTGCTAACATAAGGAACGTTTTCAGGACCAACTATTGGAGATGACAACAATGTTATTCCTCTAGCAAAATAGGTCATTTTGCAAATAATAAACAAAAAACTTGGAAAGCTTCCTCCAAGGAAAAAAGAGCAAGTAAAATAAACACAACATTAGCTATATGTATGCATTTAACTCACAGCAGCCTTGTCTTGTTCCTCTCGGGTCACACCGTAACGCTGTGCTACATTCTCTGATGTGATTCCCATGGGAAGGAGGCAATCCTGTGCCTTTTGATTTGTGTTCACTTTTGGGTTTATTGAGCCCTCCCAGGCAACCGAATTAGCACTCATGGATTCCAAGCCGGCTCCGATTCCTACAGCAGTTCAAAATCTTAATCAGGGAAATTACTCTTCACATAATCACAAGAAAGAACACACTATTGGACTAAACGTGTTAATACAAGTATTAAGACGAGGGATGTTGATGTTAAATTGATGCCCTTATTATTTCCCAGAACTATTATCAAACTAGTAATATGTGAAACCAAGGTATTGGAATGAATTGACCAGTACGACTGCTACATGAATTAGAATAAGACACCAGAATAACTCACCAATGTCATAGAAGCCGGCTTTAATTGCAGCTGCCACATCAGCAACTGCCTGGAGACCAGACGAGCATTGGCGATTCACTGTTCTGAGGGGAACAGTTTCTGGTTGTAGAAAGATAGAAATTTCAGTCTCCTAAAGTATGCAGGGAATATAATAGTCACTATAAATATATTAACAAAAAAAGATCAAAACGTACCAGGAAAACCAGCATAGAAAGCTGCCATTCTGCATTCATTTGCTCTCTGAGCTCCTGGTGCAAGAACTGAACCAACCACAATATCTCCGACCTCACTGGGGTTTATTTTGGTGTTGTCTAAGAGGGCCTAAAATAAAAGAATGTCTCAGATTGATACCAAAGTTGAATTGGGATCGGTGCTTTTCTTCTACTCTTTAATGGAAAATCTTCCACATATAATTCAAAAATGCTTCACCTTAAAGTAATTGTTGAGATTCTAACATCTGAGATTAATGCTCAAGCATGCAATTAGGTGTGCCAACTGATGACTTGTTTAGTGTAAGCAAATTTAAACCAAAAATAAAGCAATAAAATCCTACTCTTTCTTCCAAATTTCTATCAACCAATCATAGTATGAAAAATTCATGTGCAATTCACCTTTTCTTGCGTTTGCTGTAACTTAAATTTACCAGTTAAGTAATTGCTTCATCAAAACGAGGGGGGAGGGGGTCATATTTAATACTACATGTTATTGCTAATAAAGTAGTGCTGCCAAATTACAAAAAGAACATTTAAAAACTGTTTACAGAAGAGGTTCAGAGATTATACCTTGAGAACAGTAGCTAGGAGGTCCTCTGGATATGTGTCCTTGAATCCTCCTCTCTTAGATTTGCAAATTGGAGTGCGGTAAGCACTGCCATGGTGGAAAAGAATTAACTTTGTAAAATAACAACATGTACACCAAAATAGTAGAGAAGTTAACCAATACAAAAATTAGATATAGTTCTCAGTATTTGTCATCAATTGATTTGGACTTTCCATGGTGCAGAACAGCTCTGACCAACTCTTTTTGTATTTAACAATTGACACGCACATAATCAGTCGTGTAAATCCAAAGGGTTGTTTTAGGGGGGTTTAGTCTGATTGGTTCTAGTTTTTCTTTTGTAATATTATCTATGGTTTCTTAATGAAATGGGCATGTTATGTGCCTTTTATCAAAAAAATAATCAGTCATGTAGGCTTCCAGTGTCACCAGACCTCAGTTCTCCCACATTAGTTACCTGAAAAGATTTTATATTTACCTTATTTGTGCAAAATTGTTTGATTTAATCGAGGAAGGCTTATAAATCCCACCTCCATAACATGTCTCAACATGTCTTTGAACTATTGAAATCATGACAGTAAAGTCTTACACCTTAGATCCAAAAAATCATTATTTTATACGAGAAGCTCGTAATCCCAATGTCTTTTATATATATAAATTTGACTTCTCGTTAGAGCTTAGTTAACAAAACTTATGAAATAAGTATAAAAAAACGAGAGCACTCACGCCACAATAACAACATCATCACCAAACGAAGAGCTCCTCTGGTAAGGAGCACTGTCTCCAGCAGCACAAATCGACGCCTACAAATTAAGGACTGCAATTAGCCAAAAAAAATTATAATTTACCCCGTACGAAAATAAAAAAAAATAAAAAAGGAAAAGAAAAAGAGGAGAGATCCGGTACCGATAAGATCGACGAACCGCTCGGAGAAATCGAGGAAGAAGGTTTCAGGTGCTGATGGAGAATTCTCTGTCGGTTGATCGCTTTCTCCATTTTCTCTCTTCTCACCTCTATTTTCAGAACTCAAAGAGTATTGCTGTTCGTTGGGAGATGAATCAGAAAAGAGAAGATTACACGCTTCGATTCCTTGGGAAGTGGGGACTCATTTATATCTTCTTAGAAAATTAAATATATAGGCGAAATAAATGGACAAATTAGTCCACGTCACATCTAAGATCCAACGGCCACCGTACTCCCGTAAGTTGTACGCCTCGGTAAAAGAACAACATCCTTATCGCTAACCAAAACCCCGGCGGCATTATTTTTGAGGCTACGAGCCTATCTACCGTCCTATCTTGCAGCTCTTACGATCGGACGGTGGAACAGTAGTCGGTTTGTACCGTAGTTGCGACTGTTGCGTACACATTGCATACTGGTCAAATAAAAGATTATGGCAGCAGATAAGGCTGCTTGCGTTGGCACCATACCGGACGTCTTTTCTTCTTTCTATCCGACCTAACCGGATGAGAACCTACTAATTAAATTACTGTGATCCACTGCCCCCACTGGCCCACCCTATTGGGATCATAGATGAGAACCTACTAATTAAATTACTGTGATCCACTGCCCCCACTCCTATTGGGATCATAGATGAGAACCTACTAATTAAATTACTGTGATCCTCTAAATTTGGTATATACTTCGCGTCCATCTTTTAAAATTTAAGAATGAACATAAGCTAAAAAAATAGGAACGTCTCTCTATTGCTGAACTTAAAATTATTTATGAGTTGGAGCATATTGCTTTCATTTTTAATTAGGAAGTCTGCATTGCCACATCCAACAAGGTTTGATGAAAAAAAATTGTAGCTCAACTTTGTTTTCTTGCACCTTTTCAAAATAAAATTAGCTTCTTAGACAATTTTAATTTGAGTTATGTTCCGGCATTCAAAATTAGTAGGATAATTTTTACATACAGACTAAATGTCCAATTAATACCTCAAGTCTCAATTAGATAAATTTATATTTCCGATTAAAAATGACTAATATGTCCTTGTCTTCAAAGAAAACAGTAAATAAAAATTCTTTACCTGTTGGTGTCATTTTCAAATTAATTTAAAATTGAATAAGTAATTAATTGATACCTCACAACTAAAGTTATTTATGTTGTGAACTTGATTCTTTTATTCTGGCCGACATTTTTATTAATATCCAAAGTTTAATACAAATTATTAATTATATCCAGAATCGGACCAATTATCGATATATACCCAAGCCGGCCATTTTCTGGCCGGCTATGTACCCTCCCTAAGCCGGCCATTTTATGGCCGGCCATGTACCTTTTTTTTTTTTTTTTTTTTTTTACCCGCATTTTAGAGAAAGACACTATGAAGATCAAAGCATTGAAATTTAACACTGAAAATTGGAAATTTTTTATTTAAATTATTTGTTATATTACTTCTTTTGATATATAATTAGCATATTTATACTAAAATATGCTATATTAATTGAAATTATATTGAATAACACTATATTATGTTAAATTACGCTAAATTACATTACATTACTTTATAATACGCTATATTAATTGAAATACGCTACATTGTGGTACTATTTTTTATGTTGTGCTACTATTTTAATGTTGTTATATTTTCTGTTTAGCATTATCATGATAATTTATTTTGATATGTAAAATATAAAAATAGTACCATAAAAGCACACATACACAAAAATCGAAATATAGGATAATCCAAATATACCAAATATAAATAGTACAAAACTAGTAAAAATACAACTAAAACGGAGAGGGGGAATATCGCTGAGGCGGTACTCCGGCGTTCGCCCGGCGCCAGCGCGACCAGGCTCCGTCTCTCTCGGGCTCATCTGGGGCATCGGCAGACCTCAGTATCTGCTCGGCAGTATCCCATCTGGCATCGCCCGTGGAGACTGTCGGTACTGGCGGAGGTGTAGCGAAGATAGATGCGGCAAACCCAGTCCCAAAGGCAGGCTGAGTATGAGACCCGCTACCACTAGCCTCTCCATCATGCGGCATCTCTGTGCCATATCGGGGCCATGTCGGTGCCGACATGATCTCCTCGAACTCGTGGAGACTGCACGAGAGGGACTCGTACTCAGAAGTATCGGTCTCCGCAGGTGGTGGCTGTGGTGGCATCTCTGCTGGACCCTGCAATCATACACATAAATTATTAAATTTGATCTGAATGAAGAAATTTATTAAAACCTGACAGATACTGAAGTATGACATACATAAGGCTGCACCGGACGTCCATGCTCGTCGTACCATGCCGTCCACCCAATGTCGGACAATACCCAACGATGGTAGTCCCACTCTGGATGTGAATCGGGGGAAGATGGCATATCATCCATCAGAACCGGGCTCGGATTGGGCTCCTGCGGATCTATCTCACGCCAGTTGACCTAAAAATTGGTCAAACGTGCTAATTTCGGTAAAATTACGCTTAATCAGTCTAATTATGGTAAAAAAGACCAAAATACCCTAAAAATTGGTCAAACGTGCTAATTTCGGTAAAATTACGCTTAATCAGCATAATTATGGTAAAAAATGTCAAAATACCCTAAAAATTGGTCAAACGTGCTAATTTCGGTAAAATTACGCTTAATAAGCATAACTATGGTAAAAAAGGCCAAAATACTCTAATTATTGGTCATCTGTGCTAATTACACTAAATTGCGCTTAATTAGCCTAATTATGGTAAAAAAGACCAAAATACCCTAAATATTGGTCAAAAGTGCTAATTTCGGTAAAATTACGCTTAATCAGCATAATTATGGTAAAAAAGGCCAAAATACTCTAAATATTGTTCAATTATGCTAATTAAACTAAATATTGGTTAACTTAGCTAATTACACTAAATTACAACAACATAATCTAAATTATAACACCTAAAACCTAAATCCTAAACCCTAAAATAAATAAATTAAAAATTAAATTAGATAAAAAAAAATTTACCTTAAAGAAGAGAGAATTCGGTTGAAGATGAGAGAATTGTGAGAGGAGAGAGAGAAAAAGGGGTATATAAAGGGTGAAATGCGGGTAAAAAAAAAAAAAAAAAAAAAAAAGGTACATGGCCGGCCATAAAATGGCCGGCTTAGGGAGGGTACATAGCCGGCCAGAAAATGGCCGGCTTGGGTATATATCGATAATTGGTCCGATTCTGGGTATAATTAATAATTTGTATTAAACTTTGGATATTAATAAAAATGTCGGTTATTCCGGCTTAGCTTGTTTTATCTACGTTGGTACTTTTAGAGTGCATTAGATCCCTACAACATCTGGGAGTCCGCCGATTTCAGTCAATCTTCTTGCTTTTTGAACAAGGAAATACTCTCAACTACTCGTTGTCGGTATTGATCAAAAACTCACTTCTTGGATTCTACAGCCAGCAACCGAATGCCAAGGTTTGGGTTTGGGGAAGATCATGGGCAGTGTAGCGGCAGATTGAAGCGTTGGCGGCACTCCAAGGCAATATGGTGCTACTGAACCATGCTTGGATAGCCGGAGCGAATTGGATAATCGGTAGAGGGCTGCCCCCCTCTTCCCCAACTGATTCCTTCATATTCACCGTCGAGTCATCAAAGCCAACACTAATTTAGAGAGGCAATGAATTGATTTTTTTGAGTTGCGAGTCCTCGCCTTTTTAATCTGGGGCATTCGTCTTTTGAAGTATTAATACATATTGCCAATCCTTTCTTTCCGGCGTCAACTTTTGTAGATATAAATATTCATGTCAATCTTCATAGATATAAACTTGGAAGATAAGATATTAACAATTGAAAAACAAGATATAATACTTTGATGCGTAATTTGTTATGATCATCCATTTTCTAATTCACCAATCATTCCCGCGTCAACATTCCTCTAATGAAGTAGTGTGAATTCCGTATCACTGCATCAACCTTCTCCAATCGTCCCCGCGTCAACCTTCTTCTAACAAAAATAGTTGACCTCATAAGTATAAATACTTCAGTGCATATGTATAAATATTTTCAATACTTATATATTAATACTTTCAGTGTCATATGTAAAAAATACTTGCAAGTATAGGTAAAAATACTTGCGTGACGACGAGCCCGAAAGTACATCATCATGGATCTAATTTGAAAGAAAAAATTCAAATTGTGGAGTTTTTGCTGTCCCCACAGGAAGTTATCTTTCTGCATTTAATTTTCAGTGGTTCCCCCACGGGTACAGTGCGGGTACTGTACTGCGGGTACTATTATCTTCGCGGTACAGTACCCGCGCTATAGTACTCGCGCTACAAATAATTGTTCACCTCATAGGTATGAATACTTTCGTGCATAGGTATTAATACTTTAGAAAAAAAATTGAACTGTGGAGTTTTGCGGTCTCCACATGAAGTTATCTTTCACATTTAATTTTTTCGGTGATCCCCTGCAGGTGCGATGTGGATACTGTAGCATAGGTACTGTTATCATCTTCCTAAAAGATGATGGCTTTGTCAGAGAGACGGGAAAAATTGCAACTGGTTCTAATCTCTTTCCTCTCTCATTCACGAGAGAAAAGACACCATCGATCTTTAGCAAATCCGGCCAAACATCTGTGTCCCAATTTATGCTACTATAATTAGTAATTTTCTTCCTTAATTGGTAATTTATGTTTATTAAAGTGAGAAATGATGACATTAACAAAGTTTTGCTGATAAATAACAAATTTTATTGTTTCCATGGACAAATATTTAATATGGAAATTCCGATGATAAATGAGAGATGAGGAGAAATATTTTATAATTTTGAGAGACAATTTTATAATTCCTTCCCCGCAACATTATTTTCGTTATTAAATTTCTGACAAATCGAAAACCCCCAACAGTGAGAATGTTGTTTAATTTCTTATTTTAAAGACGACGCAGTGGACAGATGAAAACTAATGATTTTCTCCTCTGTTTTGATAACAAGATAGTTGTATATAATTCAGAAAATAAGCACCTAAGTATATTTAGGAAGAAATATGTAAATCAGTGCACATAAATTAAGAGTATATATAACATTTTGTTATTCTATTGCGTTATATTGTTCTAATTTTAAATGTAACTCGTTTGCACAAGTTATAAATACGAAAGTTTCTAATAAATATAACATTAAGAAGAAAAAATACGATGTGATAGACATCATATTAAATTCGATTTCATACATTAAATAATACAAGGGAGCCTCGATGTTTGATTATTTGGAAGTAAGTTCAACATTCTTTAAAGCTTGTCATGCATTGCTATAAAATGAGTAGAGTTAAAATGTACCATTGATTTTGTGCTCCAATCATGCTTCACATTTTTATTTTCATTTTTAAAGCCCGAACAGTCAATCCGAACCGTTCACCATGATCTTTGTACTAAAATGTGCTTGAAAACTAAATTTTATATTTTTTAGAATTTTTTACTAATTTTTTAGATAGGTACAAAATCATTGTTTTAAGAAGATTTTGGAGCATCCAAAACAGTGATTTTGTACCTATCTTAAAAATTTTCAAAAAATATAAAATTTTGTCTCCAAACATTTTAATATGAAGATCATATTGAGCTATTCGGATCGATGTTTGAACTTTGAAAACGGAAAAAAAGATATGGAGCATGATTGGAGCACAAAACCAATGATGCATTTTAACCCTACTCCTATAACATTATAGTTACTAAAGAAAAATCATAGTTATAGAGAGAGAGGAGGTGCATCACTGCATCCTCTACTGTTGTTAAAAAAAAAAATAGATATTGCATTGGGTGTTTTACATGAGTTAAATTATCTCCACTAGAGAATAGATAAAAACATGGTTTAATTAAGTGTGATTTGAAATTAAAAAATATGTTAGTGAATAATTTATATCTCTTTGTAATATTTAAGAGAATAAGTTTTTGTTATGATTCAATAATGTTTTGATTTATTTTACAAAATATGTATAAATTACAAAATATGTATAATCTGACTTCTTGTTTGGCTGATTTTGGTGTTGTTGTTGAGGTTAAGAAAGCGATCTCACCTTAACATAGATCATGAGTTTTGCGATGGGAACCACATTATTTTCACTTTTTCATGTGCATTTTATAGTTTAGCCTCCTATTCAATTTTTTAGTGTCGCTCCTAGATCTAAGCCAAGCTCATGTTCTAATTTTAAATATAACTCTATATGACGCTAGAACGTTTACACAAGTTATAAATACAGAAGTTTCTAATAAGTAACAAAAAAAAAAAAAAAAAGAGTGATCCGATAGACATCGTATCAAATTCAATTTCATACATTAAATAATACAAGGGAGACTCAATGCTTGGTACTTGACTGTAAGTTATTTTTTTCTAAAAAAACTTATCATGCATTGCCATAAGGTTATAGTTACTAAAGAAAAATTATATTTATGGAGGAAAAAGAGGTTCATCCTCCACTGTCGTGGAAGAAAAAAATATTAAAAATTACATTGGGTATTTTACATGCATTGAATTATCTCCACCAGAGAATAGATAAAGACATGACTATAATTTAGTATAATTTGAAACCAGAAAATATTTTACTAGATAACTTACATCTCTTTGTAATATTTGAGAGAGAGTTTTTGTTATAATTCAATGAGATTTTAATTTATTTTATCAAACATGCAAGATCTTAATTCTTGTTTGACTGATTTCGATGCTGCTATTGAGGTTGAGAAGGGCAATGTCACCTTAACAAAGACCGCGGAGAGGGAACCACCGGTTACATAGGAATTCACATCACCCCCGGTACCGTAATAGGGAATCTTTTACAATTACTTGATCTGGACCGTTCTTTTTAACTTGGCACGAATCTCAAAGCCCAATAATACTGCCCCCTCTGTCAGCCCGAATCACAAACCAGCTGAGAGTTAATCTCAAACCGTAAAGTGAAGGGAATCTTTTACGGTACCAGGGAGGATATGGATCCGGTTACATAGATCCAACTATACATAATGATGATAAATTTTCAGTGATTTTCTCGGGTATGCCGAAAATCGAGAATATATAATAATTTGTAACTTTCTGAAAAAATGAAAGAAATAAATATTAAGGGATTATTTTGGGCATGTATGAAACAAGATATATATAGTGGAGTTTTGTAGCTGTGGAATTATTATTACTACAGTAAATAGTTAAATTTTGAAACAAAACTTATGAATGATTAAAAAAAAGATTAAATTACCTCATTTAATGTAAAACTCAAACTCAATCTTGTCTAAATTGGTTATTTATCTTTCAGCGAAAAGAAAAACCTTATTTTAGATAGTTGCATGAACCGTCAAAAAAGCTAATTAATGAAACTCTCTTAACTTTATTGCAAATTTATGATACTAGAATAAAAAAAAAAGTGAAATATGTTACCGTATCATGCTTGAGTCTTTTGAAAACCATTTTTCAACACCTTCTTGGCCTTTATAAATTCGAGAGCAGCTTGGGTCCATCGGACTCAAATTTGGGTCCGATGAGTTTCGGGATCGTCCGATCTGCTTTAAAATTCGTGCACACTAATTTTAAAGCAAACACGAAAGTTGTGAGTGCGAATTTTAAAATAAATCGGTCGATCATCGAACCCATCGAACTCACTTTGAGTCCGATGAGCATCGGACCCAAATTGACCTCTATAAATTCACCTTGGTTGCACAACCCGTCTATTAATGTGTTGTAAATTATGACATCAGGACAAGCCCTCTGCCAATCATGATACTGTGCACCTTCTATGCCTTCTCAATTTTTCCGTTGTTGCACAGCCCCTCGGAAATCATGTCACGCAACAAAACCTTTGCCTTCTCTATCTGTCTGAAAGTACATTTTTCCGTGATTTTCTCGTAAATGCCTGAAATAAAAAATAAAAAATATGCTGAAATCAAAAATAAAAATATGCCAAAATCAAGAATTTTCTCGTGAACCTATGTATTTAAGATAGTATAAGAATTACATAATATTACAAGAAAATTAAGCCTTAAAAGTTAGAGCATAACCTTAAAATATTTTTCAGTATAACCTATATAATACTCTTTTATTTTTATTTTTTTTAAAGGTAAAGCCTTTAGGCGTTGCATTCATAGAAATATTGTCTTACATTACATAGCAAAAAAATAAACTTCTCATAAATAATCTGAACAAAAACATAAATCTGGATGAATAAAAATAAAATAAAACTAACTAGTAAAGCAAATGTGCAGTTTCAAAATAAAATATAAAATATAAAATTAATTAAGACTAAGAAAAAAATAATTCTTAATTTCTCAAGTCTCAGATCTAATGGCGAATCAACAGAACGCCACCCCTTTTAAAGAATTATGCTTTAGAGGTGTGTGGCAGGGTGGGTGCATGTTGTTCTCATCGAATTCAGATCCAGTACTGTGCCTGACCACGTAGCATGAGATATGAGTCGTTCGTATTAATATAGCACGAATCTCAAAACAATTTTTTTATTATCTAAATATAGATACCGAATTAATTTTTAATTGAATTGAAAGTATTATAGACGATCAAATATTTGAGGAGATATTCGCCGATATTTTTATTAAAACCCCAAAAAAAAAACAAATTATCAAATCTGCTCCCATCCCAAACTTATTTTTATTTTTACCCCAACCGCCCGTGGGCTGGGCGGTCCAGATCCAGAGCAGACCGCCCAGCCACTAGGCGGTCCACTACCATAGCTGACCAGCCCAGGCAGCGGGCGGTCCACTTTTTTTTTGTTTTTTGTTTTTTTTAGAGACTATGAACATCAAGATGCTGAATTTTAACGCTAAAAATTCAAATTTTGTTTTAAATATTAGTTACATTACTTCTTTGAAGCATATTTATACTAAAACATGCTAAATTACTTGAAATTATATTAAATTACGTTGAATTACACTAATTTACTTTAAATTAAACTAAATTACACTAAATTAAACTAAATTACGCTAAATTACGCTAAATTACAAATGAATAGGGATGATATCTTCACTGAAAAGGTGAAAAACGACGACGAAACTTCAAACGGTCATAAAACGGCGCTCGAGTGTCCGATTTCAGCAAATGACCACTTTTCGGAAAGCTTGTGAAAATGCGCATGCGTCCGTGCTAACTATGCAGCTATGCTGGATTCCGAAATTCATAATCGCCAAAAAACAAAGGGAAGACCCTCAAAACTTGAGTTGAAATTTCCGATTAAGATTTTCATTTCTATTATTCAATCCAAGTAGTTCAGTAAATTAGTTACAAAATGAACTTGTAAAATACCAATTTTTACTATTTTTGAATTTTTTTTACTATTTTTTATGATTCATGAAAGATGGCACAGAATTGGTCTACTTTAGCGTAATTTTCCGTAGTTTAGCGTAATTTACCGTATTTTAGCATATTAGCGAAGTTATTGTTATTTAGCGTAATTTAGTGTAATTCAACGTAATTTAGTGTAACTCAACATAATTTAACATAATTTCAAGTAATTTAGCATGTTTTAGTATAAATATGTTTCAAAGAAGTAATCTAACTAATATTTAAAAAAATCCGAATTTTTAGCGTTAAGAATTCAGCATCTTGATATTCATATTGTCTCTTTAAAAAAAAAAAAAAAAAAAAACCAGTGGACCGCCCAGCTGCTGGGTAGTCAGCTTAGAAAACTGGACCGCCCAGCCCACGGGCAGTTGGGGTAGAAATAAAAATAAGTTTGAGGTGGGAGCAGATTTGATAATTTGTTTTTTTTTTGGGGTTTTAATAAAAATATCGGAGATATTCGTTTCCATCACTGAAACCGTCAACAAAGTGCGACAACGATAAAGGAATTATGTCTACTTCTGCAGTGATAAGAAGGCGTCCAAATCGGCAAATTCCAACCCAGATTTCAGAACCCTGAAATTCGGGACTGGAATTTCAGCGGATCCCAATTCGATAAGAAGCAACGATACACACGTGGTATTTCGTGTTGAGGTCTTTTATCAATTAAGTATTGCAACACGAAAAATTATACCGTTTATGTCACACACACGTCCATCACAGTTTCTAAATTTTAGAAAGTGTATGTCATTTTCCCAAACTCTTGAAATCATATATATTCGCAAAATATTATAGTAAATTAATATGTTTATATTTTGGAAGCGCTTGACTTTTTATGAATAACAGTTTACTTTTTTTCAGGATGCCCATTTTGTTTTTACAAACAAAATAACTCTAAAATTAATTATTTTTATTCAACCACTTTGGACGAAAATTTTCAGTTACCAACTTAATATTTCAAAATTCTAATTTTACTATTAATTTTTTTTGAAATTCAAGAACATACTACCTACACAGCTCCGACCTGCGCAGAACTTGAGTCTCGTGCACAAGCTGGAGCTGTTTATTTGGTGGGACCCACATTGAATAGAAAATCGTTCCCTGCGCATTTTCTGCCGAAATTTTTATTAATAGAAATAATAATAAATTAATGTCAACATAGAACAAAGAATTCGTCAGATATCCAAATCTAACAAAGACGTTACTTTTCGTAACGTCCAGGGGACGTTATCAATGGTAACGGCCAGCTTAACTAAGATGGAATCGCTAATTGCAGTTGCTAAGGGCTGGCCGTTGAGAACGGTAACGTCCAGGGAGAAAGAAAAAAAAAAAAAAAAAAGGTGTGGCCGTCGCCAACGATGACGGCCTGCGCAAAAAAAAAAAAAAAAAAATAACTCGAGGCCGTTGCCAAGGATAACGTCCAGAAAAAGAAGAAAAAAATGTGGCCGTGATTTTTATTTTAATCGGAAATTGGAATCAATGCCGTGATTTTTATTTTGATCGGAAATGAAACAACAATAGGTTCAATTGGAATCAATGCCGTGATTTTTATTTTTACCCAAAAAAAATATATTTTAATATAAATAACCACGTTTTTAAAAGAATTTTATTTCTACCCAAACCGCAAATAATATTTGCGGTTTGAATTAACAATTCAAACCGCAAAGAATATATGCGGCTTGAATTGTGAATTCAAACCGCATATATTATTTGCGGCTTGAATTGTTAATTCAAGTCGCAAATAATATATGCGGTTTGAATCGCATTTATAAAAATCGGTTCACCAATCACCATTTCATTTATTATTTTATTAAATGGTAATTTTTCACCGATAACTCTAGAAATTTATTCACCGATAACCCTAAAGTTATTTTTATTACAAAGAATTATATTATAAAAACTTATCAATAATATAAAATTTCATTTCTTATTTTATTAAATGGTAATTTTTCACCGATAACCCTAGAAGTTTATTCACCGATAACCCTAAAGTTATTTTTATTACAAAGAATTATATTATAAAAACTTATCAATAATATAAAATTTCATTTATTATTTTATTAAATGGTAATTTTTCACCGATAACCCTAGAAGTTTATTCACCGATAACCCTAAAGTTATTTTTATTACAAAGAGTTATATTATAAAAACTTCTCAATAATATAAAATTTCATTTATTATTTTATTAAATGGTAATTTTTCACCGATAACCCTAGAAATTTATTCACCGATAACCCTAAAGTTATTTTTATTACAAAGAGTTATATTATAAAAACTTATCAATAATATAAAATTTCATTTATTATTTTATTAAATGGTAATTTTTCATCGATAACCCTAGAAGTTTATTCACCGATAACCCTAAAGTTATTTTTATTACAAAGAATTATATTATAAAAACTTATCAATAATATAAAATTTCATTTCTTATTTTATTAAATGGTAATTTTTCACCGATAACCCAAGAAATTTATTCACCGATAACCCTAAAGTTATTTTTATTACAAAGAATTATATTATAAAAACTTATCAATAATATAAAATAAACTACCTCATAAAATACCATTTCCATTTATATTATTGATAAGTTTTTATAATATAATTCTTTGTAATAAAAATAACTTTAGGGTTATCGGTGAATAAACTTCTAGGGTTATCGGTGAAAAATTACCATTTAATAAAATAAGAAATGAAATTTTATATTATTGATAAGTTTTTATAATATAATTCTTTGTAATAAAAATAACTTTAGAGTTATCGGTGAATAAATTTCTAGGGTTATCGGTGAAAAATTACCATTTAATAAAATAAGAAATGAAATGGTGATTGGTTAACCGATTTTTATAAATGCGATTCAAACCGCATATATTATTTGCGACTTGAATTAACAATTCAAGCCGCAAATAATATATGCGGTTTGAATTCACAATTCAAGCCGCATATATTCCTTGCGGTTTGTGTAGAAATAAAATTCTTTTAAAAACGTGGTTATTTATATTAAAATATTTTTTTTTTTGGGTAAAAATAAAAATCACGGCATTGATTCCAATTGAACCTATTGTTGTTTCATTTCCGATCAAAATAAAAATCACGGCATTGATTCCAATTTCCGATTAAAATAAAACTCACGGCCACATTTTTTTCTTCTTTTTCTGGACGTTATCATTGGCAACGGCCTCGAGTTATGTTTTTTTTTTTTTTTTTTTTGCGCAGGCCGTCATCGTTGGCGACGGCCACACCTTTTTTTTTTTTTTTTTTTTTCTCCCTGGACGTTACCGTTCTCAACGGCCAGCTCTTAGCAGCTGCAATTAGCGATTCCATCTTAGTTAAGCTGGCCGTTACCGTTGATAACGTCCCCTGGACGTTACGAAAAGTAACGTCTTTGTTAGATTTGGATATCTGACGAATTCTTTGTTCTATGTTGACATTAATTTATTATTATTTCTATTAATAAAAATTTTGGCATTTTCTGCTCTAATATTCTTTCGTGGGACCCCTCATATAATCCTTTAGGGCCTGTTCGGATGTCACGGGATTATACGGGATGGAATTTGACAGGGACGGGAACCCACTTTTGAAAAAGCAGGAACCCATGGGCGCGGGTACGCATAGGATTAACTATGGGAATGTGTTGAAATGAGTGTTCGGTTGTACCGTGGGATTAGTTGTGGGAAATTGTATTTTTCTTTCTAAATGCTTGATATTATGCAATTTTTTATTAATAAATTGATTAATAAAAAATTAAATAAAATATATTAAATAATAACATAATGTTGCTTATCAATTACTATTTTATAAAATATAAAGATTACTTATTACTTATTAATTATTACTTATTTATTATTATTTTATAAATATATATTTTATAAACATTTATAAAAAAATAAAACAGAAGTGGCAACTAACTTTGAAAATATATTTTAGATGAATTTTGAAATGAATGTACGAGTATGTACGAGAATGTGTTGAAATGAATATTCGGTTGTACTGTGAGATTACATGCGGAAAATTTTATTTTATTTCTAAAACGCTTGATATTATATAATTATTCTTATTAATAAAATAAATATTATAATTTAATAACATTGATTAAAAGCAATATACAATAAAAATATTTATTTTCTTAAATACATACATAATTCAAAAATACTTCATCATTTTATATTTTTATTAAAAAAAATTGGACAAAATTATTTTTGATATATATGCTCTAATAGCATTATAACAATCATGTTTTTCCAAAAATAAAATAAAAATCAACGTGCTATTACATAATTAATTAGTTGGTAGTTTATTTTTATGAGTTAATTGCATTAATATTGAGAGAAGAAAGAGGAGATAGTAGATTTGGGAAGAAAAATATGAGTCTGAGATGATAGTTTTTTTCCCACAAAATTGCACTTATACAGGAACAATTGGGAAATATACTCGGGAACCCATCGGAAAAAAATAAGCCAGCCGAACGGGGTTTGAAAAAAATAGAAAATTAACCCCATTCCTATTTAAATCCCACAAAAATGTGGCATGCCGAACAGGGCCTTAAGGTATTGTTCGGCAAAATACTGTTGCCGTGGAAAAAAAATTTACTCAGAATGAATTTTTTTTTCCCACGAACACAGTAAGTGTCTGTTCGGCTATTCCCCCAAAATTACTGTTTACGTGCGAAAAAAAAAATTCACTCTGAGTGAATTTTTTTTTTTCCCACGTGTGACAGTAATTTTCAGTTCAAATTTTTTTTGATCCCACACCCATACCCATTTCTTAGGGGGCGCCAAATAGGCCCTAAAAGTCAGTTCAAAAATTTACTATTCCCAAACCCATTTCCGTTCCTCTTAGTACGCCGAACAGAGCCTAAATTGGAACTGCAACGGATGGTAAGGTCATGTGCAGTTCCAGGCCTCCAGCCTATGGTATGATTTGAATTTTTCAGGTACTAATGGTAAAGTCAGAATTTTGATGGTAACTAAAAAAATTTCGGCCACCTTCGTAGTCACCTTGGATTCATTTACAGGGAACTTCATATTGCCCAAGGCCTACTAATGCTAATCTTCCATGGGCTAGAGGAGGGTTAAAAAACAGATGCACGCCTCTTTCACAGCCCATTTTCTATGGATCTAGAGAAGAAAGATCTCAAGAAAGAAAAGAAAAGAGCCCAAGACACTCGGGCGCTACAGCTGAGCGAAGTGCGTTCCAAATCGAAACACGCGAGAACTAGAGATCGAGAGGAAGACAGGACGAGAGCGCAAATGAAGCAACAGGTAGGAGATGCGCTTCCTCAGCTGGAGCACCCGTTCGGCGACGAGGATGAGAGGCTGATTCGCCAACACCGCGAGATGGCTTTCGTCGAGATAGAGGGGGAGGATGAGGACATCCCCGGCGTGGTTAACTCCGGATTCAGCGCCGAGATGATGGAGGTCGACGACAGAGACGATCCCGTTGATGTTCTCCTTGATCTTGATAAGCATCTCCATCCCGTCGATTCCGATTTCTTCAACTCCTTCGCTGACGATTTTGACGACACCGACCTCTCCTGAAGGTATATCTGTAAAAGCTATCCTTTCTGGTGTATTCGTTAAATTTATCTTTCCTTTCTGCTATTTTTCAGTAATTTAGTCGTAGGTCAGATCCTTAGGATATGGTGACATTTCTTCAATTAAGCTTGCTATGCCGACTTCCTTTTATGTTCTAGGGTTGTGGTCTCATGCTTAGCAAAATAAACAACTATTTGTTGAGTTTGATTTTCTTTCTTGTATGTTCTTTTGTTTTGATTCTGAATCCTACTTGTCTACTAATTTTCTTCTAATTCTTCTGATGATTGGGTTGGGTGATTCTGATCAATTTTAAAGGTAATGGCTCCGTGTCCACGTTTCAGCTTTGTTGTTTTCTGAATTTTAGTGGCTTATGTCATCTTAATTTGAGAAAATTGCATACTACTAATCAAAATTATTCTATCTGCAATTGTTAATTTGAGTAAGCAGATGAATGTTTAAATTTGGACGTCTTTACTAAAGGATAACCACAGATACAAAGCAACAGAGAGCTTGATTTGAGCATTATTAGGAAAGTACAGCATTTCGTGTTTGTAATTTGTAGAATTGGGATATTAGCATTATCAAACACAAAATTTTACCCACTACTGATAAATTATGCTTGTTTTGTCTGATTATTTGACTGTGCTGAAGTTAGAGTTTCATGTGTGTGATGATATTCGAGTGTAGCTTGTATTAACTTTAGTTCTCTTTCGAGGCAAATTTATGTTTGTCCTACCCAGATATGAAAATATTGGATTTTAATCTATGCTGATGGACAAGAGCGCCTTCTTGTGGAATCGTACTTTGGATAGGTGTACTGATTTTTCTGTTGAACCGTATAGGCCATGTTTGGTTGTGGAGTAAGAGGTGGAGTAAACCCCTTGCTCCACACTTAAGTAGCCAAACAAGAAGTAGAAGAAGAGGAGTAAGGTGGAGTAAGATGTGAGTTAATCCGGAGTAAGTTACTCCACCTCTCTAGGTGAATTAACTTACTCCATAGTTACTCCACCTGCAGGGCCCTCATTTTCCAACACCTTACTCCTCTAGGCGGATTAATTTAAGCCATGAGTTAAACTACCAAACGAGATGTAAAATATGTGGAGTAAGATGGAGCAAGCCATTTAATCCTCATTAACTTTCCTCCACTACCAAACATGACCTATAAGATTTGAATTTCGAAACATTTGTTGTGATTTAAAAATAGAAGTGACTCTGTTGTCTTTTGATATAGTTCATGTCAAGATCATTCTATTGTCCTCTGAGATTGCTTGTTGAAATTTTAGAAGTGTCTACAATATAATCATTTTGATTCTGGTTATGTTATAGGCAATCTTGCTTCTTCTTCTTTTTTTCATATTGTCACATGTGCCTTTTTTGAGGAATTCTGGTACGACTGCTTGCTGACATGAGTCCAGTTTAATTCTTTCCTTCTTTCTCAGATTAGGTTTCATACCTTAAACGGGTGTGTCCTTGGGAAGTCAGAAATGTTGACAATAATTAATTCAATTTTCAAATTCTTAAATGCTGAAAAGTTGGGAGTTCTTCAAGAATATATTTATAGTTGCATTTTTCAAAACTATCTTTTGTAATTGCTTCTATGGTTGTTTATCCTAAGATCTTGCAGCAGCAGGTTCCTATTTTGTGGTTTCACAGCTAAAAAAGTAAGAAAATGTCTGAATGTACCAAAGAAATAACTAGGAACAGCTTTTAAATAAAAATCATTCCATTTAATTATATTTGTGGTGGTATCATCTTGTTTGAATATTTGAAAATATGATCAGATACATTGCTTTTACTTTATTTTATTTTAGCTTGGTTGGTACTCAGCTTCCTTACTCATTTCTTTGTATGGATGCAGGTTTTGATGGTACTTGTCTCCAAAATTGGCTATCTGGGTAATGAACAAGTCAATCATGGTTTCATTTTCTTGATCTCTTTTTTCAAAAGACTAGGTGATGTTTTACTGGTGGCTTGTGTGTATCAACTTAATTGGTTGAATGTGTTTTTTAGGCTTATAAGAAATGTCTACTAGATCTATGTATGGTCAAACTATGAACCAATTTGGTGATGGGATCATATAAATATATTTAGTGATAGTCAAGTTTTATGTGCTTTAATTGTATACTATCAAATCATTGCATTGTTCATCAGCGTGTAATGTCTTTCTTTATTTTTTATTTCGGCCCAGAGAAAAATCATAATTAAAATCTGGAGCCACTAAAAGTATTTATCTCATTATTCGAAATATTTCTAGTTCATTGGATCTTTCTTTTATTGTGCATTAACTTTCGGCATATATCTTTTGTTGACATGCTTTGTTTTTTTCTTTTATTTTGGTACTTGTTACCCAGCCTCTTTGTTATTTTGAGTACAAATTCTTGTTTTGGTTCAAACTTCTTTTGGTGCATTCATTTGCCAACTTCTTTTGGTATATAATTTTTTAATGTACCGATCATCCTCATTTTGTGTTGTTGAAGTTCCCCGATTGTTTTAGTAGCTCTTGAGGTCGCTAAAGCTCAATATTGTTTTTCGTATTGCACAGAGTCAGGAGCTCTTTTGTATGTCACAGTTCGTATTACACATCATTTTCTTGCCTTTTTGTTCTTTTGTTCTTTTTTCAAACCCAGAAGCCATGAAAGGGTTGCTTTTTTTGAGATTAGAATTGCGGATCTTGTGATCCCTTAGAATCGTAGCAGATTCGCTTTCTGGCAAGGGACCATGTGTCCATGTACCTTTCTTACCATATATAGTACATAACTAATCAAAGTAAAGAGGTATAACTGTACAAGGTAGTAAGACCCTCATGGCCTCATCTAAATAAGAGCAGAATTTACATGGCGAGCTCGATTGGAAGCCGACAAGAGAGGATAAGAGTAATCAATGAGATTTCAAAGGGGTTAATTGCATCTCCAGATCTCACACGGAGAGTACGTATTTGACAAGATTTTAATTGGCACAGTAAAATAACTTTTTTACTATTTACTGTCATCTGCGCCTGTGAGAATAACCCGCCTGCGGTGAAGATAACAAAAAGAATAAAAAAAAAGACAACAAACTAGCTCTGCCTCATAGTTAGCTTCCGACAAAAGCAAAAGGGCAGATGGGACGGTAGTACAGTTGGTTGGCCTTATAGTTAGCTTCTGACAAAAGCAAAAGGGCAGATGAGGGCGGTAGTACAGTTGGTTAGAAAAAAAGTTCTAAGACTGCAAATAATTTCAGGAAAAGGACAAGCAAAAGGCTTGTTTGCTTCTTCGTTTCCTTTATTTTGTTTCTGGCGTGTCAATTCTTTTGAGTTCAAAATATATCAAATCCTAATTAGGGTTCTAAGTGGCAATTTTTTTTGTAAATTAGAAGATTTTTTTTATTTTCTATGATCTTTTGCAGATGAATTCTCAATTTCTCATTGACAAAAAGTTGTTCTCTGATCATGAAAATTAAATTTCAAATATTTTTTATTTCATTCTACTGAAATGTACTGAACTGTCATCAAAATTGATTTCGATCAGAGGGTAAGAATCAATGAAATATTGAAATGTCAAGGGATGCTCAACAATTTTGCCAATACATTTTAGGCCTCACTCACAAGTCACAACTATGTAGATGGCTATGTAGAAATTCTATCATAACAGTTATGTCAATAACTTAGGCACAAATATCATACTGACAGCTTCATTTGTATTTCTCCATTATACGCCTGGCCTCTTCTGCCGGATCTTCATTTGACGTGGTTTTGCTACCGCCACTGCCTCCTGAGCCATCGTCAGAATTAAATGCAACGAATACGAAATATATAACCGCCATCATACCCTGTTCAAAACAAAAAAAAAGAATAATTCATGAGAGTTTATTTTATACCCGGTATATCTACAAAAAAAAAAACCTTATAATTGTACATGTCACGACTATCATACAAATTGGCTCAACTGCTCAACTGATCATAAGCTTGGAGCAAAAATGACATTATAATTTCAATAACAGCGAATTTCTATGTAAAATGGATATACTGGCAGTACAACTATAGAAGTTCAAGAAGCTATAGAAGGTACATGATCTCTTACCAATACAAAAAATGCTGTGGAAATAAAGGATTTAAGAAGAAAAACAGTTGAAAAGACAGCAAGGACAGCCACACCAATTCTGGCAATTGGTCTCGGAACCGATTCCTGAAATCAACCACATCCATTGCATTACTGATAGAAACAATTATGTAACAACGATTATGAACACAATGAAAGGGAAATATTAAAGAAATACACATACTGGTACAAAGTTAGTTCCTGTCTCGATCACATCCTTTCCAATACTGTATGCCTTCTGAACAACTGATATTACATTTGAAAACAAAGAATAAAATAAGAATTCAATTCAATCTGTCTGTTCAGATGGGCACCTTTTCCTAGAGCTTAATTTCACAAATAAGAACAGGTATCATCTTTGCTAGAGGTAATTCACAGCATAATTTTCTCAGTAGGAGTAATTTATCAAACAGTTGGTGTGCCATTAGTCAAAGAGAGAGAGAGAGAGGGAGAGCGAGAGACCTCTGACAAAGTTGGATTGGGCAGCGACGACAGGAGAGCGAATTTTCCTCGAGGAATACAAAGCAACAGATGGATATTGTGAAAGGAACGAAGGAATCCTTGCGAAAGGAGAAGAGAGAGGAGTAGCTCGGTTGACCTTAGAAGAGAGAGGAAGGAGGAGGGGTCGAACGGTGGCGCCGCCGGTGAATACGGCGGCGGAGGCCATAATTGATAATATTGAGGGGATTCAAAGGAGAAGAACGGCAGGAATTGGGAAGCTGTGACAAGATGGAGCGTTACCAGTTTATTATTTTTTTTCCCTTAATCCGTTATTTTTAATTTTTTATTAATAAATATAAAAAGTTAAAATTAAATTTTCAGAAAAATATTGAATAAATTTCGAAAATTTGGCAAAAAAAAATATTGATTGAATTTTTAGTTGAATAAAATAAGAAAATGAAAATAAACCAAGTGGAGAATTATAAAGGTCACTTCTTTAAAAATAGAGATTTTAAATTCAGAAGGAATAGAAAATTAAGTCTTGCATAGGAATTTTTTTTTTTGTTCTAGTGAGAAACTTATTTCTGACCTTTCCAACTATTAAAATTTCTTTAATATATTTTAGAGAAATAATTTAAAATTATATTTAATAAAAAAAATAAACTTCGTATAGTTAATTTTTTATTAACATCGCACTGTCTTTCACCGTCAGCTTACTGGTGCACAGCTTTAAATTTTGGTTTTAAACGTTTAAATTGTTGGTGCACTATTAAGTTAAATTTACATATTAATTTTTTTTATTCTTTAGAATTGCTATGATTTTTTGAATATAAAAAAATAATTTCTACAATTTTTAAATTAATGTTCTTTCTATCCAAAAAATAAAAATCGTAAGAAATGTAAAATTTGATTTCCTACAAAATTTCTACTTAAAATAGATACAACAATTTAAATTAGTCGTTTTAATCATTAAAATTGAGATGCACCGAACTATTAGTTCTATGCTTGAGAACTGGACATGTATTTTACAGCATAGACAAAGGGTAGAAAATCGTATAGACCTTTCTAAAATCTCAAAATTACATAGTTCTCATAACATCAAAATTACATATTTTTGTCTCCAAACATTTAAATATGATATTTATACTTCTTAAACATAAAACATTTTGTATGTAGCCTTTTAAAACTAAAAAAATATTCTCTCAAAAAAACTAATATATATATATATATGAGGAGGATTCAAATGCACCATTATTTTTGTGCTCCAATATGCTCCACATCCTTTATCTCTATTTTTGAAGTCCGAACAATCGATGCGAACCGTTCAACATGATCTTCATAATAAAATATGTTTGGAGACCAAATTTTATATTTTTTAGAATTTTTTTACTATTTTTTTAGATAGGTACAATATGACTTTATCGGATGGTCCAAAATCTCCTTAAAAAGTGATTTTGTACCTATCTCAAAAAATAGTAAAAAAATTAATATATATATAGAGGTTGGCTACTCTACTTACATAAGCATATGAGGGCATATGCTTATAAGTCATTTTTGTATTTTTGAAGTCCAAATAGTCGATCTAAAGCATTCAACATGTTCTCCACATTAGAATGTACTTAGAGACCAAATTTTAAATTTTTTGAAATTTTTTTACTATTTTTTTGAAATTTTTCAAAACAGTCTTTTGATATGGTAAAAAAATCTAAAAAAAATTAAAATAAAAATCTGAAAAACACTGTTTTGAAAATAAAAAATAATAATTTTTTTTTTTTTTCAAAAAATGTCAAATTTGATCTCCAAACACATTCTAATATGGAGAACATATTGAGCGCTTCAAATCAACTTTTTGAACTTTAAAAATGTAAAAATGACTTATAAGTATATGCCCTCATATGCTTATGTAAGTAGAGTAACCAACCTCTATATATATATTTCACTCCAAAGCATAAAACCTCTCCAATTATCTCTCTCCTCTATCTCCATCTCTTTCTCGAGAACGGAGTAGGTCTGATGCTCATCGGATCTACTTTTAGGTTCAACGCCACGCTGACCGTCCGATCTAGTACAAGATTTGTGCGCACGAAAATTGAAACATACACGCACGGGTTTAAAGCATTTCACACGAATCTAAAAGCAAATCGATGGTGATTAAACCCATCGAACCGAGGTAGGTCCGATGGACATCGGACCTACTCTCAAGTCCTCTTTCTCGTCTAGTAGTCCATCGGACCTACTCTCAAGTCCTCTTTCTCGTCTAGTAGTGCAAAACACAATAAAGAAATGTAAAGATGGAAGAGTAAACAAATAAAAAATAGGACTTGCAATGCGTAGTTTTCAAATTTTGCGTTCGAGATTGACAAAATGAAAAAAGGTGGAGTATTATTTTGTAGCTTGTTTAATGCAGTTTTATTTAGAATGAGAGTGAGAGTAAAAAGATAATTTGGTAGGAGACATTTTATGTTTTAAAAGTATTAAGATGGAATTTTTTTTTTTTTACAAAGGGAACAATATATAGTTTTAGATTTCATAAGGTTAAAAGCGAGTATCTTCAAATTTAGAGGGTAATATATTTGTTAATTTTGGAGAAAGAAATGTAGTATTGAAGTTTTTAAAAGGATAAACGTGAGATTTACATGTTTTAGAAGGACAAATATAATATTTATGATTTCAAAAGAAGAAAAACGTAATTATGTAGATTTAGAAGGGATGCATGAAATTTGCCAAAGAGAAAAATATAACACGGTAGGGGTTTGGATCAGATTCTTCTAAAATTGGGTCTTGAGTTTTTATAGAACTTTGGTTTGTGTTGCTCATTCTATACTAACAATTTATCACAGCTATATTTTGTCAGATGTTAGTAAATTTTGTCCTTTGTTATGAATTAATTATTTAAGTTTAAATTTGTTCTTCCGTAGTTATTGAATATTTCATTTATTTCTATCAAATCACTCCGTTGCTATTTTTTATCCAAAATATTATCAAATATAAAGTGGAAGAAAGATTGGTGGTCATATTTTGTTAGTATCTTCGACGGATATAGTAAAAGAATAATTTGATTGGAACAAATAAAAATTCAATAACTATGAAGAAACAAATCAAACTTGAATGATCAACCAAAAGTAACTAAAAAGTAATTCCCGAGCAATTCTAAACCAACATCTGCGATTCATTCTCGTCGATAAAAAAGCCATAACAAATGACAAAGTTTAAGGACATCTGACGAAATTTACCCTTTATTATATATTTTTACTTGCAATTCTAAATCATACATTTTAAAATACCAAATTGAATATTACTAATGAAAGCAAATGTTTCATAGAAAGTCTAACCATACCAAATACAATATAATTTTACACTTTATTATATTGAATTCATATAGATATATCACTACATCAAAATAACTACATCTAACTAAACTATTTTGAACCCTAAAAAAAAAACTAACTATTTTGAAAGGCCTAATGCATTAGGTAATTAATGATACTTGTGAGTTGTGATTCATCCAATCAGAATAGAAGTCAATTTTTTCTTTTTAAATATCCAATGAAACTTGTCCGTTAGGGAAGATTTAATTCCGAGAATTGGAACCTTAGCCGACATTTTTATTAATATCCAAAGTTTAATACAAATTATTATTTATGCCCAGAACCTCAGCTAATTTCGAAAAATACCCAAGTTGGCCAGAAAATGGCCAGCTTAGGGGGTAGGAGTAAGCCGGCCATTTTCTAGCCGGCTTACTCGTATTTTTTTTTTTTTTTAGAGACACTATGAAGAGCAAAATAATGAAATCTAACACTGAAAATTTGAATTTTTTGTTTGAATTATTTGATAGATTACTTCTTTTGATATATAATTAGCATATTTATACTAAAATACACTAGATTACTGGAAATTATGTTGAATTACACTATATTAAGTTAAATTACACTAAATTACATTACATAACGCTAAAATATGATAAATTACATATGAATAGGAATGATATCTTCACTGAAAAGGCGAAAACGACGGCGAAATTTCAAACGGTCATAAAACGGCGCTCGAGTGTCCGATTTCAGCAAATGACCACTTTTCAGAAAGCTTGCAAAAATGCACATGCGTTCATGACAACTACGTCATTTTTTGAAATTCAGAATTACCAAAAAACTAAGGAAAGAGCCTCAAAACTTGAGTTGAAGTTTCCGATTAAGATTTTCATCTATATTATTCAATCAAAGTAGCTCAGTAAATTAGTTACATAATGAACTTGTAGAATACCAATTTTTACTATTTTTAGAATTTTTTTACTATTTTTTATGATTCATGAAAGATGGCACAAAATCGGTCTACTTTAGCGTAATTTTGCGTAGTTTAGCGTAATTAGCGAAGTTATTGTAATTTAGCGTAATTTAACGTAATTTAGTGTAATTCAACATAATTTATTGTAATATAGTGTAATTCAACATAATTTCCAGTAATCTAGTGTATTTTAGTCTAAATATGCTAATTATAAATCAAAAGAGTAATCTAACAAATAATTTAAACAAAAAAATTAAATTTTCAGTGTTAGATTTTATTATTTTGCTCTTCATAGTGTCTCTAAAAAAAAAGAACGAGTAAGCCGGTCAGTCCTACCCCCTACGCCGGCCATTTTCTGGCCGGCTTGGACATTTTTCGAAATTAGCTGAGGTTCTGGGCATAAATAATAATTTGTATTAAACTTTGGATATTAATAAAAATGTCGGGAACCTTAGCTATGGTGTTGATGCTGCCATTTATTTGAATTTTTAACATCGTTAGCAAGTCCATTTCCTAAAGGGGATTTCATGTATACTCCTCAAAAACTTTGAAATTACGTATTTCTACCCTCTAAAATTAATAATATCATATTTACCTTTTTAAACTTAAAAAACTCACAAATTTATCCGTTTTAATGTCTTTTCTATTAAAACTCATTTTAAATTAATGAAGCATCCATTTTACTCGTCATTAAAAAATAATAAAATGCATCATGTTTTAGAAAATGTCAGTAGTCTAATTGGACTGTTTTCGAGGGCAAATTAGTCATTTATCTACTTCTGACGCTTACACGGTGCCATTTAGATATATGATTGTGTAACCATCAGAAGCATAGAAATGACCAATTTGTTGTTCCCTAACGGCACCTAGAGGGGGAGTGAATATGGGGCCTTTTAAATTTTAATACTTAAGTAATTTAATATTCACCACTAATGAATTTAACTAATGTGTGCGTGAGTTATTTTTGGCGGAAACAAGAATAAACGTTAAACTAAGCAAGTGTACATAAAGTAAATATAAGAGTTAAGAGACACTTGAAACGAGAATTGTTTACGGAGTTCGGTACTAACGCCTACGTCTCCGGGGCTTCGTGACTTTCTTGATGGCGCACCTTTCTTTACCCAATGTGAAAGGAATACAAGGTGAAACCGGTGAGCCCTTACAAATCTTGAAAAGTCACACGGCCCGAGCACGAAATTGACTCACGAGCACTAAAAGCTCTAATACAAGAAGTGAGCACTCAAGGCTCTAGTGTTTGAATAAACAAGAGAATCTCTCGCAAATCACTCTAATTCTAATCAAGATTGAGGTTTAGTGGAGTAGATTTTCGGTTGTTGAATGAGTATTGAAGTTTCAAGATCAAGCAACCATGGTGGCTCTCTTTTTCAGCAGAGGAGGATGTGTTTGACGGCTGGAGCACTTGTAGAAAATCTAATATTTGTTTCTATTTATAGGGAGAGAAACAAATCTAGGTTTATAAACGTTTTCATAACTGATATCGGTCTTCCATAGCCCATAGCGACCAATCACTTCATAATTTGAATGAAGTTACAACATGAAAGTTGTAGAGCTCGGTTTCCTAGAGTTTTCAAGATTTGATTCACTCAAATTGGAGTTTGTATGACCAAACTGTGGCCAAAATACGAACAGTGTGTAAGCTGATCAATTTAAAGCGTTGCAACGTTTAATCAATCGTTGCAACGGAATAATTCATTTCCGAGACTCAATTTTCTGTAAAAACACCCAGAGCCAATCGTTGTGACAACCGTTATAATGTTTGTCAAGCGTTGTGGAATTTCAGTAACCTTCAACAATCTTCAAACTGGCGTATCTCGGCGCTCAAGTATCTGATTTCGGCATATGACCACTTTTCGGAAAGCTTGTGAAGAATAGATATTGATTTTGAAGTCTTAGCCTTCATCAGAACAATGATGCAGTCAATTATTTCAAAGACAAAGGAAATAGCCTCAACAGTCATGTTGCAATTCTAAATCTTATGAATATGCAAATATCTCAACTCAAGGAAATTGTTAAATTCAATAAATATATGTTTTGCAAATCTAGTAAAATAGACTAATTGGATTATTGCATAGTCCAACACAATTTGCTCTCGAAAACCGACCAATTAGAAGTTGATATTTTTTTCTTTCTGAAATACGCTGCTAGTTTTTATTTTTTAATGAAGGGTAAAATGGGTACTTCATAAATTTAAAATGGGTTTTAATAGAAAAGATAATAAAATGGATAAAGTTGTGAGTTTTTGAAGTTTATAAGGGTAATATAATATTATGAATTTTAGAGGGGGGAATACGTAATTTCTAAAGTTTTGAGGGATTACATGAAATCCCCCCTTTCCTAAAGTACATGTGAAATAAAATGTATTTTGGGTTATCTAATTAATCTTGTGGGCAAATTGTTTACCTATGTAACCCAATTAATTACATGACAGCCGACATAAATTATCCGAAATTAAACACACCGCTAAATGAATCTCATGTTTGATTTTTTTTTTTTTTCTTGTTGTTGCATTTCATGTCAGTGGATGATTTCTCTTAAATAATTTTCGATCAGTTATTGTTAAAAACATGTTGGATTAAAAATCATGTACGCTCAATTGAAATTAATGTTTTGAGACGAATTTGACTAGGCGAAGGTTGAAAAAAGAATCTAATAATGGTGTTTATCCTAAAAAAAAAAATTCTAATATTGGTTTGATATATTAAACAAGGATACTCTTTTTCCGATTCCTACCTCAAAAAGAAAAAAAAAAAAACATTTTTTCCCGATCCGTACTGCTCTTGCTCGGGTTTAATCAAATAGTTCGATATACAATGATTTCACCAGGCCAACACAATACGAATTCACATCACTCCCGGTACCGTTTGATCTGGACCGTTCTTTTTAACTTGGTACGAATCTCAAAGCCTAATAATACTGCCCCCTCTGTCAGCCCGAATCCCAAAGCGGCTGGGAGTTAATCTCAAACTGTAAAGTGAAGGGAATCTTTTACGGTACCGGAGAAGATATTTGTCCAACACAATACTGGCACCAGATATGAAGTATGGTTACTATCTTTATGAAATACTTCTCTTTTACATATAGAGAGTAGAGACCCGTCCAGAGCCAAGTATGAGGTATGCCCACTCGTGACTAAAAAAATTTAAAAAAATATGTTTCTATTTTTATTTTATTTTTAAAAAATATAAAAGTACCATGAAGTTTCTAATAATTACAAAATTATGTCTATTTTTTAGAATTTTTTTCTCCAAATATACTTCTATTTTCATGTTTTACTTGACAATATTAACATAATCAGATCAGACGTCAACCCTACTTCGAATCAACAATACATAGATCAACCGGATCCGTTTTTTCAATTCAATCATTCGATAAGGTCCGATTTCAATAACACTGATTGTGATTTATGTAAACTGTGGAACAAATTCCAGCGACGAGAAACACGTCATCACCGATTTTTGTCACGGCTGCTTGATTTTGCGAAGGCAGACAAAATTCCTACTGTCAAAAGCGCAGTTTGTCTTCGGCCTCCTTTTCAGAATGTGTGTCGACAAATTCTTTCTTGCATATACATCAATGTAGGTGCACCAATAATCTTATCATAAAGTCTCTTTACACTGTGGGTCACTAGGAATCTCTGCATCCAATAAAAACTTGCCAGCTCAGATGTTGCCACGTGGTGACACACGGTCATTGCCAACTCGGCCAGGCTCCTCTACACTTATTTTCGGTAGAATACAATAGAATTGGAAATTCTCTTTTGGAACTTGTGTGAGCTGTTACGACATATCTTTTCTCGTGAAAAAGATATAATCTAATTATACCAAATGTTATATGTGAAATAAAGATTTAGAAATCTATATTGAGGGATTCTTCATTCTTTTTTTCTTTTTTTAAAAGAGGCTAATTGCCACTGCTGAAACAAAATAATTACATCAACCAGTTTATCATAGAGGGATTCTACATTCTATGGTCTATTAAAAAAGATTCAATCCACTAGCAGTCGGATCGACTCCAAAACGATTCAACCCACACTTGTAGAATAATTTAAATTTATTCCCAAAAAGCAATAATATACATTTTGGGTAAAATATGCCAAAAACGCCATCAAATATAGTCATAAAGGTAAGTGAACATTTATTTTATGTAGGAAAAACAAAAGCAAAGTTTCAGTTGTGGCAGGACTAAGCAAGGACTCTTGTTAGTCCAAACATTAATTGAAACTAACTAATATTTTTTTAAAACAAAAAAAATCCATATCATAGTTTCTTTATACTACACTTCTATAGGTGAAAATTTCTTGGCTTGAGATATATAAGATATTAGCAATTTCATGCGCTGGATCGGCTTTTCGGATAAAGATATTAACAGTGTTGTTTTGACTTTACGCAACGTATAAGTCATATACCTTTTTATTTTGATCCTTATTGTCCATGTGTTGTATGAAGCCAAAACAACACTGTCAATATCTTATCCGACTTTTCGGCACTCACAGTTGGGTTGAAAACTAAGAATTAATGCAGTTTGCACTTTGGCTGAGTCGGCACCTTGATTAATAGTGACATATATAGAGCAATGACTTTTCTGATATTACAAGTTTATAATTAAGCAAAATCTATTATTCTTAAGTATGGAAGTATCAATACATAGTTAAGAACTTATTTGTAATGTTTTTTAGGTCGAATTCAAATATAATATATATGCATTGTAATATCTAATATGAATGGTGGGCAATTTACACATTACTATCTATTGAAATTAGTTGGATTATTTCAAACTAGTAACTATGCTACATCACTTTGGATAAGCTCAATTTGGCCCTACCAAGGACCAAACCACCTTTCAATTCCAAAGACTACGAAAAGGATCCATGAACTTGATGGGCCCCACCTTCCAGCTCTGCATTCCCCGTTTTGCATTGGTTCCTCCATATATACAGTCCTACTTAAAGATCTTCACAGAAGCACTTCTCCATCAAACTTACTCCAATTAACTGATCTGATCAGCACCACCTATTCTTCCTTTCATCAATGGCTTGCATCAATTCTTTTCCCAGCACCTCCCCTAACTTCTTACGTAGCCCGAGGCTTAGCAACACCAGTTCATGTAGGCGGAATTGCCGCAAGTTGCTGAAGGCACCACTTGCATCGACCTTTTCATGTGGACCCAGGCTGGAGATGGATGAAAATCCTGAAGGGATCATCTCCGGCGAGTGGTCGGAGAATTTCTCACTTCTTAGTTTTGATGATCTTCGTGCATATCTCGAGTCACAACGGATCAAATCTTCTCCTAAGGTGTAGAAACTAACTAAATCATCAGTCCTACGTACTTTTATCTTCAGTTGGTGTTGAAAATTGATCTTTCAGAAAAAAAAAAAATATACCAGTTTAATTTTTTAGCCACAAACCATGACAGAACTTGGTGTTATTTTTTTCATTTCTTTTACTAATTAGGTCATGATAACTTGTCGTGTAATTGATGTTTCGACCTTTTTCGTGTGGTAGACGCAGGGCATGGCAGGAGTGAGTGAGGTCATGTCTACACCAGTACGCACTGCCAAGTCGGATCAGACACTGGAGGAGGTAGCGCATCACTTTGAAGCTGTCTCGATGCTTCCTGTGGTTGATGGGAACCTCATATGTATAGGGGTCATCTCCAAGAATGATCAGGACAAAGCATCTCATGGGGTCAGATCTCTCTCTCTCTCTCTCTCACACACACACACACACAACAAAACAAATCTACATGCATGCTTACTGATCAAATGATTATTGGGTTATCAAAAACAACTTTTATTGTTTGTTGGCAGTTACAAACGAGGATTGGCGAAATGATGTCGTCTCCCGCCATTACTCTCTCAGAAGACAAAACAGTAATGGGTAAATGTTCTCTACAACAATTTGATGCCCCTGAAAATTAGCTCAACATATATGTACTAGAAAAATTTCCGTATCAAGAGTTATTAAATTGGTGATATGATATTGTTTATACAGATGCAGCAGCTCTGATGCTGAAGAGTAAGGTACACAGGATACCTGTAGTAAACAAGGAACGGAGGGTCATAGGTTGGTTAAGTCAAATCTTCAAATCTCTCTCTTTCTCGCTCTTTCCTTTCTTCCTCCTTTTCCTTTCTTTACTCTCATTTATCCAAGTATATTATATATAAACACCTTACCACCCCTGGCAACATAATTTAAATACAGCAACCAATTCTGGTAGTAAAGAGTGGACTTTTCCGGTGCCTCAAAAGAGCCAAATTGAATCCAGAATACAATTATGGCATGCAGAAACAAAAGCAAACATTGAAAAATAATAAACTGGAATGAAAATCAAACTCAGACTAGCAAACATTCAAAAATGGTACCAGAACAATAAATATTTTTCTACGCATAAAAGACTTGTATAATAGTAACTATATCAAACTAACAAACTAATAATTAAATTTCTATGATAGGAATCATTACTCGTAAGGATGTTCTTCAAGAGCTGGAAGCTTTGCTGAAATGATGAGGATGTAATATTCTGATGTCATTATGACGTGTTTTTGTAAATACACTGGCCGACTTGAAAAGATATGTAAATAACAATGTGAATAAATAAGATTGTTCTTCTTTTATTTGTTTTTTTACTTGAAAATCAAACAGTTATGAACAAGGGTGGATCCAGGATTTTCATGTGTGTGTATGTGGAGTAAGAAAATAGTGAATCGGGTTAAAACCCATTAGCTAATTGGATACTAGATAAAAACAATACTAACTTGTAATTTTCAATGCTCAAACTTATAATTTTCAATCCTCTAACTTCTAATTCTAATTATCAATCAGAATTCAAAAAATTTATTCTAATTTTAATCCTAAATTTAACCTAAATTACAAAGAAGGATTTCAGAGGGGGTAAAAAAAAAATCCAAAGGAGAGTCAATCCGGACCTATAAATTTCTATAAAAATTCAAAATCCATGTTCTCTTTGAGGTTTTGCAACCCAAATGAAACCATCAAAAAAATTTGAGGGAATAATATTGAAGTTTTTGAGGGGGGTACATGAAATTCCCCAAAATTTGGTAATAACTAGTAACAGTACACATAACATGAAGAAAATATAAAAAATGCTGAAAAACCCTAGGGGCATGGAAAGCCTAAAAAGAATTCCAAAATTGAAGCAAACTATTTTTTGTTATTCTTTGTCCACAAAGATGTAACAATCGCTGTGTCTTCGTTTTCTTCAATCTTCACTAAATTTTCATAACTAAAGCAAACTGAACGTTATATGATATGGTGATCTGCAAGGAACTAGATCTATGTAACAATTTTAACATGTAGAGTTGGTCGTATAAAAGTTTTCCATCTGAATATTTACACCTCAAGTCAATAAAGGGCCTATTTAAATCATAAATCGTAAATTTTAAGTAGTGTAATCAAAATTTGGCAGTGACCTCGCTTGTCTGATCACCTTTTGTAGGTAGTTTTTCAATTTCTGACTGGTCAAAGCTGGTGGATTGACTGTCAGATACTACTTTTGTCTCCGGATTTGGAATTATAGGAGGTCTAGTGCGACGTGTGACAGTCATCTTCAAGCCCTCAGTTGTGTGAATTGTGGCACCAGTTGTCATTTCCACCTATTCAGATTTATCAGCCATTATTAAATGTATATTAATCCCTTTTGAGCAAATAATATCAGACAATTGTACCATTTTGTTTACTTGTGCAAAAAGTAGCCATACACCTGCTGTATTAAGGCTACGAAAATATCATGACTTCCAAAAGTTGGAATATCAGATCCACCGCAAAAAACTAAGAAGCAATGTCAAGCGATGCTAATAGATTCAGTATTACAGTTTTGGAAGGGTAAATTCAGTATGAGGTTTCAAAAGTAAAATCAAATTATTGCCCACAAGAAATGTTTAATTAGCAAATGTTTACAAATTTATCACAGGAAAGAAAACATTAACAGAAACTTTCTGTTTCTGCAGCTGTTGCCAAAAAAAAAATTGGGACTTGGACGTAAAGAGCAAATGGATAGGTTGGTGCATCTAGGGGTGTTCATTGGGTTAAAACCAAATTAAAATAGTCAAAACCAAAATTTAATTCGGTTTTCAAAAATATAACCGAACCAACCAAATTAAACTTGTCAACCGAATAACAACTTAACCCCAAGGTAAGTTTAAGTTTGGGTTGAACTGAAATAAGAGAGATTAACTTTTAGAAGGTCAAAACTCAATACATACACAAATACATTTAATAATCATATAAAAAATATGAATTATATATAAGTTGTTGACATTACATACATTGTTCAATTCCATACAAAATATGTAGATGTTCTAAAATATCCAAACCAAAATATTAAGTTGTTGATATTAAATACATTAGATATAAAGTATGGATTTGAATCATATAAAGTTTGGTCAGTTCGGTCTTTTCGGTTTTGAAAGATCTAAACAGAACCAAATATAAAAACCAAAGTAATTCAAAATTCAACCGAACTGATCCATTTAAATCGAAAAACCGAACCATTTAATCCAAACTTGTTCGATTCAGTTGAAAATCAAATAAACCGGACCCAATGAACACCCCTAGGTGCATCCTTGATATTGACCAAACAAAAGAGAAAGAAGAACAAGAAATAAAGCAGGAGCATAAGGTTCCCAATTTTATAAGTATGATATAAATAGAATACGTACAGGTGGTGCATTAGGAGCTAATTGAAAGTCGAATCTTCTGACAAGCATTGCTGTAGCTACCACATTCTGTAGAAGAAGATAGTTAATGGCGGCAATTTGTTAATCAACTTATCATTAACTAAAAGGTCAATTAAAGTATGCTTAGTATATACATAATATAAAATAAAACTAAAACAAAACATTACTTCAAAAGTAGCAAACATGTCACCAACACATTTCCTTGGCCCACCTCCAAACGGCAAGTAGCTGAGAAACATTGAAAAAAGAACAGAAAAAAAAACAATTATAAGCAGCATGAAGCAGTTCTTAAACTAATCTAGTATTGCAATTTAACTATACGATGCAAAACTAATCTAGTATTGCAATTTAGGCTGGTTGATAATGGTTTTAGTTTTGACTGTATGGCAAGCTTAACACAGAACAGGTAGCCAAGGCTAATTTTGTCCTAATGGGTAATAAATATGCAATTTATATTAAAAAAATGCCAATAAAAGAACCAAAAAACAAAAAATGGGCTAAATCAGTTCCGATATCAGTTGGCAAAGACAGGTTCTTCATATGTTCTTATATCTTATAGTTTACTTTTTTCTGTCAGAGGAAGATGAATTTTTTTAATATATTACAAGGGATAAAAGACGCATGTAAACCTGAAATTTTGATTGATTTCATTTGGATTGGGTCCATCTAGAGGCCACCTCTCAGGCTTGAATTTGTCAGCATCAGTCCAATTTTTGGGGCATCGATGGAGGTTCCATACAGATATGAATATGTCCTCTCCCCTATCACCTCAACAATTTAAAAAATTACATTTATGATTTCACTTGTGTTGTTAAAGTAAATGTAATGGGTAAAAAGTGCACCAAAAGCGGGGACCTATTCTTTAACTTCTCCATTTGTAGAAACATTTATGGAAAAGGGCTCTGAGTACCTTTCACAATTTAAAATTCAAAACCAGAGCATTGTTCACTGAAACAAACAATAACAAAAAAAAAATAAGAAAATGATGAAAGCTCTTACTTTCCAATAGGGTAACCACCAAGCACATCATCTTCCATTGAACGCCTAATTAAGACCGGTGGTTGAGGGTACAATCTTAACGACTGAATAAATGTTTAAAAAATTCAAGCTTCAATTTAGTTGGTTACTGAAATTAATTCCAAACAAGACAAAATATTTTAAAAAGCGTTACTTCATTTATCACTCGAGTAGTATAGACGAGTTTCTTCACATCATCAATTGTTGGCATGCGATCCCCTAAAACTCTATCAACCTAAGAAAAGAATAATATTATTATCTGATTTCATGATTTTAAGTAGTTAAAAAGAAAAATATTTAACTAGGAGTCTTATTTTCATAAAATAAAATAATTACCTCCTCTTGGAGCTTGGCCATAACTTCTGGCTCCTGCACATAATAAATACGCAATGAGTGTATAACACTAAATTTGTCCTGCCTAGCAGCAGTACGTGGGCCCCTTTTTCGATAGTATCAAGTTGACAACCACTCTAGTCCCAATTATGTTGGTTTTCTATCCCTAAACTGAATTGTTACACAGCTAACTAGGGCTATCGAGAATGCACTTGATTCTTTGAAAGCCAGAAAAAAAATTGGAGCATTGATACCTTTGAAAGAAGATAAAAGGTCCATGTTAAGACAGCAGCTGATGTTTCGTGACCTGCTATAAGCATAGTCATTAAATCATCTCTCAGCTGTTTGCTAGAAACCTACAAATGAACAGAAAGTTACATTCTGCTTCAGAAGGAAAAAATTAATGAATTATGTAGAAGTAGAAAGAGTGAGGCTATGGTAATATGAATAGGGCAAATTAGTTCATACAATGGATCAATAACTTCATTTTCAAAGTCCAAACAGTCAATCTGAACTGTTCAACATGTAGAAAATCATGTATACTAAATTTACATTTTTAGTTTTTTTACTATTTTTTTAGACATGTAGAAAATCACTACTTTTGAATGGTCTACAATCTTTAGATCAAGTGATTTTCTACTTATCTAAAAAAATAGTAAAAAAGTTCTAAAAAATGTAAAATTTGATCTACAAGTACATATTCATATGAAGATCATGTTGAATGGTTCGGACCGACTGTTTGGACTTTCAAAATGGAGATATTGATCCATAGTACGGACCAATATGCGCTATGCATAGTAGAAAAGAGTAACGCGTACATCATCACCAGAAGCCAAGAGAAAGTGGAGAATGCTGGGGTCTTGCTCATTCATGTATTCCTCATGAAATTGCAAATCCTCTTGCTCTACCATTTTCTACAATTGCATGACAACAAAATACAAAAGGAAATCAACCAAACGATGATGCTAATTTACAGTCACGAAGATGAGATATCAATGTTATGTTCTTTCTTTTTTTTTTCTTTTTTTTAACTAGTTCCAAAAAAGCCAACCTATACTCATGTCAAGCAAATCAATTTAGAAAGAAGAAATTTTGCAAATCACACCCTACAGTCATTAGCAAATTGCAACTAACACTCAATACAGTTCAAGTCATTTGCAAATTTACCAAATTGTTAGATCTGTGTGTTGAAAATATTGTGGTCACTTCTAACAAGATTTGGCTTTACCCATGCCCATGTTTAAAAGAAAGAAAAAACAAGGCAGATTTAGATATCAGATAGCTTGCACGAACTTGGTTATGATGCCAGATGTGGGGTTTTTCTTTATACATCTCATTTTGAGTTGATATGAAAAGCTCTGGGACAATTAAGTTATCTTTTGTATTTTTTTTATTTTATTGGTTCTGCTCTTTGTTTCGCTGCAATAGTAGTAGACAACATTTATGCTTATTAAAATATCACAACATATTAACCATATTTTTGCAGAAACTCAAAAAACGAAAAACCCACACATACAAGTTACTCACACACAACTTACATGTAAAATAAGAGCGTCTTACCTTGCAAATGCCGATTAGGTCATCCAATGTATCATTAATTAACTTTAGAGCTTCATTTACTTTTCTCTGACGAGGGGATATGTCTTTCCATATGGGAATTTCCCATACAGGAATAGGTGCTGTACTTCTCATCTCAGCTTCTCTCAAGACGATGTATACTGCCTAATCACAAAAGGATAAGAGAAAATAAATTGAAGAGGACACAATGGTACAGCATCACTCTACCACAATATTGAACATTTTGCATTTTATTTTGTTAGATTGCCAGTAAAGAACAGAATTAGACAACATCTCTTAACTGAAGCTTAATAGCCTAAACTTCTCTGAATATTGTTGGAACCTTAATAACCTAAACTTCTCTGAATATTGTAAAATAAATAAATAAATGAATAACTACCTCAACAATTCCGTTGTCATGCGTCAAGGAATCAAAATCATAATTAAAAACTGCCTTGCCAATAACATCTAATGTCAACCTTGAAAACAGTGATTCCATTTCCACATCTTCTCCATCTAATGCTGCTTTCTCTAAATTTCCACAGAGCTTACATGAAGCTTCACTAAAGAGGCTAATCATGGCAGCCACGTACTGCACTTCAAAATGAGAAAATAATTTGAAAAAAATAATTCTTTGACAAGCAAGGAACAACAAACAAAGTCCTACATAAATCCAATAGGGCAAATTTGTAATTTCTTGACATCTGTTGAATATGAATATTTTCAAGATTTAAAAGTTTTGATCCTGAACATATCAATTCTTGTGTTTTCCAAGTTTTCATAAGTGGAAAGACTAATCGTATAAATTTGATCAACATGGAGTTTAGCAAAGCAAGTATATTTTTACCTTCTGATGTAAAGCAGGAACAATTGCACGCCTCCTGACACGCCAAATCTCACCATCAGCTGGGATCAATCCCTTCCCCATCACAAAATCCAATATTTCTGCTAAAATCCCCTGCACTCACCTTAATCAATTATCCCTAAAATATACTAGTGTATGCATTCTCAAATTACAACATTAGAAATTAGGAATATAGCTAGAGGTCATCAAACCTTAGAATAAGCTTTGGAGTTGTCTCTCAGAATGTGCTTAGCAATTGCTGGATCCGAAACTATGAGAAAGGACTACAAGAGAGAGAAAAAAATTATATATAGCATAACATCAGGACCAAAGTGTGAATTATCAAAGTTCATACCAAGAATTAATGTGTTGGGCCATGGTCAATACTAATTTATAGATATGAGTAGAACTTGGGTGTTCCTAAGCTCACCATGCCGCTTGGTGAGTTTAACGCCAAAACCTATCGAATTAATTTCAAACGACGAATCCAAATCGTTGAAATTGATCTACTTTACGGGTGATGCATTTACATGCAAAATTTATAAATTTTCGATTTAATTTAGTATAAAATCAAGTAGTAAAAAAATTATGAAAAATGAATGCATTGAAATGAATTTAAAAACCTTCTTATTTGACCGATTGATTTTATACTAAATTAAATCCAAAATTTATAAATTTTGCATATAAACGTATCACTCGTGAAGTATATTGGTTTCAAACTTTCAATGAATATTTATAAGAACACCCTAGTTTTGCTCGTTAGATATTGCTATCATGACCTCATATACCAGCAATGACCTTTTATTCTCAACTCATCTTGTTTAATTTATTCTTGGAGGTGCCAGTACATTGAGCTGGTTTTTATGCAGCCTGAATCACTGGCACAGGATTCTTCTCTACCAGCACACATGGCCAGCTTTGTTCTTCAAATCAGCTTAGAAAATAAAAATTGTGCAAAATAATACCTTGGGACCAAATACGAGGCGAAAGATGCCACCATAGGTTAGAAAGAGATCATAGAGAGGGAGAAAGAAAGCTTGGCCTCCTACTGCCGCTAATGAACCTCTTGCTCGAGGTATTTCCGGGCCCCGCTGGGCCTTATCCTCACCGGTTAATCTTGAGAAGAGGCCCCCCACTGTTCGCACAAGATAAACCCATCTTTTGTTGAAACAACAAGAGATTGGAGAAAATAAACAAATGAATGAATGAACTAATCTCTCTTGGAAAGTAATTTACAGAATATCCTAACTTCTGACATTCCTAACAATCTTAAACAACATATATAGTTAAAATAAAAGGTGGGGTCAAATTCTGCATATTTGTTCAAGGGAATGATTAACACACCAAATGATTTTGTTACTTCCATTTTGACTTGGCCAATCTATCTTGGTGTAGAATGATCATTTTGACTTCCATTTTTTTATTATTTTTCAAATACGCAGGTAAAAGAAATATAAAACTTTACAGGATACTTGTAATGGGTGAGATAATCACGTGGTTTATAAGGGTGATTAGACTAAATTTTGGAAGGATAAATGGCTTCATGAGCATTCTCTATGTACAATTTTCCCAGACTCCATTTGCTCTGACTCTTGAGTTGATAGTACAGCAAGCTGGGCAGTATAATCAGGTGCATTGCAATTTAGTAGACAAATAACTGGCTGGTTGACTAGTTGTGTACGATTACAATAATTTACTTGATCTGGTGCATGATAAGGGTCAGTTGACAAATAGTGCACATCAGACTGTTTGGAGATGAGAAGCCTCTGGTAAATTTACTGTTGAGTCCTTATATGATTGGTTGAGTTTTGGGGAGAGGGAGTAATTAGTTATAATTACAAATATCTTTGGTGTTTGCCTACACCTCTCAAGATCAAGGCTTTGATAATGTGATGTTGGTGCAGCTTATCAGCTCCTTTTTAGCAATGGTTTTTGAAATTTAACAAACTTTATGCCTGGTTACTCTCATATGTAAACTGGTTTGTGTTTGCTTCTAGTTTAATGGAAACTGGTTGCAAGTTTGCTGCTTGTTAAAAAAAAAAAAATCATACTTCAAAACCTTTTTTAATAATTATGCTATTAAAACTCCCGATAAGTTTTTGCTGGTTATTGGTTCGTTACGCCATCTTATTTAATTTATTAAAGAGTATTACGAAATTACTTGGATATTATAAAACAAAATAACCCAATCCAAAGAAAAAATTATCTGGAGGCAGAATGAGCTAAAATCTTGACTCAAAAACATATAATTAAATTTATTACCTACATCGACTGATATATGAATTGAATCCACATGAGACCCAAAAAAAAAGAATGAAATTACCCTGATTCTGGCACAGTGAACTCGCCAGACGCAATTCGAGCCGCAAGCTCAGCGCGGCGCTTTTCCTCAAGGATCCGCTCAGAGTCTTTGTCAGTGGGGCCCGATGGCCGGCCGTTGGAAGAGGCGGAGCACCTAAGCGGAGACCAGCGATGGTGTTGGTTTTGGATTCTTAAAGGAGGGACAGAATTACTCGAGGAAAAGAGGGAAGTAGAAAAAATGTGACCGTTGTGGGATGGGATTTGTAGGTGGATAAGAGGAGAAGTTGCCATGGAAGCAGATCCTTCTTTTTATCACTCTCACTGAGTGAAGGAGAAGGCCGGAAGAGTTGATGTGCAGCAAAAGCGTTTTATCTCTTCCTTAGGTTTTGCGCCATTGCGCAGTCGCTTAAGAAGTGAATTCTGATTCTTTGTGCTGTTTTCTTCTTGCTGTCAGTGGTGTGAGTTACTGCAGATAGGACCAACCGCTATATTATTTGGACTATGCATGGGGTCCGCCTGTTAAGTTAAATGGGCCTGGGTTCGGTTGAGAACAAACGGGACGGAGGATTTGGATTCCTGCAGGAGACCGACGAGTGCGTAGATATCTCATATTTTGCGTGACCAACGTGTCCTGTGCCTATTCGGGAGACCGACGAGTGCGTAGATATCTCATATTTTGCCGAAATTTTTTATTAATAGAAAAAACAATAAATTAATATCGACATTGAACAATGAATTCGTCAGATTTCAAAATGTAACAGAGACGTTACGGTTCGTAACGTCCACGGGACGTCACGAACCATAACGGCCCACTTAACAACCTAACATCACTAATCGCAGCAGCTTAAGGGCTGGCCGTTCAGAACAATGACGGCCAGAGAGAAAAAAAAAAAAAAAAAAGTCGGACCGTTCCGAAAAATAACGGCCAGCCGCAGAAAAAAAAAATTGAGGCCGTTCCGAAGCATGACGGCCAGCCTTCTTAATTTTGAAGCGCCTAAGTTCTTTCCTCTCTCTCTCTCTCTGTCCGTAACTTCCGAAAAAAAAAACTGAGAGAGCGCCGCGCAAAAAAAGAAGAGAAGGAGAAGCGCTGCCGACGGAAAAAAAAAAGACCCTAGCCATTCTTCTCCATAGCATCCAGGTCCGACTCCCTGCCTAATTCTGGTCTAACTCCGGTCCGCCTCTTCCCGAACTCACCACAGAACCCAGAACCCTAGGTAATTTTTTTTTTATATTGTAAATTAACAATAATTTAAGGTTGAATTTGTTGTCTAAATTATTGTTAGATTTAATTATGTAAAATTGCATATGATTAGATTTAATTTTGTTAATTAGATTAATTAGGTGTAATTAGGTTATTATTAGGTTTAATTTTCTAAATTAGCATTCGATTTGGTTTAATTTTGTTAAATAGCATCCGTTTAATTTTGTTAATTAGGTTATTGTTATTGTTAATTAGGTTAATTAGGTTATTGTTAGGTTTAATTTTGTTAAATTGCATCCGATTAGGTATAATTTTATGTGGTAGGTATAATTTTATGCAATTGTACCCGATGTCAAACATGTTGGATGTAGGATGTCAATGTAAATGTAAATGCAAATGTAACTGTTATGAGTTAGGTTTAAATGTAAATTTTTGAAAATTTAGATTGTTTTAATTTTAAGGTTAAAATGTTATGCATGTAGGATGTCAAGCAATTGTGGTCCGAGTAATCCTCCAGCAGAGAATTTTAGCAACTTATTATGGATGCCGCATGCACAGCATAAGGTCGCACTGTTATCTGACAAGGTAAGTTACTCAATGAATCATCTCATATCCAAAATTCACATGTTTTTGAATAAAGAGATATAAATGTTTGAATTACGAGTTTTGATTTTAATCAAATTGTATAACAATGACAGGATTATACCGGGGTGGATGTTCGACACCACCGATCTGTGATTCCACGCCACGCGCGCTGCGACCCATTCTTGTGTAGTCTCAGTTTGTATCAGATAGCTCGAATGGATGATATGAACATTGACAAAGGGCTCCTCGCTGGCCTCGTTGAGCGGTGGAGACCAGAGACGCACACTTTCTATCTTCCTGTGGGAGAGATGACAGTCACACTGCAAGATGTGTCATGTCTGTGGAGATTGCCAATAAAGGGGGCTCCGGTGACCGGGTTTGCAGACACAAATGCGCATGCATTAGTGGAGCAGCTTCTTGGAGTTGGGAGTGCGGATGCGGTGCTTAAAAAGAAGAAGAGATCGCAGTCGGCCGATGGAAGTGCTGTTCGCACGACGTCCGGATATTCTATATGTTTCAAGGAATTACGCAATCGATTTGCTGTCATGCCAGCTGGAAATCCGGGTGAGCCTACAGATGAGCAGGTACGCCAGTACACTCGGGCTTACATACTGGACTTGTTCGGGACTTTACTTTTTGCTGATTCTTCGGGAGATTCAGTTCCGGTGATGTATCTGCAATTTCTTGGAAACCTTGACGAACTGGTGCAATACAACTGGGGGGGTGCTGTTATAGCACTACTCTATAGGAACTTGTGTGTTGCCGTTGAGCGTCGGACGAAATCTATGTGAGGACCAACTCTTCTTCTACAGCATTGGTGTTGGTCCAGATTACCGGCCGGCCGTCCTTATCCCATAGGTGAATGGACTTCACATTGAGGCTACCCGAATCCAGAAAGGTAACTACAAAAAACTTTACAATACTTTAATTTGATGTGTTTTATGTTTATTAAGAATCTTAAATCTTTTATTACAGGTGTCCTGCAGTCGGGGAGATGTGGTGCTGTCGCCATGTATATAATCAAGCTCACAATCGAACGACCAGCTTTTTCCATATCGGAGTTGGTTTCAAAACAATTGTATGCACAATGTCTTCTTGACGAGAAGGTGCATACAAGGTCTTGAACATCCAATTCCAGAATATAGGGATGAGCATGACGAAGTAGGGTACATTCCCAGTGCCCCGAAGGACACACGTGATGTAAGTTTCAATTCAATCATCAAAATATTTATTTTATGATATTAATCTTTCATACATGTTACTAGCTTTTTTTTTATTTTGTAGGCACTACGAGGAGTGAAGATAGTGTCGTACGGTATAGCTATGGCCAAAACAAAGACTCTTTTAAGATGGGAAGATTTTGCTCAGATTAAGTTGTGGCCTTCTCAGAGACAATGGTATGGAGCCTAAATACCATGACATGATGAGAGCGGCCGATCTTCCGGCCAACTACGAGGACATTCCAGATGGTGATATTTCTCCCGGTCAGGAACCCATCCCTGACTTGCCCGCAGATGATGATCCCCATTATAGAGAGAATTGGCTAAACTCGAATGACGAGTTGATGGACTACCTTGCACGAGTCGTACCTCCTCAGGTCGATCCGGTAAGTCGTACCTCTGAGAGAGTTGTACAGATTTCAGCGAGAGGGGCGTGTGATTTATAGACTGTCTGGAAGTCAAGGAATACAACGTCTAGATTTTTTATTTTTTTCCGCTGGGACCCGGAAAGTGCGTTTATAATTCTGCCCGTTATGAAGAATAACGTCCAAGCCGCTTTTCCTGTACTGCCGACAGTCCGTCATTGTTCCAAACGGCCCATATATTTTTTCTACCGCAGGCCGTCATGGTTCGGAACGGCCTCAAATTATTTTTTCTACGCAGGCCGTTATGGTTCCGGACGGCCACACCTTTTTTTTTTCTTCTCTCCCGGTACGTCATGGTTCCCAACGGCCAAACCTCCGACTTTTTTTTTTCCTTCTATCGCTGGCCGTCATTGTTCTGAACGGCCAGCCCTTAAGCTGCTTTGATTAGCGATGTTAAGTTGTTAAGTGGGCCGTTATGGTTCGTGACGTTCCCTGGACGTTACGAACCGTAACGTCTTTGTTACATTTCAAAATCTGACGAATTCATTATTCAATGTCGATATTAATTTATTCTTTTTTCTATTAATAAAAATTTCGGCATATTTTGTGTGACCAACGTGTTCTGTGCCTATTCGGGATAGCGCAGAAGCCAGTATTATTTGAGCTTTTCGTGCAGACCGTATTTGAATGTTTGAGATTTTTCAATAAGTCACGCAAAATATGACCGTATTTGAATGTTTGAGATTTTTCAATAAATCACGCAAAATATGAGATATCTCATAGGATGCGAATTCGAGACTGACCTGGGCAGGAGTAGAGCTGGGAAAAATTGTTCAAACTCGTAACTCGCTCATTTACATCTCGCTTTAACTCACTCATTTACAACTCGAGTTGGCTGACTCGTTTAATAAATGAGCTGAGTTTGAGCCTACCCCAATTCGCTCATTTATAACTCGAGTTACATAGCATTGGTACAATAAATCTCAGAAATTGTTTTTGTTAAGCTGCTGTATGAAAAATTATTGGTGCTTATGTACTAAGTTGTTGTATAAAAAATTGCAGTGTTTATGTACTATTGTTGTATGAAAAATTACTGGATATTGATAAATTCTTTTACTAGTAGTATATAATTAACTAGTTAAACGAGTTGTGAGCAAACTCGAGTTGATAACGAGCTAAGTTCGAGTTAGCTCTACAACTCGTTATTACCATCCAACTCGAGTTGACTCGCTCATTTATTTAATGAGCTGAGTTCGAGTTTGAGGTAACTCGCTCAAACTCGGCTCATTTACAGCCCTAGGCAGGAGTGCGTATCCTCTGAGATATCTCATATTTTGCGTGACCGACGTGTTCAGTGTCTATTCGGGATAACGCAGGGCTCAATATTATTTGAGCTTTGAGATCCGCATAACTTATTTGAACGGTTGAGATTTTCAACAAGTCATGCAAAATATGAGATATTTCACAGGATGCGAATTCCCTGTGCAGTTTTATGAGCTGGACATTCGGTAAAGAAGAGTCCTTATCGTCCGCATTAACTCAAAATAGCATTTTTTTTAGTTAATGCATTCATTTTAAACAAAGTTAATCCAGCTCCGTCCGTCTCTAACTCAGGGTTCTTTAATATTAATATGGATTTAGTTTGTATGGATTGTAAAACAGATCAGACGGTCTAAATACATTGACTCAAAAGATTTTTTTTTAAGTTAATGTAGAGGATACGAATTCGGCAAAGAATGGAGCACTGACCAAATCCTTTGAAAGAAACTTCTGCTCACTTTTAAATTTAGTCAATATTTAATTGACACATGACATTCATCTTTTATTTCATTAATTAATGAGAATCTTTTCATTTAATTAATTTATTATGAATCTTTTTCTTTTCTTTTATCTTTTTATTTAAGTACCAGTTCATTATTTTAGGGATAGATATTGTTATACTGTTGTTTAAGGCGAATAATTAAGTAGTTTAAGCATTTGTCAATCATGCCACTGAGGTTTCAATTTTTAATGTTTTTAACTTTGAATTCTCACTCATATTCACTGATTTCATAAAAGAAGGATTACTATGTCTTGATCATTAAATTTAAATTTCTGACAATGTGTATAAATCAAATAGCTTGATAATTGCCCTTCAAATAAATTCCCCAACTCGTTCCCCAAATATTTAGTGTCTAACTTCTATTTTCAGTTCTCATATCTAAACTTTTAAAAGTCTCTTTGTAATCTTTTAGAATGCTACTCACAAGTTTTTAAACCTCTATCTACAAGCATTTAAATCTTAAATCTCGATAGTTATAATTCCTAACTATTTTTGTCTTCAAGCCAAAAAAAAGATTCATTTCACCCACTTTTTTCTAATCATTATCGTCCATTTTTCTGACGATCTGTGATGAATTTTGCGAATCTAAAAATACGAACGTTTTCTACTTGATTTTCTCTTTCAAATGAGATACATGAAGAAATACTTTTGAATTATTTTCAAGTGGTTATTTTTTTTTAAGTAAAGTCCATGAGCACTGTAAATTCTCAAGTTTTTAAACCTCAGTCTATAACTTTTAAACCTGACATGGAAACTATTTAAATGCTTGATACAACTACTTTAAATGCTTGACACAACTACTTTAAAGGATTGTAGACAGAGGTTTAAAGGCTTGTGAAGCAAAATAAAAAAATTAAAAAAAACTGAAAGTTAAGGATTGCACACAAAAGTTTAAATGCTTGACACAAGTACATTAAAAGGTTGTAGGCAGAGGTTTAAATGCTTGAGTGTACTACTTTAAACGCATGATACTATATGATCGACATTAGAGGTTTAAATGCTTGAACATAGTAGTTTAAATGGTTGTAGACTGAGATTTAAAAACTTAGAATTTAAAGTACTCATGGGTTTTACTTAAAAAAATAAAAACTTGAAAATAACTCAAAAGTATTTCTTTATGGATCTCATTTGAAAGAGAAAATCGAGTAGAAAATATTCGTATTTTTAGATTCGCAAAATTCATCACTGATTGTCGGAAAAGTGGACGAGAATGATCAGAGAAAAAAAATGGGTGAAAGGAATCTTTCCTTTTTTTTTGACTTGAAGACAAAACTAGTTATGAATTAAAACTACTCAGATTTAGAATTTAAATGCTTCAAGATAGAGGTTTAAAAGCTTGCGAGTAGCATTGTAAAATGTTATAAACAGAACTTTAAAAACTTGAATATGAGCGCTGAAAATGGAGGTTAGATAAAATTAAGGTGTTTTAGTTAAACTAGTTTTGGGACGCACTCGAGTATGATGGCTCAGGGGGGCCAAAACATTTCCCTAAATTAAATTCACATAATAGACCCTGAAAGTTCTTATATAAATTTAATTGTGCATAGATAAAAACTGAATGAAATATGTGGATTAAACTAGTCTAAGTTTTGAATGTTATCAAAAGATTGGGTAAATTTCGCCGGATGTCACTAAACTTTGTCTTTTGTCATGAATTGGTCAGTTAAGTTTGATTTGTCCTAATAAAATCACTCTATAACTTTTCCGTCCAAAATACTAACGGAATATTCTCATTCTGTTAATATTTTTGACGGTATATGCTTATTCTGTTAGTAGTTTGGACGAAATGAGCATATTCAGTTTGCATTTTGGATGGAATGAACATATTATGTTAGTATTTTGGACGGAAAAATTATAGAGTGATTTGATTAGAACAAATGAAGAGTTTAGTAACTTAATTGAAACAAATCAAACTTAAGTAACCAATTTGTGACAAAAGACAAAGTTCAGTGACCTCTAGCAAAATTTACTCTCAAAAGATTTATATCAAAATTTAATAAAATAATATATAGAAGAAGAGAGATGCACTGATTTGACAATGACATTCGCTCTTTTGAACTTGTGTAAGTTCTGCTCATCAGCAAGTTATTTTTTTTATTAAATCTGAAATGGAAGGTGAAGAAACTTACGAAAGAGGAAAAGAAAGATAACAATAAATGTTATGTGTTAATTACATTGGTTAAATTTAATGGTGGACATGATTTTCCTGCTTACATGTGGCAGTGGATTCAGAGGCGAGGCTACAGAGGCCCAGGGGTAGGCTTGAAATTTTTTTTTTTTTTATAGGACCGGCTTATTCGAAGCCTTGATTACCCCTGAAATATTGTCTTGCCTATCCCAGGCCCCAACTAGAGCCCAAACTAAAGCCCATGTGAATAAAAAAAAAGAATTGGAATTGTAAAGCCCAAGGCCTAGCAGGTTGAATAAAAAAAAAAAAGTTGCCTTCTCTTCGCCAGAGCCAGCCGCCAAAGGAATCGCGATTCCGCGGAGAAGAAGTGAAGAACTGAAGAAGAAAGGGGATTATATGCGATACGTCCAGCGTGAGGATTATTCCACAGAGAAGAAGAAAGGGCCACCGCCTGTACGATGTACCAGCCACCACTGACCACTGTGCCCAATTGTACCAGCCTGCCCAGATTCATCCAAACTTCGGTAAATTGATTGAAACTTGAAACTTTGGGGAACTTCGGTAAATTGATTGAATAGGTTATTAGGTTTGAATTTTTATAGATTGATTGATTGAATTACATATTATTGCTTGAATAGCTTGAATTGTTAGAATTGCTTAAATTGCATGAATAGCTATCTTGAATTGTTTAAATGAGGACTAAGCTCATTCTCTTATTCTCATGTGTACCATTTAGTAAGGTAACTCTATTTTTTCTTTAAATTTGTTAATAGAGAATGAACAGATACTACAAGACAGGACCTATATTTCTTGCTATTTTTTTGAATTGTGTCTTGAGTCCGAACCCGAACCCGTTAATTTATTCGAAACCGAATCCGATTTTTGCCTATCTCTAGCTCAAATCCGATTTTTGCCTATTACTAAGAGAATTCCGTTCCAAAAAATGGAGGCGTGCTAAGCATGCTAGATGAATTGTTCGCATTTCGTATATAAATATTTCGTATAGTACACAAATGTCCGGTGTTGCATTGACGTATTCGAGCGAAAATAAATAAATTGTGTATTGGACTTAAACAATTTTTTTTCTGAGCGAGCAAAATTATTATCCATAAAAAACATTTGTTTAGAAATAGGAACAGTTAAGTAGATAATAATAACAATTATATGAACTAATAAATAATATAAAATTACTTTTTTTTGTAGTTTAGATATACTATGTATATCGGAATTTGGTGCAAGTTTTAAGACTACACAAATGTTTATTTTAAAAAGAAAATCAAATTTTATTAACTAACAAACTCGGTATCTTTAGATAATTTAAAAAATAGAAACATAATACAGTACTATTATATTTTTAGATTTATGAAAAGAGTTATATCATCAACTTTATATATCAGCCTACTAATGAGCTGGACCAGCTCATGAGCAAATGGGTTGAACAACTCAATAAATTATATCGAGCTGGGTCTAAATTGAATAAAGTCCGAACTCAGCTTGGACTCGAATTTTTCACTCGAATAGGGTCGAGTAGTCCATCGAGCTAACTAAAATTTTGTTGGAACTCTCTCTATCTCTCGTCTCGTCTCTCTCCTCTTCCCGTCTTTTGCCAATTTGCCCTCACCTCGCTAGGGCTCACTATGTCGTTCTCGGGTGCACTTCGTCGCTCTCGTCTCATCTGCTCTCTTGCTCCATTGCTTTTAGGTTGCACAGATAATATCTACGAACCTGGTAATTTGATCTGGAATTTTTTCGAAAAAGTGGCTTTTGGATTATTTTTTTTAAAAGATGGTAAGAAAAAAAAATCGAATGTATTGTTTCCGTTCTTTTATTTATTGTGTGCTATATATATATGTGTGTATTCATTAATATATTATCAGGGGCGGACACATAGTTTAAGTTAAAGAGGGCTAAGTCATCCCTACGGATTGAAACATTTCATTTTTGTCCTTTAAATTTTTTAATTTATACAAAAAATATTACTATTAACCCCTCATAATATAATACTACACAACTTATTAATCTAGCCCCCCCTCCCCTCCTCCTCCCACCATCTCAAATTTTGTAGTTGCGCCCCAGTATATTATATCAAAAATGTTGCAGCCATGTAAATTTATCTTTCTTCTTTGTATATACACTAGTAGATACACATGAAATAATATATAAAAAAATACAGTTTTGGATTGTATTTGGTCAATAATAATTCTGAATGAGCTGCATCTTTCATTATGTATATTATTATTATTATTATTATTATTATTATTATTATTAAAAAAATTCATATTATTAGAATTCACGATTTGAATGCTTGCTAGACAGAACAATTGCATGAGTGATCTAAATATTCATGAATTCGGCCTTTATCCTCAGAGTATGAGTATGATCATAAATTTATAGGAATTTGTGCATTTTATGCAGTAAATCTGGTTTTATTTTCTTATGATATTATTTGAATTACTAACTTATCACTTTAGAAATAGGAGAAAATTAAAAATTAGATAAAAAAAATGTATTTTAGGGTCAAGAATATTACTCAATTAAAAAACAAAAATAAAACAAGAACATTCATCCCCCACATTCAGCTATGTATGCATGTATTCATAAAAATATTTTGTAATATTTAGGACTATGTACTAGATTTGATAATTGTTGTGTTATATGAAAATATTTTGTTTTAAAGTACCATACTTATTTTTTAAGTTAAAATATTTTTTAGTTTATGCATTCGTTAATTAATATAAGTTCTCTGGTTCATGCATTTGTATGATTATTAATCTTTAAATTAATTTATTATTAATATTAATATAATATTTTTCTAATGTGATAAATTACATATGAAAGAATATTAAAAACCAATTGGTCACTAAAGCAGAAAATAATTATAGCCCGCAATGTATTCATACTTCTATTAATCTCACGTCTCAATTCACCACAATTTTTCTTTTTTCAGTTGCAAATGTAATTTTTTTTAATTAGCACATCGGCTTTATATTTTCAGCAATTTATTAATTTTACCTTTTCTTGGTTTCATTGAATTTACTTTAATGGAATTTTTTCATTTAATTTTGTGGATTACTCTCGGCAGGAATCAATACTGACGTGTAGCGAGCTGTTTAAATACTAATATTTAAAACTTGTTGACAACAATTTGAGCAAAAACTTAGAGCAAATTAATAGTCCATGACCATAACATCAAACTCATCTTTATTTTTTTATTTTTTCATTATTTTAATATGGCGTGGTGCATATATAATCACATGAAAAAATATTGTTAATAATAATACACGTGTGGTGTTTATCAAGGGTAAAGATTTTATTTTTAAATGCCCTCCAAAAATTGAAATATCATCGATACATTTCTAGCTTCCTTGAGAATATTAATAAAAATTATAAGTTTGATATTTCATCATTTTCTGTTGTCTGTATGATGATAATATTTTTTTTTCTCAAATGTGTTTATTTAATTGTGATTTTGTATCATAATCCTTATTTAATGGTACTTAAAAAATATTTAGATGGTGGCAAACATCAACTCTCGTGAGTCTGAATTTAAAATTGCCTATGAAGATGTCAAAAAAATTACAATGTAATGTACATGTTGATGTTGGTGATATTTCTATTGCTGTAAGTATAACCAGTGTTTTAAAATTCGGTTATATTCGGTGAATATACGGCCGTATATTCCTATTCAGTGTCCGGCCGAATAGAAAATAGCTATTCGGATTGAATATTAAATCCATGCTTTAAAAAAATTAAAAAACATTCAAAATCCACTAAAAGAGTCCCGGACCAGAATCCATAAACCATTAAATGAGTTTCAAACCCGCCAGGTAGGTGTTCTCTTCAAGCGTCTCACTCAGAAGTCTTTTATAACCTCCCTACATGCTGTCTTATTGTATTTAAATACTGTGGGATTAAATATTTAATAAAAAATCCGCATATATAAATCCGAATAAGAATCCATATATTCGGCCGCATACCGTATATGTGGTATGCGGTAACCTTCTGAATACCGCATGAGAACTGAATATTAAAACACTGAGTATAACACCTACTCACCCACAACATAAATTACTTACTGCATGTGTTATATGGAAATATTTTTTAAAAATACTTTACTTGCTAGATATATGGAACATGATTATATTTCGGAAAAGAGAAGAGAGAAATTTCATGTGGTCATCCGTGTAGTAGAAGTTCTATAAAATGAGTACCGAATGGCAGTCCCTCAAATGTTTAAAAAATAAATAACGAAAATTTTACATATAAAACATGACACATCAAAACAATCTTGTAATAATATTTTGTACAGACACAAGCCAGCATCATAGAGCCTTTTCATTTCTATTTGATTCCCGCCGCAAACTTTTTTACATTATAAAAAAATATTTAGAAACAATAATATTAACAACTCATAATAAGAAAAAAAAAATGTGTACAACACTTAATTGTAGCAATATTTCCCTGTACCATGTATTGAATTGAGATATATATATATTATATGTCCAACTGAATATTATTAATACTCCAGCTTCAGCTACGAAACAATATATGTTACATTAATTTGATTGAAATGTTGTGACAAGTCAGGGGCACGATCGATGAACATTACGAAAGCAATAAACAAGTTTTCTATTTGTAATTTTGTAGAAAATATTTCCAAATTTAAAATCAAAATGTTATTTGCAAACTATTTGCAAATTATTTGAACAAATATAAATGTTTCAACCATAATTCAAATATAATGGACATTAAATCGGAGAGTCAATGATATTAAATTTCAGTCGCAGTTGATATTAGTTTAGACATTATATTTTGTTATACTATGAATTATTATATAATGAACAATTTTTGTGTTAATTTTAAGCTGAAGTTAATCTAAACGGAAGGGATCAGCTGATAATAAATTATCTTGATATATTTGAAGATTAAAAAAATAAAGATAAACTTTAAATTAAAATTATAAGTATAATTTATATTATAAATGTAACATACCGATAAAAATCATAAGACTTAGTTCATGTTTTATATAAGTAATTAAATATTATTTCTAAAAATATATTATTATGATTATTATTGTATTATCAACTATACTCAAAGTCTCTAATTGTTTGAGTATTTAATTAGTGACAAATAAATTCTGCAAATAATATTATTGAGAAATAATTCCACTTCAAATTTAATAAAATGTCTATATTAGAAGTAAATATTTCTGATTTTTTGTGGACTGAACTAGAAAGGTTTACGGTATAAAAAAAATTGTGCCTAACGCTATGGACATCCTTTCTATGTTATGAGATTTTCAGGAAACGACTTTATTTTTTTTTTTTTAAACGCTACAGATAAAAAAAAAAAAAAAAAACCAGGAATGGACAGTGTGATGAAATGGAACTGCAGTCCAATACAGCTGAAGAGGAGACCAAAGACCGTAGAGCTTTGCATGTACATTTACACCTTGTTTGGATGTGGATTGAGAGTAGAGGTAGGGAGAAGAGTGAAAAATAGAAGGAAATAGAATAGAATAAAAAGAAAAATTATTATATTTAATCTTTTTATGTTTGAATAATTAATGAATGAAAATAAATTTTTTTTTTCTGTCTTACTTTTTGTTTGATTAATTAAAATTTAGAAGATTAATACGAAATTCGATGGCTGCTGTACGTTTGTGACAAATAAACTTGGATGAAAATTATATAGTAAGATATATAGTTGGACATTTGTGTCATTTTCTCTAAGAATATTTGCAACAATTTTTTTTCTTTTTCGTTACACCTCAAATTAGAAGAGATATCAATTCTATTAATTATAATAATGTAATGTTAAACATTTTCCCTCATATACTATTCACATCCAATATATATTAATCATGTTTCTTTGTTTACTGTACAGAGCTTTCAACCAAATATCACTCAATTGATATTTATAAAGTAAAGATTTTTAACATAGCATATTGATTATATGCAGTGTATAAATTACGAGGAGGGTTCAAATGTCTCCATTTTTTGTGTCTCCATCATGCCTCTATTTTTAAAAACTTTAATAACTCAAAATTTAAAACTTAAAAGTCAAAATAAAATCGTTGGATATGATCTACATCATTTTATCTACGTGATCATAAAAAATTATCTCATTTTGATTTTGTTTTTATACGAATCAATAAGTTGAAAAATCAACGTCTAGAAATTATCCACTTTAGTACGTTTTTTACAAGCTCTTGATGACAACCAAAACAAAATTGAAATGTCATAATTTTTTACACGTGCATAGATAAAATGATATAGATCATTTTCAACGGTTTTATTTTGACTTTTAAGTTTTAAATTTTGAGTTATTAAAGTTTTTTAAAATGGAGGCATGGTGAAGGCATTTGAACCCGATATTTTTATTAATATCCAAAGTTCAATAGAAATTAATTAAAATACCCAGATCCCCTGAGTATTTATAAAATACCCCTATCGGCCATTTTCTGGCCGGTACCCTATTTATTTTCCTACCGGCCATTAAATGGCCAGTATCCTTAATTTTTTTTAGAGACACTATGAAGAGCAAGATGCTGAAATCTAACACTAAAATTTGAATTTTTAGTTTAAATTATTGGTTAGATTACTTCTTTTGATGTATAATTAGCATATTTATACTAAAATATGCTAAATTACTTGAAATTATGTTAAATTACGCTGAATTACACTAAATTACATTAAATTACGCTAAATTACGCTAAATTACGGTGCATCATCGATGTTTTATTAGCCTTAGCATTGTCAATTAAGTACAGTAGTGCTAAAAAAACATCAATGCGTCACTGATGTTTTTGTAATGAAACATCGATGTTTTATTAGCCTTAGTATTGGCAATTAAGCAGGGTAGTGCTAAAAAAATATCGGTGCGTCGCCGATGTTTTTGTAATGAAACATCGATGCACTTCTGCCGTTGTTAAGCCGTGCATAAAGCATCGATGCATCATCGATTTTTTTGCATGAAAACATCATTTAAAAAAAAGAAAACTTTAAACGACCATAACTTTGGTTAGGAAACTCGGATTTGCGCGTACGACCCCAAAAAAATGTCGTTTAGTGCCTAAAAAATTGAGTTAAAGTTTTTTATCATCGGTAGATACACAACGACCTGTATGCGGCTAGTGACAGTGTCTATGCGGTTGATGATTAGGAAGGATAAGAAACATGAATCACATTAAAACAACCGGATCAACCTGAACTAGTGAAATTGTTAAAACTTAGTATCTAAAAAAAACGTAGTTTAGTGTTCGCATGCGGCTAGTGAATTGAAATTATGTTAGCGAAATTTTGCGTATTACAGTATAATTAGTGAAATTAGCGTAATTTAGCGTAATTTAACATAATTTCAAGTAATTTAGCGTATTTTAGTATAAATATGCTAATTATACATCAAAAGAAGTAATCTAACAAATAATTTAAACAAAAAAATTTGAATTTTTAGTGTTAGATTTCAGCATCTTGCTCTTCATAGTGTCTCTAAAAAAAAATGAAGGGTACCGGCCATTTAATGGCCGGTAGGCAAATAAATAGAGTACTGACCAGAAAATGGCCGGTATGGATATTTTTATAAATACTCAGGAAATTTGAGTATATTAATTAATTTCTATTAAACTTTGGATATTAATAAAAATGTCGGCATTTGATCTCTCCTCATAAATTATATACATAATTATAATTTTATAGTCTGTACGCCGCATGAAACCAAATTAATATGTTAAAATCTTTACCTAACTAGGTGCCCGGATCGATTAATTTTCCATGGGCTGGCTAAGTACTAGAACAAAAATCCTCACATTGAATTTTTTTTATGTCCTAGTAAAAATATAAGAAGTCAAGAAAAAGACACCGATAAAAATGATAAGGAATTGGTGAGAATCGATTTGACAAAAATAAAACACAGAGAATTTTTGGTCTTCTTCGTGAGTCCGTATCCCCCCATGTAACTCATGTACCTGAGGTGTAATCCCTATAAAACGGACGGTCCAAATTAATTATAGTCGGACCAAACTCAATTCAGTGTTTATGAAAACTATAGAGTGTCCGTTTCGAAATTCGTACCAAATTAAAAGAATGATCCATATTTACTAATTGCATCTCAGGTAATCCGAATTCCTTCTTCGTTGTATAACAGTAGAGCATAGGTGCATAAGAAAAAAAAAAGTAAAATTTCATTTTTTTCTTCTAGGCATAAGGTCACTGCATACCTCATACAAATTATTATTTTTTAAAATTTTAAATATTTTAAAATTCATAAAAAAATCAAATCGTAAATACTAAATAGTAATAATAAAGGAAGGAACCTCCTAAAATTGTATAAAAGTTACTGAATATATAATTATAACATATAAGATCAGTCCCAGGTTAAATAGTGGTTCTTATATAAAATTAGTACCATTACCAAAACGAAAAAAAGAAAGAAAGGACTAATATGTCAAATTTCAAGTGTTTTTTTTTTTTTTTCCAAAAGTTGGATGCCCAAGCATTTTTTTTTCTGTTGGAGTTTGGGCTGTCTTACCCGGATCCATATCCTCGACGGTACCGTAAAAGATTCCCTTTTACAATTAGCTATTTACGGTTGAGATTAACTTTTAGCCGGTTTGAGATTCGGGCTGACCGAGGGGGTAGTATTATTGGGCTTTGAGATTCGTGCCAAGTTAAAAAGAACGGTCTAGATCAAGTAATTGTAAAAGATTCCCTATTACGGTACCGTCGGTGATATGAATTCTGTCTTACCCATCAGGCCATCATATGACTCGTTGACGAGTCCGAATCTGCTGCGATTCCGAGAGGGATCGCAGGATCCTGAAATTCCGAGATCAACGGTTCAAACTTTTCCGTGCGCGGATCTCGGAAACATTCTCAGAAAAGTAAATTTTCTTGCCCGCATCTCGAGAAAGACCAACAGTTGAGATCGGATCGCAGGTCCTGTGATTCTCCGAGAATCGCAGCAGATTTATTTTCCTCGTTGACAGCGTATTGACAATAAAGTCAAAAACTTATGACTCATCCACAGCATAGTGGGGCCTACGAATTAATATTGGATGATATACATAGGTAGCGTCTGAGTCTATTCTAAAACAAAAGTCAATTGATACCGAAATTGATTGTTACACCACAATTAGGATTAGCATGATATATAATTGTCAACACTAGTCATAGGATCAATTTCCTGATCAAATATAGCTCAGTTGTATTAAGGTGGCCCCCACTACTATGCAAATTATAAACATGAGCCAAGTACTGAAATAAATTTAACATGCAAAACAGGGAAGTTGTAATTAAATTACACAACTATGCAAGTCAAATTATATAGTTTAACGAGGAGGCATGCTTCTTAAGCTCACCGACCAACACGCCAGGCTTTGCCAGGAAACCGGTAGCCTTCCCCCATTTTGTCACCTCTAATTCAGTACCAAAGTACCTTCGATCCACACCAAGAAAAACCTTTGTAAACGGCTCTACCATAATTCTTGGGCTAGCCGTTACAATATATCGTTTGCCAAAAGAACTGAAAACACGCCAGCTCTCTGGATGCACATCCTCAGCGTAGAATTTCGGGAGAACTGATCGAGCGACCATCTTGATATCTTTAACTTTTAGACCGGCAACAGAAATATAGACAAGCATTTCAATTTCGGCCGATTCAGAGAAGAAAATGTATGTAATATAGATAATTGGCACGGATAGGAGAAGAAGGATAGCTCTGAGAATGCTACCAGCTTCGAGAGCCACAAGCAGGTTAATAGAGTTATGTTGGAATGCATTGAATCAGAGGCATCAGCAGCAGCTCAGTCAACAGTATCGGCCAAGTCAACAGCTCAAGGAAAGTCAACAGTTAGTTAGCTAGATTGTTAGCAGATGCTGTTATACAAATAGTTAGTTATAACTGTCATTAGAATAGTTGTTAGAGAATAAAATTGTAATTAGAGAGAATCTAAGCTGCTGTAACCTTTTCCTATATATAGGAGTAAACATGTACTGTAGAAATTAATCAAGAATGAATAAATGTTGAATTCACAAATTCCTTTTCTTTCTCGGTTACGTTTTCACAGGTAGTATGGAAAGGCGCTACTTCATCTAGATCGGCCGCAAATGTTTGGTTCCACCTTCCCTCTGAACTACACTTCTCAATTGCCTCAAATTTGGGAGGTAATCCCATGCATGCTTGTTTCTGGTCTACTCTGCTCTCTGTTTATTTGTTCTAACCTTTTTGTGTGAGAGTGAGAGACAAATGTAGATGGATAGAGAGAGCGAGAGACAGAGACAGAGAGAGGTGTAGCGGAGGTAATGATAAAGGAATGGAGTGAGGGAAGGTATATAAATGAGGTGGTGTAGGAGAGACTTGAGAGACTTAGTTTCTAGAAGTGTTAATATTTTTGTTGCATCAATTAATTAACCTTAACCACCAAACTTAAAAGTATAAAATCTCAATTGTCTATGCTCTCGTGTTAATTGCCCCTCAAGGGATTATTTCGTTTTATAGTTGAAAAAGAAACATGGGAAAAAGTTTCCTCCTTCCATCGATATTCCAAAAGCTATCACTATCTCTCTCGCTGTCTCTCTTAATTATCTTTTCTCTTTTTTTAAGGATTCTTCTCTCCATATGCAACATTAATTTTGGTTGTAAAATACAAACGGAAGGTTTTCTATTTTTCAACATGTGATATTTTACAATATATATTTTGTTTGGTTTTGTTAACATATTATTTTATTTTCCTCCGTTACTTCCTGATTTGGAAAGTAGCAAAATTTAATTACCAACGAAAAACTGATATTAGTTTGAACGGCCTTCTATGGATTTATGTAAAAAAAATGAACAATATATCTATAATTTATTTTTGATTTGGATGATCGACCTTTAATGATAATTAAAACTGTACATGTACATTATTATTTTTTCTGATAATTATTCTCCACTAATCTTATACGATATTTGATGGAACTAGAGTACAGGAAGGGAAACAGAGCAAAAAAAAAAAGATTAATCAATTTATTTTCTTGGTAATAAATTTGAAAATTAATTTTCAAAATTTAAAATTAAGAGTATATAAGAAGGGGAAAAAAAATATCAAATAACCAATCAAAACAGGAGATGAAATTATAAGACCTCTCATCCAATTTCATTACCTCTTACATTTATTAATCTCCTCATTTTGTTGTCTTCTGATAATGAAAGTGGTGTCAACCTCCTACCTATAACATCTGAATTCAAGGATCAATTAAAGCAAATTGATTAATTAATCTGGCACCAAATAGTGTTGATCAAGTGCACCAGCCTAACAAGATTCCTTTTTCTTTTTCTTTTTCCAATCCATCCCCTTGTTAACAGCGGCAAGTCAAAGAAATAGACAGAGCTAGGAAGTAGAGTACATTTAATTAATTAGTAAAAGGGAAAATCACAAGAAAAAAAGGCACAGTTTTCCACAGGACGGATATGTTAGTCGGGAAGTACTATAGATCAATTGTAATTTGCAATATTTAGTCTTGCACTTCAACTCACATAAACCAGCAAGTTTCTATTTGGTTAATGGTTGAACAACATTTGACCTAAGAGACTTGGATACGAGACCAGTACTCTTAGTTGCCTAATTTTTTGGCCTAAGTAAACGTCCATTATTCTTGTAAGAACAACTTAATTAGATTTCTTGTTGGTAACTTTATTGAAAACTATGGGTAATCCAGATAAAAATTCTCTTGTTTCATAAGCCAAGTATTTCCTTCTTGGCTTCTTGTGGTATATATGCACTCACTTCCCTGCAACATTCTCAATGCTTCTTGCACCAAACAAATTAACCGAGCAACTTATATCGATCCCAGCTGCTCGGTCTATTGACATCAATTATTATTCCCAGTTCCATAAATTAAACAAAAAGTATCTCTAATTTACATGGGCATCACCATGAGCCAAAGTTCGGAAGTCGACAACAGTATCCATCTCTTCATGGCTGCCGCATCCGTCATAGTTGCATCTGTTTACATGATGTGGTTTTGTGTTCTAAAACAACGCCTTTCGGGCCCACGAATGTGGCCCATTGTTGGCAGCCTTCCAGCTCTGATCACCAACCGTAAGCGCCTCCATGATTGGATTGCTGATAATCTAAGATCCACCGGTGAGGCGGCCACATACCAAACCTGCATCTTACCGTTGCCCTTTGTAGCACACAAGCAAGGGCTTTTTACAGTTACATGTAACCCGCGCAATCTTGAGTACGTCCTTCGAACTCGTTTTGAGAACTATCCGAAGGGGCCCATGTGGCAGTCTGCCTTCCACGACCTGCTCGGCCAGGGAATATTCAACTCTGATGGCGAGACATGGCTGCTCCAACGTAAAACAGCCGCACTTGAGTTCACCACACGGACGTTGCGGCAAGCCATGGCAAGATGGGCCAACCGGGCTATCAAGACCCGGCTTTGGAACATCTTGGCTGTGCATTGTGATGTGCCAGGTGCAAGTGTTGACCTCCAAGACCTTCTTCTCCGCCTTACCTTTGACAACATATGTGGCCTCACCTTCGGTAAAGACCCTGAGACATTGTCTCTTGACCTTTCTGACAATCCCTTCGCCTCAGCATTTGATTCCGCAACGGCAGCAACAATGCAGCGGTTTCTATACCCGACATTTCTATGGCGAATTAAGAAGGCCTTGGGGATGGGGAGTGAGAAAAGCCTCCAAAAAAGCCTAGAGGTGGTTGACCAATACATGACCGGGGCCATAGCTGAGCGCAAGGCAAGACCTGCTGATGATCTCTTGTCCCGGTTCATGAAAAAAAGAGACGGCAATGGCAAGGCATTCCAAGATGATGTGCTCCAATGGATTGCTCTAAATTTTCTACTCGCTGGCCGTGACACCTCGTCGGTAGCACTTAGTTGGTTCTTTTGGACTCTCATGCAACGTGCAGATATAGAAAGAAAAGTGCTACTTGAGATTGCCACAGTACTAAGGGAGACTCGAGGAGAGGATACTGCCAACTGGACGGAGGAGCCATTGGATTTTGATGAGCTAGAACGCCTTGTTTATCTTAAAGCTGCTCTTGCCGAGACGTTGCGTCTCTATCCCTCTGTTCCACAAGACGTGAAGTATGTCGTGGAGGATGATGTGCTACCAGACGGCACTGCCGTGCCGGCAGGTTCAGCCATTACCTATTCAATCTACTCAGTGGGGAGGATGGAGAGCATTTGGGGGAAGGACTGCATGGAATTCAAGCCGGAGCGTTGGCTGTCAGTAGAGGGTGACCGGTTTGAGCCGGTCAAGGATTCGTACCGGTTTGTGGCTTTCAATGGGGGACCTAGGACTTGCTTGGGCAAGGACTTGGCGTACCTCCAAATGAAATCAATTGCATCAGCCGTACTTCTCCGACATAAGGTGGTGCTCGTGCCGGGGCATAAGGTGCAGCAAAAGATGTCGCTCACACTCTTTATGAAGAACGGGTTACATGTGCACGTCAAACCAAGGAATCTCATGGATTATGTTAGTGCTCGTTTATCTATTGACACTGTGGATCCAGTCACAAATGGCACTGTCACAGCTTCTGCAGCTTAGTATTTATCAATTGCGATCGATGCTGCATAATTTAATATGGAAGGATTTGTTGAATCAAGGTCCAATGGTTCCGTTTGGAGTTTTAAGGGACTAAAAGTTTTGTGTTTTTGTCTATGCATGTAGTAGTATACTAGTATGTATTAAGTGCATGTTACAGGGCCTGGTTTTTAGTCTTCAATGTCTCGTTTCTGAAATTCATGTTAAAGTGAAATACAGATGATACTGCTGTGTTTTAAATTTGCTGAGACAATATTTCGTGTTAATTGTTTTCATAATATAAGTTCTTTTTATTTTATAGTTAGTAGTTTTATGTGTTATTTCATGCCCTCCAAAGATATATTAATTGTCCTTTTTCTCTGTTTTGGTTACTGTCCTTTTTCAATATTGGTTGCAACCAACTTTGGCTAACAAAATAATACAAAATAAAAATAAAAATAACAAAAGAATGGACATAAAAAAGCATGCATGGAAAGCAACTTTGACTAATTGTGCTTTTTCTCTGTTTTGGTTACTGTCCTTTTTCAATATTGGTTGCAACCAACTTTGGCTAACAAAATAAAACAAAATAAAAATAAAAATAACAAAAGAATGGACATAAAAAAGCATGCATGGAAAGCAACTTTGACAAAATTAATATAGACTCATGCAACTTTTGGAATATATGTAGAAAGAGATAAATTGATAAGGAAATTTTTTTAATCTCTCTCTCTCTCACACATCCAAGCTTACTCTTTCATTTTTTTTGAGGAAAAATCAAGCTTACTCTTTCATGATATAAAGATTTATAAAATTTCAGAATATTAATTAGGTCTTAGTGATAGGACCGGATGAGGACCAAGTGTCATCATAATTTGAAAACTGTGGTTAATTACTACTATGTAGCTATTTTCAATATTTATGCTGTGCAATTAAAATATCTGCTTAATTATTCTGGACATGTAGGTCAATTTGTTTTTTAGCATTACTAAGATGTATTTCCATGCACCATTCTGCTCTCGATGGACCATATCGCCATAATGACATCTTTTATATAATATCTAAAACATCAAGTCAATTTCGGATTTTCTTTTCTTGATTTTTTTCATTTTTTTTTTTTTTGCTAAAGACAGACAACAGATAAGCATTACTATTTCATTTATGTAGGACCTACCTGCAAGACTTTGATAGAAGCTTGTTTAACTTCAATGTATAAACTAACATCATTTCCTCTGAAAGACAGCCTAATTAACCAAAATAAAAATAATATATATAACTAAATTTGAGAACTCTTTTTAATACAATTGTTAGCCAGTGTTAACCTTAGAAAAAAAAAATTAAGAACTCTTTTGAAAAATTAGTGTTTATCACAAGAGGCTCAACAGCGGCTGATCGATAATGACATCATGTGTTGCATTATTGACTTCAGCTGTAGAATCAAATTTAAATCACTCAGATTAGATTAAAAAAAAAACAAATCCCCTTTCTCTACAACATGAAATTATTATATTGTAATGTTTGATTTTGTGACGACGCATGTAACGCGAATAACCATTTTTACAAGCACACACTCAAATTAATAAAGAGTTAAATAAAAAAAATATAATTTTTTAGATAGTTTGAAAAGATATATCTAGACATTTTTTATAGGGTTGCCATGGTTCTCAATAAAAAAAATATACAAATAATTGTCTAAATAGACAAAATAAAAAATTTGCATTCCTTTTTATCGGTTAAATGAAAGCAAAATTGACATTTTATGTTGGAGAAGCACAATTATATATATGCATTAATGTCATGATATGTTCTTAATTTTTTGTACTTCTCAGAGCAAGATGTTTGTGTTTGTGAAATGCATGTCATGATTATTTGGTGTTTTTCAGAACGAGATGTCTGTGTTTCTGAGAATATCAAGTCCATGTGGTTGGAATGAGGAGGATTTCTGCACGCAAGTAATGCAACTAGGTGATTTGGCTGCTAGGACAACATAACCTATATCTACGCATAAAGTGTTTTTATATTTAAAAAATACTTGATAGTTGAAAGGGTACATTTGTCCATTAATTTTTTAAAATAATTAAATAAAAAGTTAAATAAATAAAAGGGGATAGAAGAAAAAATATAAATTGTTGTGGGGATATTAGATATTACACTGTTTTCATGGGGATATTGGCTATTTTGAAAGTTTGAATGGGCACACTAGAAATTTACCCTATAAGGGGATAGAAGAAAGGCTTGGTCCGAGAGGCCCATTTAGACAATTGACGCCACTAATTATCTAATTAGCCGCTTAAGTTTTTATCAAGTATAAAAATCTGTTCTAATTTCACAATTTAAGATCACAAATCTAGTTTCGGACTTCAATCAAAATTCCATTTTCGAATTCAGCACGCATTAAAACTTGGTTTAAGTCTTAGCCCAATTTCGTTTATTCCTATTTATTTATCTTTTATTTAGTGCCCAAGGGCCCAAGAGCCCATTTTATAAATTTCCTTGAGCTCGGACTAGGGTCAGAGTGTCAGATCCCAAACTCAATTTCAATTTTCATTTATCTCCATTCTTATATTATGCATGTAGTTGTCCTGATCCGTCAACAACTAAGATTGAAAGATGAATTTTCGAATTGAATATCAGCTCTCCAATCACATAATATATCTTCTTTTGATTAAATACATCTATTTTATGTGTAAAAGTCTAAATTTAGTTAAAAACATACTCGCCATACAGTACATACTCGCCATACAGACTGCTACATGGTTTGGCACAATTAAATTTGAATGACTTCCTAGAGATTCGTTTTCTTATTTCTCCTTACAGCTATCTCGGATTCCTGCAATTAAATTATTTCCTTATTTCTTTGTTTCCTCCGTTTCATTTCTCCTCTTCCTCTATATTTTCGACAATGAAAATGGAAACAATCATATCTTTCCGAATTTTGTTTAGGGCTACTGTATCTTTGTGAATAGATGAAGAGCATATCTTGTGCTGATGGAAACAATCATATTTTTCTGATCTGGAGAGAAAATGAAGAATATCTAGAACTTTCGTGTAGAGAAATGATATATAGAGAAATTTCTATTGTTAAAATAATTTCCATCATTTAAAAAAAAAAAATTGGCAGGTTAAAAATTGGCCCAAAAGACGGGTCAAAAGAAGGGATCAAAGGGTCGGCTAGAAAAAGCCCCAGGCACGTTGCAAGAAACCTATGTCAAACCATGAAAAACCAGAGAGGAGAAGATACGAATCATGTTTGAAGGAAGGACTAAACCAATCAAGACGGAAATGGCGATAGAGCTGGTGGCACAGTCGGGCACGGTGGTCACAGAGGAGATCAATGCCATGTTTCAACAGGCAGAAACAAAAATGAACAACGAGCAACTGCAACACGAAGGAATGCCCAAGCAATTGGAGGGGGTAGGGATGTCTCAACAAGTTACTAATGTCTGACAAGATTATTGAAGGTAACAACCCCAGCGGTTACTGGGGTAAAATGTAGGGGTTAGTAATTTGGAATTTTCTTTGTTGTTGTTTATGTTTTTGTTTTCTCTGATTGTTGTGATTTTACTATACTGGAGATTATTAATTAGGATAGCTTTTGGAGGGAGGTATTGGATGGATGGTTTTGGGAAAGTGGTAAGAAGTGTAAGGAGAGGCCAAAATAGTAGTAGGTTAAAATTAGAGGACAAGTCAGTTGGTGAATTTTGCAAAATTAAGAAATGCTATGTGTATCTGGCAGGAAGTTTAGGGGAAGGCCAGTGTAGTAGACATCAAATGGTGGCCAAGTTTGTATTTTCTAGTTTTCAATGAATACTACAAAAAATATCAAGTTTTCCTCTTGGAATATAAGGGGTTTAAATGAAAAGGAAAAAAGCACTCTAGTAAAACATGAGATCAAAATAGAAAAACCGCATGTAATATGCTTACAAGAAACGAAGTAGGACACGGAAGATAGGGTGTATATAAAGGAAATGATATGAGGAAGAATGGACAGTTATGTCATAATATCGGCACAAGGAACTGCGGGAGGGATTTTGCTTGCATGGGATCAGACACTATTTACAAAAATTGAACAAAAGATAGGAATATACTGCCTCCCGATGGGTCTGATGGTAAATTGTGACAATTCGGTAGTAAGATTCACTACAGTATATGGTCCCTCAACATACAAGGAAAAAGAAAATTTCTTTAGGGAATTAAAGCAAGCCAATCCGGTCTTGGAGATACCATGGATGGTGGCAGGAGATTTTAATGTTACCATCAAATTGCAAGACAGGTACAATACGAGATACCTAGTGGCGCAGATGATGAGGTTTAGAGCAGTGGTCGACAAAAATAATCTAATAGATCTACCTCTCTAAGGTAGAATGTATACATGGGCTAGAGAAAGAGAAGGAGAGGCGCCAACATTTGTCAGACTCGACAATTTCTCATGTCAGCAAATTGGGAGACAACATACCCAAATACGGTGCAAAGAGCGGGTTACAACCCAATATCAGATCATTGCCCGATAATATGCACAAGTCAGATAAAGTTTCCAGCAGCAAACATCTTCCGAATGGAGAACATGTGGCTCAAGATAGAAAAATTCAGAGACTTGGTGCAGAGGGTGTGGGGACAACAAGACACGGCAAAAACAATAAAGGAGTTGAGTGACAAGATAGCAAAACTGACAAAGGAGATTACAATTTGGAAAAAAGAATTTAAAAAAGAAACAAAGAAGCATAGGATGTTGTGTGCTGATTGTTTGACATGGATGGTGGGGGAGGCAGAGCATAGACATTGACAGAGGTAGAGCAGCTATTGCAGAATCTGCTGCAAAAGAAACACAACCAAATAGTATTGCAGGAGGAGGCGAAATGGAAGCAAAGGGCCAAAAGAGCGTGGGTGGAAATGAGAGACAAAAACATTAGATATTTTCATCAAATGGCAACAACGAGGAAGATAAAAAGTTGGATTGATGTTGTTATGGATGGAGAGACAAGTGTGCTCGAGCATAATCAGAAGGCTAAGATATTTTTTCAGCATTTCGTGAAACTCATGGGAACAACTTGCAACCATAGTATGTAATTTGACTATCACACACTCTATCAACCATAGACTGAAAAATTAGAATATTTGGCGCACCAGATAACAGAGGAGGAACTGCAAAGTGCAATTCAGGGTATACCGACAAACAAAGCCCCGGGACCAGATGGATATAAGGGAGAAGTCTACAAGACTTTTAGCCACATCCTCATGCCTGATCTCATCCGGGCAAATAACACCATGATTCAAACGCAACACAGTACAATATGGCCCATGGATGATTCCTACATAGCCTTGATGCCAAAAAAAGAAGGTGCATTGACTGCAAACGATTATAGGCCGCTAAGTCTGATAAATTCGGTACAAAAACTCTTCTCTAAAATTATGGCAAATAGGCTCAAAAAGGAAATAAAATGAATTGGTGGATGCAAGTCAAACGGGTTTCCTACAGGGAAGACACATCAATGAAGGATTTCTATATGCACATGAGTTAATAACAATGGCAACAAAGCAAAATCAAAAGGTGGGACTCTTTAAGGCCGATATTTACAAGGCTTTTGATACGGTATCATGACAATTCCTAGAACAAGTGCTCATGGCAAAAGGATTTCCACAAATATGGATTGGGTGGATGATATGTCTATATTTCATCTATTATTTCGTCCTATTTTCATACCAGACCTTATGTTTTTGACCACTAAATTGCATAGTTTATATTGAAAATCAAATAGAATATGGTACTGCTGCAGTTTTGTGGTTGATTTGCAGGAAATAGGCGAAAACAGGCAAAAAAGGCAGATTTCTGACTTCCCCCACGCGACCCGCGTCAGATCTCACGCGGGTCGCATCAGATCTTGATATTTCAGCACCGAACTTAAAATAGTCATAACTTGACCACTTTTCGGAAAGCTTGCGACAAGATCTACAATCTGAGCCAAACCTCACTGCTCACTTCCACTCGATGCGACCCGCATGAGTTGGCATGCGACCCGCATCAAGTTAATTGCACCAGGGCCTGATTAAAGCCCGTTAAGATGCCTATATAAGGCCCGGTGCGAATTGAGACAAAAAGAACCCTGACACTTTCACAAAAAAGGGGATCTGATCGGTTTTGAAGCCAGAGATTGGCGCCAGGGAAGGGGAGAGGTGATCTGGAGCTGATCTGGAGCCACGACTTGGAGAAGAAGATTCCAGAAGCCTCGATCCTCTTCCCTCCTCCTTCTCTCACTATGATTTGCATCCTCTCTCTTTCTTTTACTTTGTTTTCTTTGATGTCTGAGTAGATACTTTAGTTTCGAGGATTTGGACTTGTAGTTCGATGCTTTGTTTGATTATGCACATGGATTGATTCTTGATTGTTATTTCGTGTTTCTTTGATTCTTGTATTATTTGAGATTGCTTGATTCTCGATTGCTTACTGTTGAATGCCTTAGGCATTTCTTCTTGTACCAAAGGCTTGACGTCTCTTGCAAATTATGTTAAGTACTTGAGGTAGGTCTGAGAACCGAAAGGTGAGGTCAGTGAGTAGCCGAAAGGTGAAAGTTTCTACGTGTTCTAGCTAAACTTGTAGATACCTTTAGTAAACAGAATTGAGAACTTAGGTTTAGATCAAACAGCTTGATTAGATCTGAGAAGGTGAAATTGCAATTCCAAACCAGGTCTGCTAAGCCAACACACGATAGTTGAGGTTCAGTGACACTAGGTACGGTCAATCTAGCCTTACACGACTTAAACAGCAAGTTTCTGACATGTGCAGACTCAGCCCAAGGGACCATGCGGGTCGCGTGACTTAACGCGCGGGTCGCATGCCAAGTCCAGGGTGCTTAAGACCAAGCGGGTCGCATGCGACCGCATGCGGGTCGCGTCACACGGGTCGCATGCGATAGTATGCGGGTCGCGTGGCAGGTCTTGAGCAGCAAAGTTGAAGATGAAAGTCTGAAACCTTGAAACGACCTTTTATACCTTAGTACAAAATACAAACATTTAGTTGATTCTTTTATACCTGTTCATACATAGCAGATTCAATTGTTCATACATTCATACTTGTTCATTCTTTCGTTTCATTTTAGTTGTTCATACTTACACAAACTTAGGATTAAAACAAACTCCAATTTTCACACTTCTAGTACCTAACTAGGAATAGTTTAAGTTCAGAAAATAGACCGTCCCTGAGGATCGACACCCGTTCTATCTACAAAGACAGGGTTGTGCACTTGCAACCTTCGTCAAAGAGTTGAATAGGGTTTAAACTCCACAGCTTAGGCTGTGGTGAAACTCTGTACCTCTCAATCAGGAGCGAACAAGTTTTTGGCGCCGTTGCCGGGGACGGCTTTCATTTTCTGAATTTTTGCTTTTCCTAGTTAATCTAGATTTTAATCTGTATCTTTTCTTTTATTTTTCTTTTCTCCTTTTCAGGAACATTCTGGCTTGAGTTTAGCGATCACCATCTGAGGAGCTCAAGATGTACATGGCGACAGACCGACATTGGTATGGCCGCGACAATTTTCAAGCTGGAGGAGGCGGCCGATCCAAAGCTGATCAGATCGCAGCACTATATGCCAAAGCTGCCAAGCTAGAGGAGGCCATTGAGAGGTATTCATTCAAAATGAGCGTGAAGGCAGCCAGAAACCATCCGCCACAGCCATGTGTCATGTGTGGGGACAGGAGACACTCTTACGAGTATTGCCCACTGGCGGATTGGCATGAGAAATCGGAGCAGGACAGCTATCTCAGCAACAACAACTGCAATTTCTACGACACTGCACCATTCAATAACTCGAGCAATTGCGTATTCCAACCCGATCCACCCGAGCCGTACATTGATCCTGCTGAGATCGAATTCATACACGAGCAAGGGAAGATAAACCAGATGATGTGGGAACAGATGCAAAACATGTCCACTCAGATGGCTGCTCAAAACAAGTTGTTGGAGCAGTTGAGTCACATCATCATCTCACGCCAACCTCAACCTGGAAAGCTGCCAGCTCAGCCAGAATGCGAAGGACCAGCCCAGCCAACAGACCAGACCGCACTGCACACGGGCCGCATCATTGAGACGCGACCCTCGTCATCCACGGAAGAACATGTGGACCCAGGTCGCATCGAGCCAAGTCGACCCGCATCTCTACCTGAAGAGCATGTGGACGCGACCCGCACGCCACCTGATGCGACCCGCATGCCGTGGTCTGAGGACCTGGAAATCGAAGGACGCGAGTCGGATAGGTCAGCACGCGATGCCATTTCAGTTGATGCGACCCACACGCCATCTGATGCGACCCGCACGCTATATGATGCGACCCGTGTCGAGGCCCAGACAGAGCAGCTGACTCCTGAGCTCAAGCCTCTTCCAGGTACTCCAGCAGCTCACCTCAGGTATGAGTTTCTAGACCCAGACAGATGTTGTCATGTGACCATAAGTGCAGATCTTGAACCCGATCGGACTGCTACACTCTTGGAGAAATTGGAAGCTCACAAAAGCGCGATCGGGTGCTTGATCAAGGACTTGAAAGAAATCTTGCGGATTCTTCTGATGCAAGTGTGTGATCGCATGGTCCGTGTACCTCAGAAGTGGGTGCTCCCACCAGTGCCACCTGATCCACCTCCCACCGATGACTGAGCGGGTATGTTTTCTCTTTCCCTTTTGCTTCTATATCTCTTTATCTTTCAGTCTTGAAGCATTGAGGACAATGCTCAGGCTAAGCTTGGGGGGGAGACTTTTGTATCTTAGGATTTACTTTTGTATTTTAGGACTTATTTTGATTGCACTTAGGTCATGTTTACTTTCTTTGCATTTTTAGGTGAAAATTTTGCTTGATTGTTTCAAATAGGGACCTGTTTGAAAATTTTTATGTGATTGTGATGACTTTGGACAATTAGAACTAACCTCATAATTGACCAAATAGAACTGATTAGGAACAAATGGTTTGAGACTTGTGAGAATGGAGACTTGAAGGTTGAGATAGAATTTAGAAACTGAATTGTGCCTTTCAAATATAGAAATAGGGATTTCAAATAAAGAAAGGTTGGGATATCCGTTGGTGTGAATGAACGCTAGTGGATGTGTGTATTCATGGTATGTGCAAATAAAATAAAAAAAAGAAAAAAAAAAGAAAAGAGAAAACAAGAAAACAAAAGAGAAAAGATGGAGAAAATAAGAGTACTGGCAATAAGCCTTGAATGGGCGCCTTTGAGCTCGTCTCCCAAATTAGAAATGAAAGAAATAAAATTTTTGCACATATCAACACACGAAGTCCGCAACTTTCTGACCTAAGCTTGATTCAAGCTTGGGGGGGCCAAAAGGGTAAATCTCCTACAAACGAGGGCACAGTTTAGTGAAAGAATGATAAATCGACAAATTCGAGTAATCAGCTTTGCAAGTTTTGAAACATTTAGAGTTTGAGGTTTTGTTAATCAATTTGTGAGGTGAATCAAAATTTACCAAGGTGAGTCCAAATCATAGCAAAAAGATTCTTGAGTTTCTTAATTGAGTCAATCAAGTAAATTTTCACATTTAGGCATTTAGCTTGCATTTAGAATCCAAACCCGGTTTGAAAGTACAAATTTGCTTGAGGACAAGCAAAGGGTAAGCTTGGGGGAATTTGATATGTCTATATTTCATCTATTATTTCGTCCTATTTTCAGACCAGACCTTATGTTTTTGACCACTAAATTGCATAGTTTATATTGAAAATCAAATAGAATATGGTACTGCTGTAGTTTTGTGGTTGATTTGCAGGAAATAGGCGAAAACAGGCAAAAAAGGCAGATTTCTGACTTCCCCCACGCGACCCGCGTCAGATCTCACGCGGGTCCATCAGATCCTGAAATTTCAGCACCGAACTTAAAACAGTCATAACTTGACCACTTTTCGGAAAGCTTGCGACAAGATCTACAATCTGAGCCAAACCTCACTGCTCACTTCCACTCGATGCGACCCGCATGAGTTGGCATGCGACCCGCATCAAGTTAATTGCACCAGGGCCTGATTAAAGCCCGTTAAGATGCCTATATAAGGCCCGGTGCGAATTGAGACAAAAAGAACCCCGACACTTTCACGAAAAAGGGGATCTGATCGGTTTTGAAGCCAGAGATTGGAGGCAGGGAAGGGGAGAGGTGATCTGGAGCCACGACTTGGAGAAGAAGATTCCAGAAGCCTCGATCCTCTTCCCTCCTCCTTCTCTCACTATGATTTGCATCCTCTCTCTTTCTTTTACTTTGTTTTCTTTGATGTCTGAGTAGATACTTTAGTTTCGAGGATTTGGACTTGTAGTCCGATGCTTTGTTTGATTATGCACATGGATTGATTCTTGATTGTTATTTCGTGTTTCTTTGATTCTTGTATTATTTGAGATTGCTTGATCTGAATTGCTTGATTCTCGATTGCTTACTGTTGAATGCCTTAGGCATTTCTTCTTGTACCAAAGGCTTGACGTCTCTTGCAAATTAGGTTAAGTACTTGAGGTAGGTCTGAGAACCGAAAGGTGAGGTCAATGAGTAGCCGAAAGGTGAAAGTTTCTACGTGTTCTAGCTAAACTTGTAGATACCTTTAGTAAACAGAATTGAGAACTTAGGTTTAGATCAAACAGCTTGATTAGATCTGAGAAGGTGAAATTGCAATTCCAAACCAGGTCTGCTAAGCCAACACACGATAGTTGAGGTTCAGTGACACTAGGTACGGTCAATCTAGCCTTACACGACTTAAACAGCAAGTTTCTGACATGTGCAGACTCAGCCCAAGGGACCATGCGGGTCGCGTGACTTAACGCGCGGGTCGCATGCCAAGTCCAGGGTGCTTAAGACCAAGCGGGCCGCATGCGACCGCATGCGGGTCGCGTCACACGGGTCGCATGCGATAGTATGCGGGTCGCGTGGCAGGTCTTGAGCAGCAAAGTTGAAGATGAAAGTCTGAAACCTTGAAACGACCTTTTATACCTTAGTACAAAATACAAACATTTAGTTGATTCTTTTATACCTGTTCATACATAGCAGATTCAATTGTTCATACATTCATACTTGTTCATTCTTTCGTTTCATTTTAGTTGTTCATACTTACACAAACTTAGGATTAAAACAAACTCCAATTTTCACACTTCTAGTACCTAGCTAGGATTAGTTTAAGTTCAGAAAATAGACCGTCCCTGAGGATCGACACCCGTTCTATCTACAAAGACAGGGTTGTGCACTTGCAACCTTCGTCCAAGAGATTGAATAGGGTTTAAACTCCACAGCTTAGGCTGTGGTGAAACTCTGTACCTCTCAATCAGGAGCGAACAGTGGATAAATGGATCTGTATTGAATGGATCAACAAGGGTATTGGTCAATTCAGTCGTGGGAAAGAAAATAACTCAAAAGAGGAGTATGACAGGGAGAACCGATCGAGCATGTCAACATTGAAAATGTACCACATCATGACCATGCATGTCCATGTGCAAGCAAGCCTATGGAGGCTGCATTTGGCACCATTTTAAGAAAGTAATTCAGAATAAATCTGTCTTATTAATTACAGCCATATCCTAATGATCACTCAAAAGAGAGTGATGTTTCTTTTAATATTTATAAACTCGGAAATGCTATCGGTTCGGACTGCAAGCGCACAATCCTATCAAGTAGTATATTCGAGGTCGATCCACAGGGAATATTGGGTCAGAGTTTTGAGCGATCGAATCACAATCTTTCGAAAAGCTAGACGAAATCTGAAAATTGAGAGTTGTTGTTGTGATCAACGTAAATTAGGAAGCAATTAAAAGTAATTAAAATAAAAATAGAGATGAGAATTCCTAGGATTTCGGCACACCATTGCTACTCAATTCGCTTTGATAATATATTCTTGTCGGGTTTGATTTCCTGTTGTTGTTTTTATGAAAGACACCACTTAGGTCACTGCGAGTTATTTCACGCAAGAATGACAGATCTTTCATCAAGATTCTACATAGGACACTGCGAGTTACCTTACGCAAATGATTGATCTCTTAAATACACAAGTTACTACACAGATCACTGCGATTTTCCTTACGCAAATGATAGAACTTGGTTCGCGTTTTGTTGTTCTGGTTTACGGTTTCCCTGCTAAGGTTTTCTTCACATAAACCTAATAGATCTCAACGAGGCTAATTCGTACAAATAGTTTCTCTTACCATTAAAGTACTGTCACTACCCTAACGGACTAAACTAGATCATCAAAGTTAGATGGAGATATAATAAATCACAAAAGCATTTCGATTAAACAACAAGAAATCATAATCAATAGAAAATATATATATCAAAACATCAAGAGTAACAAGAATTACTGCCTAGCCCTAAGAAAAGGAACTTAGCCGCGGAACGGCATGGTTACAATCACTCCTCTCTTCTCTCTTTAATTAAATCTAACCCTAATTACAAAGATAACTTCTTCTTCTGCCTAGGGGCCTTATATAGGAGTGGAGGGACGTCTGGTGGTTGAGTAGGGGCTAAGAAACTGATCTGGATACAGCTGTCGGCAGTTATTTCCCAAGAGGCGCCTTCGGTTACAGTCCATATCAGGTGATACGGTCCGTATTGAGACCTTGTCGCTGAGGGTTTTAATGCGTATCACACCATCTCCTGATCTGTATTAGGCTCGGTCCGTATTAAGCAATACGGACCGTAACAGAGACTTAGTCGATGAGCGTCGCTGATTCGATTGACCCGATTCTTACTCCATTTGGTGTAAAATAGTCCAAAAACATGTTTTCTGTAATAAAACATAAAGAAGGGTAACAGTAGCCTTTTTCTCTAATAATTTAAACATAAGTGTGAGAAAATATGAAAAATCTAAGTCAAAACTCTACGTAAATCATCATTATTTTGACTCTGATCACCTAATTACCATATTCAAGAGAGAGAACTGATCAAGCCAGTGACGCTTAATTTGGAGCTAGTTCACGTGGGTTGAGTGCATATGTGATAGATAGGGGTCAAGTAAAGCTAGGTCCAAATAATGGTTAAAAACAAGCATTAATTTCCCACCATCACCTCAAGCATTTCCCTTTTCGTTGAAGTTTGGACCGTCTATAAGTACCTCCAATCACCTCATCATGCCACAATCTCACAATAGAGTAGTGGTTTCATCAGCTCAACTAATTAATTAAGGCCTTTAGAAGCCCAACCAAAATACAATCGACCGACCATAAGACATATTGTAAGAGGCGCAATATCAAATCTGCAATCTTCTGACTTTATTTGAATATTGTCATTCACCCGCGAGTTTTGATTCCGCTCAGGTTGATATAAACATTAGCACACTCCTCTGAAATTCTCTGTCGGAGACACCCGCCATAAAGTTTCCCTCATAGCCAATACAACGATTGATCTAACATTTATGTTGTGATCAGTCGTGTCAGAACTACTGTGTAGAATCAAATATTATTGTCTACAATAGCAGTGATTCAGACACCTTCAACAACTACACATGCGAGGGGTGGACAACAGAGTGCCTGACTTCACGGTACATTTGTACCTATAGTTACGCCATTATAACCTCAAAGGATTCCTGGCTACAATACTCATTAATTGGAGCATGTAGTGTACCGTGAAGTCAGCCACTCCATTGATCCCTCGCAGGTATAGTTGTTGAAGGTGTGCAAGTTACTGCTGTTGTAGATAACAATATTTGATTCTACGGAGCAGTTCTGACACAGCTGACACAAACATAAATGCCAGATTTATTGTAGTATCGGCTATGAGGGAAACCTTCTGGTGAGTATTTCTGACGGAGAAATTTAGGAGTGCGCCGATGCTAATTTCGGCTTGAGTGGATCAAAACTCGCAGGTGGACGATGATATCCAAATATATATATCGTAAGTCGATGACAATATCCAAATTATCAATACATGATTTGAATGTAAGTTTATTTTCTGAAATATATTTTTGTATTAAATATTAGTTAAAATGTTCTGTTTCAATATCAGAATTTTATTTATATTGTATTTATCCGTTATTCGAGCCTAATTTGATACATTGGTGCAGGAATCCTTTGGAGGTTAAACTAAGTCTAATTGAGGGATTCCTGACTAAGTCTAAGTCTAATTGACCCCAAAATCGTCCTTCAATATCATCTTGATGTTAAACTAAGTCTAATTGAGGGATAACAACATGATTTGCAAAAAAAAAAAATAATGAATTAAGTTGAAATTGAGTATTAGGGGCAATATAGTCGTTTATTCCAAATATGACTGTTTTGCCCTTATATGATAGACCAAACAATTAACATTACCACGAATCTATTTTACTTTGATCATCAATCATTGTTCTAAGTCTAAATGTATTTATTGGCAGACAAATGTTTCCAATCTTTTAATGATCTTTTTAGTTTCCTTCTCCAGAGGTTAGTTCAATCAAAATGCCATATCATTAAAGACTCAGGTCCCATATTACAATTAGTTTGATGGTGATCAAATTGGCAACTGAAAGCAATGAAAGCAAACAAACTAACAGCCTTTCACATGTCATTGCATATTTATCAACTCATAACTGTAATTTCTAAGTTTGGTTTTCTTATAAGCATGTATTTGTTCTTAGTTTTCACCTTTTTAACACCAGCACTTGATAACATGACCTAATAACAGTCACTCGCAAAAGCATCACTGACTCAACCATAAACTCCGGCAATGTCAGTATTTAGTTGGTTTTCATGTGAGGATTACTTGCACTAAATGACTAAATAACCTGAACTGAAAAATTCCAAAATTACCTGTGATAATAATTTTGATAAGATATCCAATATCTAAACTGCATTTTCATCTCTTTCTTCCTACAAATTTGGTTTCTAATATTTTTATTTTTGGTCGCCAATTGGTTGAATTTCACTACCAAATTACAGTACAAAATCATATCGAGGGTTTAGGGTTTAGGATTTATCTTCTACATACTACCAAATAACCCCATTTCACAGCCCGTTTGAGCACCTCTTAGTTACGACTCTCTCTCCGTTTGAGTCTAGTCCGTCTGAACAATTAACCCTCTCTCCCCGCCACCTCTCTCGTTTGGTTAGATCTATCTCACCGTCTCTCTCAACTCTCAGTCCGATCTTCGCTTACAGGAGTCCCACCATTCATCCTAGAGGCGAGCCACCTTCCTGACCGCCTCTCTCCTCTCTCCCAGACGACCTTGGCGCCGACCCCTCTCCCCGACTCTTTCTCTGCTCCTCTCCATTCTTGGTAAGCGCTCCCTTCCTCCCTCTCGCTTGTTCTCTCTGATTCGGTTGAATGCAATCAATTTTTGAGGAGTCAAACTGGGACTTTAACAAAAAAAAATAATGTGCTTGATTATATTCCCTGACAAATCATTATACTTTTCATTTTAGAATGAATATTTGCTGATTATTTTTTTTCTGGATAGCATTTCTTTTATCTATTAAGTTGTCTGAATTTTATGTAAGAGTATTTTTTTTTTTGCGAAAAAGCAACAAATCTGCAAAACAACTCATTATTGATGTTGGGTATCCTAGAAGGGGTGAAATCAACATGGAGAACATGATAGGGTGAAATTTTAAGATGTGACATAATTTTCTAATTATTTTGAAAATAAAGAATATTTTTACAATTATTTGAGTAAAGGTATACTTGCACAAGCAAAAGCAGTATTATGTCTTTTGTTTGAGTATACACACAGAGCATGAATTGATTGCTACCCAATTAAGCATAACTTTTTGCACAAGCTAAAAAGGTTATTGTTTATCTCTGCAAAAGTTTGGTTTATTGATTGCAGCCCAATTAAGCATGTGTTTTTGCAACAAAAATTATAATTTGTGATACTTAAATGCAAGTGCTTTGAGTTAGGCACTCTTTAAATGCAAGTGCTTTAATATGCAGTTTTCTCTGAGATCGGACAGTATTTTGATGTTTGCTTAAGTAGGTTTTAATTACTTCAGTTAATCAATTACACAACCTGTCTGGACTTGAATCTGAGGTGGCAATCCTGGATTTAGTTAGAAGACTACGTAGTTAAAACAAATTAATTAAATGATGATTGATTATTATTACTCAGTGAAGACTGGTACCATTAGTTTTCATACTGTCAGGTAAGTACTGGTATAGTTTCTGTTCCTTACTGGTATGGATTTCAAATAATATATATAGTTTTCTCTGAGGTTTGAAGTGTTTTAGTTACAGTTTCCTGACACCTTATGCATCAAATCTAGTAGCTTGGTAGACCTCATTATTCTCCCTTTTTTTTATTTCTTTCTGTTTTTGTTCTTTTAATTAAGGTTTGGGCCCAGGCTTAACTTTGACAGGGAAATTAAATTATGAGAAAAAAGAAAAAACCAGTGCCAATTGTTTCTCAACCAGCATATTTTGATTATTGAAATTTAAACATTTTTTTTTCTGGTTTTGAGTTCTACGTCTTGACTCCGGTTGGGTTTCATTTCTAGCCTACCCCAACTTGTTTGGGACTTAAGACTTGGTTGTTGTTGTTGAATTCTACGTCATCTTAGCTGACAGATGATGTACTATTTATCTTACTATTCATGATTATTTAGTCAATATACTTTATTATTCAATCGAAATGCTTAGAGTCTGCAGTGTTTGTGTTTTATGGTTCAATTTAGTTGGACGGGCTTTTCTGAACTGATCTTATGGTGAACAGGCTGAGTCTGAACTGGGAATATTGAACATGAATTGGATGGGCTGACCTCGGGCTTACTCTTCTTAAATCCGGGCCGAGTTCGAACGGGCTTTGCAGACTTCATAAATTGAGCCGGGCCGAGTTTGGACTCAAACCCGCCCATTAGCAGGCCTAGCTGGCCTGGCCCAAGGCTTCAATCTGGGTTTGACTTTTTTCCCTCCAGTCACTGAATCATATCTGGGCCTTCTGTGCCGTATTATTGGGCTGGGCTGGTTCGATTCGTAGCCCTTATATTAGCAGGCCTACTGTACATCCGTTGATTCAAGCTCCAGCCTACAACCTGAGGCCATGCAAAGACTCCTGTCAGTAAATGCTTTCATAAAATGCAATTTTCTTTAGAAAAAAATGCTATTTCAACCATTCAGCTTTTATTCTATTTGTTTGAGTGGAATTTTCTTAGTCAATGCAGATGGCGAGCTGCTTTCCAATCAAGTAACATATACTATTCCTGCAACACCCTACTTAAGGTTAGAAACTATTATTCAATTTCGTCTCTCTGCATTATGTTTCCCACTTGTCACCAATCTTTCTGATTATTTGTTGAGTTGTCTTGCTTAGACGGGGGTCAATGCATTTGAGAACAGAGAACACTCAACACATGCTCTGGCCAATTCTACTGGTACTTCACTAAATCCATAATTCTCTAAGTCAAAGGATCTAACATTTGAATGAATTTTGTTAAAATTAACTATCATGTGATTTATTGTTGTAGGCCATTATAGTAGTGGATGGATGGGAAGTTTGGCTAGCAGAACTGCACAGCAAAAAATTGTAAATGCACTGCGTGGTGGTGAGAGGGAGTGTGCTTCTGCAATGCTTTCAGAGATAGCTCTGAATAATTCTCTAAGTGCTGGCGATTTTTCCTATATTCTTGAATATTGTGCGAAAGCTCCTGATCCAATGGTAATGTTAATTTCAACAAATGTAGAATACCTGTTTATTCTTTAATTTGTTGATGGAGTTTGTTATTGATTGTAGTTTGTATTGGAGACATGGCAAACAATGGAAAAGAAATCAATAGATTTTAACAAAGGAATTTGCAGATATATTGTTCAAGCACTTTCTAAAGGTGGATACACAAAGGAGGTACCCCATTTCCATCTGCTACCTTCATTATTTTTCCTCTGTTAGTTGTTCTACAAGGTTATAATTAATAACTAGCCAATATCTCTAGCACATAACATTTCTGTATGATAGAGTAGTAGAAAAACTCATTGATTGTACTCTCTTTTTGTTGTAGGCGCTTGATTGGTTGACACTCCTCGAGGAAAGCAACTGTACTGGCAATACTCTGCCAATTTTCAATGTTTTCTTAAGTGCCTCACATGGAACCAAAAAACTGGGAGCTGTCAAAAACTGTTTGGATAAAATGGACTCCCAATTTATCGGCAAGTCTGAAATTACATACTGGGAACTTCTCAAGGTTTGACCCCAAAAAATCTAGCAGTAAATAATTGAAGCTCATTCTTATTTTGATGCTTTCTTTCTTCTTAGATTTTACTTATAAATTTTTTTAAGGTTAGGGGACGAATTGCCCACTAATAATTTGTTAATTAAAGAAAAGTTTACAAACTAATCATAAATTAAAGCAGCATAGAACAATAGTAAGTCGCAAATTCTCCCCCTGGACCTAATCTTTGGTACGGTAACTGTCCTCTAACTGAACCTGTACTACTGGTGTACTTCAAGAGCTGTATCATGGATCAGTATTGATGAGTTCTGTTCTTGTGGGAGAATTGTCTCGCATTCCCACAGTGCCCAGCACCCTGCAACCCAGATTGTGTCCCATAGATTGATCATTATTTGCACAAGTCTCTCCTGTTAAACCCCGAATGTCTATGGTGTCCAGGTTGTTTACTGACAAGGAAAGGTTGAAGTGCGTCAGGATCCCTCTATAGAAACGTTGTGAGTAAGGGTACAGCCATAGGATATGACCCCTAGTCTCGTGCTGAATCACATGGCAGAGCTTACATTCGGGTGCGATGTTGCAACCCCTCTTATTCAGTATCTATTGTGTCAGAATTCTATTGGGAGGGGATTTCAATTTCCAGAGAGTTCGGTGATAGATGCATTCCCTATCTCTGTGGTGAATGAGAGCATACACAGATGCACTTGTGAATTGTCCATGTTATGTCCAATGCCACACGGGTTGTATTCCCTCATTGTCAGGTACTATAGAGCACGAGTAGAAGGCTGCCAGTTTCCCTAGGGTTTTGAGGAAGAATGAGTTACCATAGCCATTTAGTCAATTGTGCATCATTTTGGGCTTGGAAGTTGATAATTCCCATTCCTCCATTTTCCTTGAGTGTACTTGTCCCAGTGGACAAGGCAATTTATCCCTTTGCATGATTCATTTCCTTTCCACGGGAAATTCCTTCGCAATCTTTCGATGGGTTTGATCACCCACTTGGGTAGCTTCATTGCTTGCATGTAGTGGAGAGGCATGGCCAAAGGAACAGATTTGACTAGTGTGACTCTTCCACTAAATGACAGGAAGTTAGCTTTCCACCCTGGTAGCTTCCGCTGAACCGCTGAAATTAATGGCTGGCAGTCTATTTTTCTCAGTTTTCCCAGCGTGAGGGGCAATCCAAGGTAGTTCCGGGGCAGTTCGGAGGGTTATAATTTGTGTTGAGTTGTACTTGTAATTTGATGCCCATAAATGAGCCTGAAATGTGGGCCTTGGTTTGAAAGCACAGCCTGAAACATATGGGGGTGTTTTTAAACCCGATCTTTCGTGGATTGCAATTTCAGAAACTTAATTTCTGCTTTAGTAAGATGGAAGATTTATTCTTTCAAATACAAAAAATTGTGGTTTTAGTAGACCGACAGTGAGGTCCACTACCAGTGTGTCTCTGTACTTGTACTAGTGAGATCCTGTATCACTGTATCTGCTCATATGCAGATAGTCAGATGTAATTGCCTTGTTAACTGCTGAAGTTGTGGTAATTTTATTTTAGTATATGATGTAATCTTGCCAGTACATATGTGGGGTATTGTAAACATCTAGATGCATACATATATGTTACTGTAAATTTACTGGTTCATTTTGATTAGCATCTGCTTTGGTGCTTTCTTTTCTATAATTGATAGTAAATTGGGAATTCAGCTTGCAGTTTCACAGAAGAATCTTCTCGCGGTAAATGAAATATGGATGGATTGCACCAAGTACTACACACCAAGTATAGTAATACTGAGAAAATTTATATGGTCTTTCACAAAGCTGGGTGACTTAGATGCAGCACATAACATTTTGCAACACATGGTGAAAGTTGCAGCAACTCACAAGGGGGCACCTATTAGGGTTTCTCCTAAACAGAGGTACCAATCACCAAGGCTGGATATTCCCATACCGGCATTGATTGAGTTGCCAGATTTGATGTTATTACCTGGCCAAAAATCTGAGTTGGGAGAAGAGTTGACTGTATGTCAGGATTCTGATAGAAGTAAATTTGACCTGAGATTGGAGAGAGCATCTTATCCAGTTAAATGTTTCCTGAGATGGGCTTTTAATGATATTTTGTATGCTTGTGCATGGTTCCGAAATTGTGACTTAGCTGATAAGCTGTTTGTACAGGTACATAATACATGGGTTTCAATTTATTACACTTTTGCAGGTTTGGTCTTTACTACTTTAGGAGTTGTTTTAACGCTACCTTTTTTCTTAGATGCATGATCTTGGGTTGAGACCATCGCAACATACTTACAGTGGCTTAATTAAGTCTGTTATTACTGGAAAGGGTGTTACACATGCCATGGATTTGGTACTTTTTTTCATGCTATTTGCATTATTTTCTTCCATGTTCAAACAGTTTACATGCTTTGAGGTATAATAATGTTGGTCTTTCAGATTAAAACAATGGAGGATAAGGGATTGCAGCTTCACAGTGATACACTTGCATCTATTTCGGTTGGTTATAGCAAAATACTGGAGCTAGATTTAGCTGAGTTTTTTCTTGATAGAGTATCTGATAAATATCCGTACTTAAAGCGACGATCCTTTAATGCCTTACTTGCTGCATGTGACATCATGGTAACAATACCTGAATTTATTGCTTTCATGTATAGTCACTTCAATAAGAATTAACAAAATCCCTGAACTTCTTTATTTTGTGTTGAAAATTTACCTTGCAGGATGAACCTGATAGAGCGATCCGTATATTAGCCCAAATGAGGAAGTCTAATGTGAAATTGAACAATAGGACTTATGCACTCATGTTTTCTATATTTGGAAATGTGAATGCACCATATGAGGAGGGAAACATGCTATCCCATGCGGAGGTTTCTAGAAGGATCAGTATTATAGAGAGTGACATGTCTAAGAATGAGATTCAACATACCTTTCTTACCTTGAAGAACCTGGTAAGCTTCTTTCTTCTTATCTTGATTAAAGGTTCTCATATTTGATGATACTTGAGTGCATATTTACTTTGTTTTGTGATATAACATGTGATCTTACCATTTTTGTAGGTAAGAGCTCTAGGAGCTGAGGGTATGATAGATGAGATGTTAAAATACTTAAATTTGGCTGAGAGCAGATTATCACGCTTAAGCCTTACACGAAAGAGTGACTTCTACAACATTGTATTGGACTCGCTAGTTAAGGCCGGCCAAGTATGTCTCTTTCTCTCTATGTACCTTGCTCTCTGTTGCATATGCTTAAGAACTCCAAGGGTCTGATTGCAAATTGAGCAAAATAAAGAGCTGTCTACAACTAATTTTTCCTTTTTTTATTGTTTGAATGGCAGATTCACTCCGCTATAAGGGTATTCAACACTATGAGGTTGTATGGGATACCGGCAAACACGGCCATCTATAATATCATGATAGAGTGTTGCAGTTTATTGACTTGCAGTAATTTTGCATGGGCATTGGTCTCTTTGATGTACCAAGATGGTTTCATACCTCAGATTTTCACTTATACCGCCCTCATTAAGGTATGGCAATATGTTTTGTTCATATATGCAGGAAAACAATTGCAAGCTTTTCATTTTTGTTTTTTGTTTTTGTTTTTATATCTTTTCAATTCTTCTTCAGATCAGAGTAGCTGACAAAGGTACTTTATTGTGGTGAATGTTAATTGCTAAAATGCCTACCAATCCCTGACAGAACCAGTACTAAATATTATATTCCTAATAATTGACTTTTCCTTCTTCTTTTTTTCTTTTGTATTAAGCTTGTCTGTGCATAATTGCATAACAATGGTGAGATCAGCCCACTCTGTATCCTAAATTCAGTGTTCAAGTTTGTCAGGGGCCTCTAAAATTGCAGCTCATGTTCCTCCAAAGCACTGAAACCTCAATTATTTTTCTTTTCTTTGCTTTGATTAGGTACTATTGTTGGAAGAAGATTTTGACAGTGTACTTCAACTCATGGAACTAATAGGGGTTGAAGGAATTCAACCTGACATTGAGCTTTATAACACAATACTTACAGGAGCTTCTGCAAAAGTAGGTGTCCATTAATGGTTGCATTAATATATTTAGTACAGCGTCAGTCCAGTTAATTCCAGAGCAGTCTGAATTTACTATAATTATTTCTTGCATTTTTTGTTCTTTAGATCACAGTTGTTTTTGTTTTCTTGGTTGCTTCGTAGTTGTTGAGAAGTCATGGTAAAATGAACCTTAGTTGCACAATTTGAATAGGGCTCCGTCAGGTTAATAAAAGCTTGATTACGAATTTGTTATTAAATAGGGATGAATTGGGATAAATTGAGTTTAATCAAACCTAGGTTAATCAGTAGACATACCAGTTGACCCCTTACTGGCATGTGCCTACCAAAATGGAAATGTCGATCTAGCTTATATTTTATTAGCTTTTCAGTCCATGATCTGAGTCTCTGTTCCTTTGATTGATAGGGTCGAATTCATGTTGTAGAGCATATGATTGAACAGATGCACAGAGATAGAATTCCTCCAGATCCAACTACTATCTCTTACACACTCTCCACCTATGTATATGCTGGATTGCACACCACTGCTATTGAGGCATTGCAGGTGCTGAGTATGCGAATGATCTCTCTGGAACCTTCCGTGTTACAAGAATATAGAGAATTTTACGAGGAACTTGTGATTAGTGAAGACCCAAATGCTGAAGCGAAGATAATGATGTTGTTTAAAAAATCTGAAGAGCATCTCGCAATGGCTCTGTTAAATCTTAGATTTTGTGCCATTATTGGGTCTTCACCTATTTCTTGGTTGCCTGACGAGAGTCTCTGGGCAAGAAGGCTTTCTTCTTCTTATGAAAGCATAAGGGCAAATGGTCTAAAAAATAGTTACCCTCACACCCAACAAGGGAAGGCAAAAGAAAGGAAAAGTGAAAGAAGAGAAAGACAAGTGCCAATTTTGTAGTAGAGAGCTTCTAATGAACCTTAGATGCAAAAGCTTGGGTAGCATGTTTGTGATTAATGAGTTGTGTAAATAACAAGCTCTCAATTTTGTGGTAGAGGGCTTCTAGTAACTTAAAAGAGGTCTCACAATAATTGTCAAAGCACACCGTTTGTAAAAGGTTTGCTCAGTAGATTATATTCTTTTTAATAAATAAAACAGCAAATAGTGGTAGGATTTTTAGTTGAAGAATGGCAAGTTTTGCAGTGGTGGTACGGTGGAAATTTTTGTAATACATGTTAGAATTATACTTGTAGTGTCTTGATATATTTATTTATTTATTTTGAAATAGTGGGGTTACCAGTGGTTTCATTACCCAACTAATGATATTTAAAATTAATTTTACAAGCTGGCTGTCGGCACTCGGCACCGTATTTACAATTTTACAAGCTTATAAAAATCAACAAAATACATCAACATATGAACCGACCGCATAGCTATCACAGAACAAAAGTCTTGAGTGCCTTGATTTGTTATTTTAAAAAAAAAAATTTCGGACTTCGTATGGAAGAAAAAATATTTATTGAATAAAAAATTAGAAATGTAAAATGAGGATTTTTTCATAAAAAACATTTATATCAAAATTTGGACTCAAATATTTTGTCCAAAATATTAAAAACGTATAATGATAGCAAGATTAGCTAAACAATAATTTATATATATAAATGAAAAAGGAAAAAGAGTGATATACAAAAAAAATTTAACCTATAATTCTTCCTTAGCTTTGAACGGGTAGAGATATTAACGGTGCTGTTTTGACTCAGCGCAGCATACAAAAACTTTCGACTTTCCTCAAGCTTTTTCTTAGTGGAATATTGCTACCCAGGCTTTTTCTAATATTTCATTTTCTGTTTGGATAGCCTCCCAGTTTGGGAATAGCAGTTCTATTCTATTCCTCGTAATCCAAATATATTAATGTCCCAAATCTGAATCGCGCAGAAGCCAATTTTACAGAAAGTACGTAAACTTGCATTTGAACCAATTTGATCTAATATATTTGAAGAGGAGGGTTCCACTGCACCCTCTTTTGGTGCACCTAACGTGCACCCAAACCTCATATTTTCATTTTCAAAGTTCAAATAGTCGATTCGAACCTTCCAACGTGTTCTTCATATTAAAATGTGCTTGGAGACCAAATTTTACATTTTTTGGAAATTTTTTACTATTTTTTCAGAATTTTTGAAAATCATCACTTTGCTGAATTTCAAATTATTGTTTAGTTTAATCAAAAATTCTGAAAAAATAGTAAAAAATTTTCAAAAAATGTAAAATTTGGTCTCCAAGCACATTTTAATATGAAGAACACGTTGGAAGGTTCGAATCGACTATTTGAACTTTGAAAATGAAAATATGAGGTTTGGGTGCACGTTAGGTGCACCAAAAGAGGGTGCAGTGGAACCCTCCTCATATTTGAAATAGCATGAATTTGATATTGTTTACGTTGTTAGAAATTTTAAATCCTATTAATTTTATTTGTATAAATAGTGTGATTTACATGCTATAGAAACACTTGAGCAATGTTTAGAAAGAAAATTTTATATGATATGTACGAATTAATGTGCATTAGATTCCTGTACTCGTAAATAATATCCGAATGGATACTGAATCGACCTTATTAGGACTTAGTGTTATATTTAATATGCAGCGTATGTAGTTTCTTCAACAACATATAAAGAACCAAAGTTCATCTAATATATATATATCTATATTTGCATCTAATATACCTGATACATATTGGCAGAAACAATTTTTACAATCCTGGAGTTTCTTTATTCATAGAACTGTATGTGTTGCACAAATTGAAAAATCTATTAACAGGCTGTTAGGCTATAAATACGCCTCAACAATATTTTAATTAGTGCGATTCAAATTTTTATAGAAATAGACAAAATACTTAAATGAATCTAATCTCTTTGAGTTAGCATGAATCAAGTATATAACTCATGTTGTTTTAAACTTGTCAAAGTTGTGATATAATCTTTTGTTACAAAGCAATAGAAGGTGGTGACAGATAATACATTATAAGAAGAAAAATCATTTAGAAAAAAAAAATGAGAGACATAAGACCCTTCAATCCAAGCACACACAGAAAAACGAAAAGAGCTAATGCATGGAAATTGGTGTAGATTATCTCTCTGTCTCGCTCTGTCGTGTAGAAAGCAAATGAATTATAATTGTGAATTTAAAGGAAGTGAATAGGGTGGAAAATGTTTCAAATGTTTTGGAAACATGTTTCTAAAATTTTGAAAGGTAAAACGCAACTCGTTCTCATAAGATCTATGTTAATTTGACATCTCGAAGAAGCCTAGCTGCCATGGCCCCACACCTCCTAATCTCCCAGTCATCAAGCTTCCCATTTTCTGGTACCAAGTCTTTCAATTCTACAAGGGTACTGGGTTCTGCATTTTGAGTCTCTCTGCAATCACAAGTTTCTCTCTCCTCATTTTTATTAATCGCTTCGTAGGGTTCAATATTGCACTTTGGACGAGCCTTCAATTCCATCATGTACAATTGTATGCTTGGATGTTGGTACTTGATATCCATCTGTTCATGAAAATAACAAAATTTGAAATAACAAAAAGGGGAAAGAAGTGTTTGCTTTTAGGTTTTTTAAAATTTACTGTACACAATTTTTCATCTACTCAAAACTTTTTAAAGGTTTAATTACGCAAAGGTTCTCCAAAACTTGTTAATTTCGAAGTTCCAGATTTCTCCCTCAAAGCTCAAATATATGATATCTGCCTCAATATTTCCTAACTTAGTCTCACATTTTGAATCTAACCAGAAGACTCACATTTTATTTCTGGCTCTAGTTGGAGATCTACATTTACCAGCATTAAAATTTCCTGATTTAAGAAAAAAAGCAAAAGAACGAAATCAACTGATACCTTCGATTTTGGGATGGTTCTGACTATGAAATGGTTCTTCATCATTTCTATCATTTGTTCATGCACTGTCGTACAGCGGATTTCATGACCTATCTGAAATTGATGTCATTTATACAGAAATGTCATATCTGCCCTACTAAAACAAAAAAACAGGATATGTTCTCCTACAAAACAAGAATTTATCATGTACCACTAGAAATGTATGTAACACCACTCATAACTCATTTTACAAGGGGGACATAATGAAGAAGAGGTACTTTGGCGGCATTGCAATGCAAATAAGAAGCCACACACAACAAGGTCATTTGTCATGTTTCGTTAGGGTATTTAGGGTAAATCTCAGTTTGCAGGGGAATAAATAAATGTGTACCTCATGACAATGTTCCTAGAAGAGTTAAGATTTAAGAAATGAACTTACAAGTACAATTGTACTGGGACCAGATAAAGCCAAAATAGTTTCAATTAGTGGCTCCAATAGATGTTCGGCATAAACCTTGAACAAGATAAAGTATAAGTGTAATGAATACAAAATATATGAAAAATGGATGTTCTCATTTGTGTAGTGTTTCAAAATATTAACTCAAATTTTGACATTTGAAGAACTAAAATGGTGCTTACTGCTCAGTAAAGGACCTAAAATGTTGTTTATTATATTATTTGGATGGCCTAATATAACTTCATTCCCAAAAATCAAAAGCAAAAGAAATGATATTAACAATAAATTTAGTTCAATAGATAACCTAGTAACTTATAGCTGATGTGGTCCAGTAACGAGTCCGGCTAATATGACATTGGTGTCATTCCAAATTCAATAACACCACATCGTATACCGTTGGATCTGCTTTAATATCCGTGCAAAACACTAGTGTCTTTAATATTCGTGCAAAACACGGATATTAAAGCAGATCCAACGGTATACGATGTGGTGTTATTGAATTTGGAATGACACCAATGTCATATTAGCCGGACTCTCCAGTAACTTAACGGAATTAATGCCAACAATTATGAATAAATACAATTAAAAATTGATAACCAAATAGTATCAAGAATACATACAACATCGGTTCCAATGATGTAATCAAAAGGGGGTCCCACAGCCTCAATTTGGGTTTTATTGCCCCAATCCAGCTCAGCAACTGAAACTGAGCCAAAAGTACCTACACAGCATGCACAATCGCAAATTTGTTCAACTTCCAGTCCCAAACTACATGAATTTTAGCTTCTAGACAAAAAATTAGTAGTACCAAACATTGGTACCATTTCAGTAGTCCAGTACCACTGCATCAAATATCAAGTGGATCATGAAACCAAGCCTTAATCACACATTTGAGGGAATAACATGTGTTAATTGAGTTAAATTTGGGCTTAATTGCAAACTGGGGAAACCAATACCTTACAAGACCAGTAAGTACCTGAATCCGAATTACTCTGAGAAATCCAAGATTTGTTTCGATCAACATTTCTTGTAAGCAAAGGAAGAACCTCCAACTGATCGGTTAATGTCACATCACAACCTAACAATGCCATTCCTGAAATAATGCGTCTAATATAAGGATGGAAAAGAAAGAACAATTAAGGAACTTCTTTTTTTGGTGTGGGGGTGGGTTTGGATGGGCTTCATAAAGAAATAAAGGAATATGTATGTTATAGAAACTTGGTACATGAAAGATGGGTGTTACTAGTGTTTTGTGCTTTGAGGGATGCTTTTCAGGATTTCATGATTTTTGGGTTCTCTAGGGTTTTAGAGTGGTTTAGGGAAATTCATTAATATGTGAGCAAATAAAAAAAGGACCAGATAGAGAGTAAATTGAAAACAAGAATAGTTTCAAAAACTAAATGATACTTCTATTTTATAAATAATATATGAAAAGGAAAAAAAACAATATATCTGCTTTGGATTATAGGGTTTTAGGGTAAAGTGAAGACATATCGCATATTATTATAAGTTCATCATAAAGGTTACTCAGTAAAACTTAGAAAAAAAAATAAAAAAAAATGATGATAAATCTGGAAAAATTACCAAGCCCTGCTAGACCACAACCTGCTCCAAGTTCAATCGCACGTTTGCCTTTCATCTTGGCCGGGCTAAATCTCCCTTTTCTGCTGTTCTTCTCCTGAAATTAGTTTACAACAGATAATTCAAATGTTTTTAGCAATTTATAAGGTAGTACTTTCTTTAAATATATGCATAAAAGCTCAGAAGGGCAATAAAGTTCATATACATACTTTAATTGGTTCTGGTGCAATGCAATCCAATCATTCCATGCACAAACCATTAGTTTCAAAATTGGTCATTTAAAGAGATACACCAAACACTACGCACCCATATGGACCCTACCAGTATATTAACATCAAAAGAAGGAAAAAAATACCAACTTTAGTTTTTTGTATACGTTTTATTTTCTATTTGTATGAAATATAAAGAGAGATTGAGATTTTATAGAAGTCTTAAAAGCGAAACTAATTACCAAGTATTTTATAAGAACCATTGATGCATCCCATACTGTCATTCCAAGATGTTTTGAGTTTGGATCCTGATAAAATAAAGCTCCAAATTGTTAGAGACTGGTAAAGTATCTGCTGGTACAAAAAAATAGTTTCTGTAGGACTGAGAGTTTCATGATCTATTACCTAATCAGTTGTCAAATTGACTAACTAAAAGTGAACAAACTCAAAGTCATTATTTACTCGGCAATACAAAAGAATAAAAAAAAACATAAAAAGGTTAGTTTCTGCAAAACGTGCAATATGATTAGAACTAAAAAAAAATTATATGATTTGTGGTTCACCATTCACCAATCGTAATACTTGATCTAGAAGGTATCTACAAAATTACCTGAGAAATATGAAGCCCATGTCCAAAAGCTTCGATTGCAATAGCAGATGTGCTAGGGGAATTCAACCTGTAGAAGAATTAAAACAAAAAAAGGATAGATTAGAAGGAAAAAAAAATATATAAAACTAAAAAAGATAACTCAGTGCCTTCACTGTAAAGACTATCGCAGATACCTATCGGGATCCATAGTTTGGAATTTTGGACTGCTACTGCAGAGAAATCGGTGGGATTCGGTATATATAGACTCGAGTTATCGAGTAGACAGGAAAGGTTTCAGTGGCAGTCCGACGCTTTGGAGCCGTTCGATCCACATCAAGATTCACTTATATAGATTTGGGATTCGCGTGGATCAAGTGCACACTAATCTTTATACAGATTGAACGGCTCCGACCGAACCACCCCATTCTGACGGGAAAAACAGAAAGTAAAAGAGGAGAGATTGTAAGATGTAAAACGAGTTTAATGTTAACGGGCCGTTTTGTAGGACACTTCTCTCCGAGCATCGGATTTATAGTGTTAACCACGGCCCGTAAAAAATATTATACGAATAAAATATAACCATCTGACTTATTCTTACTTCTAGTCTAACATTGATGTCAATATTTCTTTTATTCTTGCATTTTTTTTGCCAATTTTATTATAAGGACAAATGAAGGGAAATAAAGAAAACAAAGAATAAAGCCATTAACCTTAAAGAAAAAAAAACAAAGAGAGAAATTTAAATTGTCTTTTCCTTTAACTGTTATTTTTCAATTTAGAGCATCTACAATAGTGATTTCTTTTAAATTGCTAATCTGATGTGTCAATTGCTAATATAATTGTTGGGTTGTAGGTCAATTTCTAAAAAAGCAAATTTGCTTATAAAGCAAATGATTTCTTTTGGACATGTTGGTAATCTCTCTCTTTCCTATTGGTTCTGACTCCTTTGTTCTCTTTCCTATTGGCTCTGACCCAATTTCTAGGATGGAGGGGTTAAGAAACTAAAATAAATTTAATTTTTAAATAGTGTTTTACAGCTGTTTTTAATTTTTTACGGATTGCTGGATTGGAGATGCTCTTAGAAGGTAAATTCTCCTTCTCACATTTTCTCTCCCTTTCCTTGCGTTCTCTTCTTTTTCTCTCTAATTCTAATTCAGAAGGCACTCACTCATAAAGGAATGCTAGCAAAATTAGCACATGTCGAGGCCAGACTAGTTGGGTAACTGGAGGATGTCAGGCGTTTGATATATTGATTGGTTCAGATTGACCAATGATATCTTTTTGTTGCTTTGTTTATTGTTTTTATCTGTCCAATCAAGATTAAATAATTTGAAGATGTGTTGACATCTGATCATGAGGTATTGATCCGATTATCTAAAAATATAGTCCGATTCCCTTGCAAATCTTAGAAATATTGTGTAACCTTGTATACTTGGATGGCATTTGTATGATTCTTGTTTATTATAGTCCGTAGTCAAAAGTCAAACTAAATTTCATGCTCAGAAAGCTTGTTATAGCGCCAATATATCTGACCCAATCACTGGTTGTTGATCCAACTTCGGGAGCATTAATCACAACCTTTGATCTCTCAATGCAATTAATAATGATGTCTAATATACAATTACCGACAATGCAGCAGATCGACTTGGCTGGCTGCTGAAGCTTCAAATTGACAATGCAATAAAAACGCCGAAATTTTTATTAATATCCAAAAAAAATATTAAAATTTAAAATCTACACTCTTGTTTGACAAGATTTCGAAAACTGTCCAAACCACAGTTTTATTTTCCGGTTTTAAGCTGAATCACCGCATATTTATTTTCCGGTTTTAGGAATGCCAAAACGCACTATTTTACAAAACCGGGAAATAAATTTCCTGTTTTGGTTTTAGAATTCTAAAACCGGAAAATAAATTTCCGGTATTAAGTTTTTTTTAATTAAACAAAAATGTTATAATTTATTTATTTTTTATTGAAATATTAGAAATATTTTATATATTTCTTTGAAAATAGATATAATACTATATAATTTGATTTATTAGAAAGACTGCGACAAATAAACCAGATCAACATTTTCAGGCCGGTTTTTTTTGCGGCCGTAAGAAAAATTAAAATATTTATTTATGCGTTATTGAAAAAAAAATATTTTGAATCTGAGTTATTGATCCTAGTTCAAAAGTCACTTCTAGGTAAATACAGAAAATATTATAAACCTTCTATTTTCAAAAAAATAAAAAGATTCTCGACAAATTTTCATTGAATTGAAAAACTTTTTCTCACAATTTTAAAAAAAAATAGAAGGATTACAATATTTTATGTATTTACCTAGAAGTGACTTTTGAACTAGGATCAATAACTCAGATTCAAAATATTTTTTTTTTCCAATAACGCATAAATAAATATTTTAATTTTTCTTACAGCTGCAAAAAATCCAACCTGAAAAATGTTGATCCGGGTTATTTGTGCAGTCTGTCTAATAAATCAAATTATATAGTATTTCATCTATTTTCAAAGAAATATATAAAATATTTCTAATATTTCATACAAAAAATAAATAAATTATAACATTTTCTGTTTAATTAAAAAAACTTAAAATCGGAAAAAGTTCTTCCTTTTGAATTGCAGACTCAATAATTCAGAAGTAATTATTTGGTAGAAAAAGTTCTTCCTTTTGAATTGTCTTTGAAATTACTTCTATGTTTCAAACAAATAGTACTTAAATTATGAGATGTGATTTCATTTCATTTCATAAAATTAGCACGGGATTAATTAGCACTTCACACATAATGTTGATCAGTGCATAAGCCAGTGACGCTTGTCAGTTACATGTGCTAAGAAACTGATAAATTAAAAAGCAAATATTATGCATGGATGTTTCGGTAAAAAAAATCAATGTTACCAAATTAGATTAAAAATAAAAGATAAAGAGAAACCATCCTCCTCGACTGTGCGATAGCTGATAGGTGTGCTATGCGGTCGATGACTGTTAAATGTTCATAGCAGAAGGATTTTTGAATCTTAACAAGTTAAATGCGTCTCCTTTCAAATTCTACCATTAAATTTCACACTGCACGCGTGACGCATCAAACTAAATTTGAATCCGGGACAAATCAAAATCTGAATCCAAGAATTTTTTTCCTTTTCCAAACTCTGCTCGGAGAATATCAAGGTGGTACGGAATCTATATCCTTTGAGGTAACAAAATATTTCTATTTGGACCCAGACCGTCCGATCAAAATCCGGGCTAGCTATAAGAGAAATGAAATTCATGCAAAATATTTCTATTTCAGATAACACACTGTTGATTTCTATTCACCCTCAATGATTTTTTTGTCCAATCAACCTAAGCAAATCAATTATCAAACTCGTCATCGGTACCATTTTAAGCTCCATTGCTATTCAAAATTAGAACCATTATTCCTTCATGAGCTGATTTTTCTATACTAAGGTCGGCATATGATGGAATTAATATCATCTATGGTAACAAAATATTTTTGTTTAGATCTGGACTGTCTGATTAGAATTTGCACGAATATTAAAGAGACCCAATGCATTTCACATTAGGCCGGATTGGTCTGGATTTTGATCAGACGGTCAATAACTGTCGAAAAGCTCACCATCCAAATAGGGATTGCATCAAGCTCACCATCCAAATATTTTGCATGAATTTCATTTCTCTTATAGCTAGACATTTGTTATCTGAAAAAGTAATATAGTTTCCCTCATGTAGTTTTTGTATACATAGTTACATACCATCAAATCAAATGAAAAGCAAGAATAATACCACGCATTATGTGAGAACTAAAATAAGCTTTGTAAAAACGAGGATTCAATAACATGCATTTGAGAACAAAACATAATCACTTGGTAGAATTCAAAATGCAAAATAAACTTTAATTGCACTAAAATTAGCAATACAATTTCGAGATTAAAGTTCCATTTTCTACGCTTCTAAAATAACAATTATATTTGTTAAATTTATCCATAGCATGAAATCGAAACTGGAAAATACTGACTCGGCCCGACAAAGAACCGGGCTGAGCAAATGTTGCAATAATTTTCAGAAAGGCCCTAACGTTTTGGAAATAATAAAGGTACATGGAGTACAAAAACATGACTCAAAGAGTTGTAAAATATAAGACGAGACATATTGAACAAATTCTACCGAAACTTTTATTTATATCATTTAGAAAAAAAAGTTAAATCAAATAATCACGATTGCATAAAAATTTCATTGTCATCATGTCCGCAATTGTAAACTGCAGATACAAGAAATTGTGAATATATATTTTTTTTCAACAGTCAGAATACTATTTTTCTTTTTGTTTTTGTCAGGACGCATGTTTCAAAAAAACGAGATGAACATTTTTGTCTGAGAATTTCATGATTTTGAATAGGCTCCCTACCCTTCACCGTTGAAAAATAAATAAATATATCCACAGTTTGAAACTGCGGACATACAATTTCTATCTGCAGTTTGAAACTACGGCTGTGTTAAATACAGAATTTTGATCAAATCATGGTTTTTCGGTTTATTTTTTTAAATGGTAAATAAAATATAATATTTTTGGCAAATTCTGATTTAGACATAAGTTAAATCAGTATTTTTATATAGCTAATTAATGTACGTCACGCTTATCAGATATGGTGGTATAATTTTGTGTACTAAAATTTCTTTTTTTTTTTTTCTGTTGAAAACAGGTCATCGGATACGTCTCCAAATCTACAACTCATGCAAAATATTTTATCACAAGCATCTAAAATATTCTTTATATACTAGTGATATGCATCACATTGTTTGGGTATTACAATTTTATTTTCAAATTAAGAATTTCTCAAACATATATAGAAAGGACTTTGCAGACCGGATTATTTGTTTTCATTGAAAATGTAGATAGTCTTGAAGAAATTTATTTGAAAGGAGTGTCCAAACAAACTTTTATATATGCAAATAAATCATATGATTGATATAAGAATCCATAAAAATTTTAGGAGAAATTAACAAAAATAAAAGAAACAATAATAATATATGATTGATATAAGAATCCATAAAAAATTTTGTGTTATATATATGCTGATTGTTATATTTATAATATTATACAAATATGAAGTTTTCATATGTCAAACCTTTGTTGAACAGACTGAAATTAATGCAAATATTTTTATTTTTTTTCTCAATGATTCCGAATTTCTTAATTTACTAATGAAATAAAAGCTTTCGTTTTTATTACCTTTCGGTTTGCTGAAATTATACTTATATGTTTATTTACAACTAATTGAGTAGGAGGAAAGTAAAAAAAAAAATAAAAAATTTGGCTTTTTATCAGGCTTTTGGTACAATGGTTACTGGTTATTCCCAAAAGAGTTGCAAGTTATGAGCTTCTCTAACTAATTTGGTCTTCGGCACCTTGAAATGTCATTAGTCTGCCTAATTTTGATGAAATATATTTTTCAGATTTATATCTGTGCAATTTTAATTAGACGGGTCATTGAAAATTCGGTGTTATATTTAAGTGCTATAAATAGTCTTTACAATAAAGACCCTTTCGAAATTATATATACAATAATATAAATTCAATATATATAGATATCACATTGTACCCTCTTCCCTCCATTTATAACTGCAATAAAAATGGACATTACAGATTTGTGTCTTTAATTACGGTCTACGGTTTACTGATTTTCTGAGACAACTATGCTTTTCCTATTTTTATTTAAACATTTAGAAAAAATAGCAAAAATATCTAATCTGAGTCAATATATATATATATAGAGCTGGGCTATGGTGAGTTGTGAAGTAAGAGGTCATTTTTACTTCATGCTCATATTTTCATTTTGAAAATCCAAACAACCGATCCAAACCGTTCAACATGTTCTAGATATTGAAATGTGCTTGGAGACTAAATTTTACATTTTTTGGAATTTTTTTACTATTTATTAAGCCACTTTGAAAATCGCTGATCCGGTGGTCCAGAAAATTTTACTGTTTTTTTACTGTTCACAGTGGATCAGCGATTTCAAAGTGGCTTAATAAATAGTAAAAAAATTCCAAAAAATGTAAAATTTAGTTTCCAAGCACATTTCAATATTTAGAAAAAATTGAACGGTTCGGATTGGTTGTTTGAATTTTCAAAATGAAAATATGGCGTGAAGTAAAACGACGTTTTACTTCACAACTCACCATAGCCTATCTATATATATATATATATATATATATATATATATATATATATATATATAGCATACAATCTAAATAAGGGCAAAAAAAATTGGAAGATATAATGATAATTTTAGCCAAGCAAAAAAAGCATAACGCATTATTGTATTTTAGTTCGGAAGACCAAATTAAATGTTAGTAAATATATAAATTATAAGATTCATATAGAAGTACCTAGAAATTATCGAAAGTGAAATCTCCCAAACAGTTACTTGCATCAAAACCAAAACTGCCTCGATGTGTTCTTTGTTGCTCCTTTCTCTCATCTTCCTCTTGGTTTTGAAATCTACTCCCTGCTCGGCATGCCACATCATTAATATCAATTCCACCACCACCCTCCAATTTTCAAGTCTTGTATGGGATCCGACCGCACAACACTTTGTTGCCGGATCAGCCATAGGCCCCACTATTTATGCCATCTCTGATGAAGGCACTGTAAAGTGCCTCCTTTCAGAACCTTTTTACAATAGCAGTGGTGTCTCAGTCGCGGCTCTTGCTGTTGATCAGATACGTCTTCGGCTGATTGTTGCCTTCTCAAATCCTTCATTTGTCATTGCTTATGATTTGAAATCATACTGGAGAATTTATGCAGTGCCTTTGCCGGAGTTGGATGGTGCTCCTGGTGGGGTCGTGGTGGATTTAGAGAGTGGGGAGGTGTTTGTTAGCAGCGCCAGGAGAGGGGTTGTGTTGAAGGTGGGGCTCCAAGGAGATAGCATGAAAGTAATTTCAGAATTTAAAATTCCCGGTGATAAGGGACTCGGTGGGATCGTGTATCTTAGTCATGGATACATCATTGTTCTCCAGGTATGCAATAGACTATAGAGTTTGTCACAAATATATGCTTGCCAAAATTAAAATTTACCAATCCAATAGGGTGCATAAGAATGTTGGTAATCTTTTCTATTTATCTGAATCTCTCATATTAATTTTAATTTATAGTTTTCTCTAATATTTTCGATCATATATATTAGTTCTTTATTTTAAGGGATTTTTTTGGTTAAGTTATTGCTTAACCACACATCACCCTCTCACACCCAGGCTATATGTTTACTTAGGTAATTTTGCAAAAATTGAGTTCATGCAAATTTTGATTGCCAGAAAAGTTGCCAAATGTAGAAGAGAAAGTTATGGTTTGGAACTCAGCCGATTCCGAGTCAACTCGGTGTCGGTCATGTCCGATCCGAGTTCCACCTGAAGTCTCGCGCCCATGTGAGTTTTCCAGCAAAACTCGGTTGAACAGTATTTGACCAGCCGAGTTATCCTATTTTCAGGCTGAGTCAGGCTGAGTTAGGCCGAGTTTCACCCGGGTCAGCCGAGTTTTCCTGACTTTTCGCAGTTGGACAAATTTTGTATCGAAAACTGCTAAAATTGAGCTGAATCGAAATAATCAACCAAGTTTCTACTTAGTATCTTGCTTTTAGGGAAAATTACACCGCTTTGGTAGTTCAATCGAACCAATTTTGCATTTTGCTTAGTTAATCGAAGGGATTTGGGGCAGAAAAATAGATGCGACAAGCTACTCAGAAAGAAAGAAAGGAGGAGAAGCTTAAAGCATTACAAAATTTTGAATAGACATGGTGTAGGAGTGGTTTATTGTTTTGCTTTGAAAATATAACTTGATTCTTTGTGAATTATGTCCATACAAGTTATCAAGTAGACAAGGGTCATGTGCTGCACATTATATTACACCACACATAATATTACTTGTTACTTTGTTTGACTAAGAACATTTCCCAATCAAATTTTTATTTAGTATATCAATTGATTTTATGACTATACAAGTAAAATAATTTAGTATCTCTGAAATATTTTATATTATTCTTATCATCATTTATATCTATTTCAATAATTCTAAGATTTAATTTATGCACTATACTTTGTTTTTTTTAATACATCATCAATAAAAATAATTTATTTTTTACATTACTCTTGTTTTAGCATAATTTTTTACCAACTTTTTTCCTATTTTTCTACAAATTAAGATTCAGGCAAAAATATCCGAGTTTTCGATCCGATTCAGCCGATTCCGACCAATTTATCCGATTCCGATTTCACGACCAAGTGACCGATTCCGATTCCGATTCTAATTTTCAGAACCATGAGAGAAACATGATTTCTAGCTAGGTTAGAATTTTTGAATCGCCCTCATCTAATTGGATGAATAAAATCGATCGTCAAGATTTATTTTTTCCTTCCTTATCCTTTTAGCCAGAACAACAGAAAAAATTATCAACACAGAAGTTCCAAATTTATATATATATATTTCTCCCATTACAGACAGCAACAGGAAAGATCTTCAAAGTGGATACAAAAGACGGCACAGTGAAAGAGGTATTACCTAGAGATAGCTCAATGCCGCTGGCACCATCAGGCCACGCTATTGTATTGCAAACTGAGAAATCAATAGCTGTTGCTACAAATCAGAATCTTCTCATAATAGAAAGTGATGACAATAGCTGGGCACGAGGGGCTGCTATTAAAGACACGATGAAGATGGAGGAGGGGGAAATGGTTGTGGCAGTAGCAATACGAGAAGGAGAGAATGTTTATGTGTTGATGAACTCACAGAAGAGATACATGATAAAGGAGGCAGTTTGGGAAGAGTCTATTCCGGGATATGTTTATGTTTTGGGCGGCTCCTGTATTGGTATTCTTCTCCTTTATTTATTGTGGGAAACCTTAAACGATAAAAATCCAGCTAATACTCCATATGGTCATGTGTACTATTCAGAAAAGGTGATAGCCAGCTTAAACAAGCAGCGCTAATTGCATACATAGTAATTAAGTTTTATTTGTATTGGTGTATTGTATTAGAAGTTTTTAATAAATGGATCTGAAGTGGTTTAATGTTATTGTTATGATCTTTTTGGTAAATCACATTCCAACATTTTCTCAGTTTTATTTTTTGTTTTATTATATATATATACAACTAACTATTTCGTATGAGTCCAAAAACACCATTTTCAAATTAGAACTCCAACAGATCCAACCAGCCTCCGTCAGAATTTGTTCTATTTTGGAGTTTATGTTACCAAGAGCATCTATAATGGTGATTCTTTTAAATTGCTAATATGATGTGTCAATTGCTAATATAATTGTTGAGTTGTAGGTCAATTTCTAAAAAAGCAAATTTGCTTATAAAGCAAACGATTTCTTTTGGACATGTTGGTACTCTCTCTTTCCTATTGGCTCTTGACTCCTTTGTTCTCTTTCCTATTGACTCGGACCCAATTTCTGGGATGAAGGGGTTAAGAAACTAAAAGGAACTTAATTTTTAAATAGTACTTTACAGTTGTTTTTAATTTTTATGAATTGCTGGGTTGGAGATGCTCTAACCGTAACTTTATTTGCTGGCACATGTAACAATAATTATGGTGGGTGACTATTCAATTTCTGAATACGTACATTTTGCATGCAACCTCGTTGTGAAAACCTAGCTAGCTAGTTGAAACAATTTATAGTTACATAACTTGGCCTCAGCCTTAGATTACTATAATTTTCTAGGGAAAATTTCTAGTGTGCCCATTGAAATATTTGAAATAGTCAATTTCCCCATGAAAATCTCATAATATCCAATATCTCCATAAAAACTTCACATACTTTCTTTTATCCCCTTTCTATTATTTAACCTTTATTAATTTAATTCTAAAATTTAATTGACTAAAATACCCTTGCATTTTAAATGGAGATGTCCTGTAATTATGTTCTTCCTCTCCTCTCCTCCTCTCCGCCGTACTTCATTTGTGCAAAGTGCTTAAGCTAGCAAATGTCACAAAATGGAAAGAAAAATTATAAGTATAGCGGGTTGCGACTATACAGATACCCAGTCTTATTACATTCAAGTTTCAACTGAATGCTTTTGATGCATCTATTTTACACCACGATTTATCCTTGCTCTTTCTCTCGGGCAGAGTGACAGGGAAAAAAAATTATCTGACCAATTACTAAGGTGTTTGTTCATCTTTTTAATGATTCCACCTGAGTCATTTTATTACATTTCCTAATGACAACAAAACCTCATTTTGGCATTTTGTTGTTTGCAAACAATACCTGACTATTTAAACCAAGACTGTGTGAAACAAATCATAAGTACATTAGCAAATGTTTGATATCACACTCAACGTAATTGATATTTTTGTAATATGTTTTTTACACCCAAAAACTTGATTCAATGATTAGTATTTGCTTTACGACAAACCTATGTTTGTAAGAGGGATAATGAGATAACTCCGATCAATTTAGTTGCAATGCATTGAACTATTTTGATGAGGGATTGGTGCAGCGAATGCCACAGTGTTGCCTCTGATCCTAATGATAAGGACGTATACATATTGAATAAAAATAATACGAGAAATTCATAACGAGGTATACATCAACCTCGATCTAATCAAAAGTTCAAAACCCCTATCCAAATCAGATCCCATCCCCTCTGCCGTTCAAATTTTAGCACATGAAACCACCCCGGTTAAATTGGTGACATCACCAGCAACAACTAGTTCAGTCGGGCCTAGTAGGCCAGTCAGCCGTTGCTTCAGGTGTCGTAAGCGGGTTAGTCTGACTGGTTTCATGTGCTGGTGTTGACAAGAATGGAATGTTCCTTTGATTATAAAGCAGCAGGGTGGGAGGCGATCTCGAGGAGAACACGGTCGTACGTGCGGCTAAGATCGTAAGGTTCTGAACTGTCGATCGGCAGTTGAATCATAAAAAGGCAAATTTAGCTTTTTTTTCTTTTTAATTTCCTTTTCTTTCTTTTCTATATTGTAATATTGTTGGAAGAAGAAAAAAATTTAGTGAAAAAAATTTAGTGTGATACTTGATGCTGCTTTTTTAGAAGCATCGCTATGAATTTCTTGTATTATATTTTCATAATATAATACGACTGCAAAGAGTGGCATATGTAATAACTAAAAGGCAGAGAGAGAGAGAATTGAATTCAATCTTCTTTTTATTATCTTGCCTCTGATACATGTACATGAATGAGTATTAATAGAAATCATTCATCTTTGCAAACAGGGTATTTCAATGTCACTCTGTCCGAGAGAAAGAGCAAGGATAAATCGTGGTGTAAAATGGATACATCAAAAGCATTCAGTTGAAACTTGAAAGTAATAATACAGGGTGTCTGTATAGTCGCAATCCCCTCTAGCTATAATTTTTTTTTTTCATTTTGTGACGTTGCTAGTTTAAGCACTCTGCACAAATGAAGTACGGGGGAGAGGGAAGGAGAGAGAAAGAACATAATTACAGGAATATTTCATTTAAAATGCAAGGGTATCTTAGTCAATTTAATTTTAAAATTAAATTAATAAAAAGTTAAACAATAGAAAGGGCATAACAGAAAATATGTGAAGTTTTTATGGAGATGTTGGATATTATGAGATTTTCATCAAGAAATTGGCTATTTCAAAAGTTCCAATGAGCACACCAGAAATTTTCCCAATTTTTTATACTAACATGGGTAACTAATAATATTTGCATGGGTAAATGAATCCCATAGAAAAGATATTTTCTGCATGGACGCGAATCTTAATTGCGTGGGGGTAAAAAACTAAAAATCTCATGCGATTAATTAATCTACGGTCTACCCATGCAATTTAAAAGTGATAAATCCATGTAAATCACTACCAAGTTTAAAAAAAAAAGATAAATCCATGTAAATGTGTGTTCCGGTAATTCAAAATTCGGAACTCAAATTGCAGAGGTGCGCAAACCTCTTTTACATAGGAAAAAAATTTCGGCTCATACAATTATATCCATATAAATATATAAATATGTGTAGCTTTTTTTCTCCAAACCATAACCCGCCCCAACAATTTATTTCGATTTCTGATAAAATCCTTAGCCCTAGCCGCACCAACTTTTCTCATAAACAAGACACGTGTAACTACCTTGACCACTAATTTTAACACCATCCAATCCATTTTCATTTTCGCTGGCCGCTTAACTATGACCTCAGAAATTTAATCAAACTTAAAAAAAGAAAAAGAAAAAAAAGTTGGGACCGAATTGCCAATTCGGTCCGGATTAAAAAAACTCTGGACCGAACTGGCAATTCGGTCCCTAGACATTACACAACCGGCAACACAAGTTTCTGCTGGAACTGTGAAATCAACAGGGATAAAAGTTGCCAATTCGGTCCAAAAACAAAAAAAAAATCAAGCGGGCCTAATTGCCAATTTGGTCCAAAAAAAAAATCAAGCGGACCGAATTGCCAATTCGGTTCTTATGATTTTTGTAAATAAAAAAGTAATCATGTTGGTTTGGTAAAAACATTTTTTTTAATTATGTTTTTTAAAAAAATATCCGAAACTCTCCTCTCAGAGAAATTATTTTTAGTATTTGTTATGGAACTCTCCTCTCAGAGAAATTATATATATGTTGCACAAAATACTTAATTTGAATGTAGATAAATAAAGCTACAAATTGGCGAAATAATCACCCAAAAGTAGGAGTGAAAATGGATCGGACACGGAGCGGGTAGTGTTAAAATCATATCTATATCTATATCTATTTTTTTTTTTTTGAATCCGGACATGAATCGAATATTAGATGGATATGGATATAGATCGAATCGGATATTTACTAAAATTTATAAATATATTATTAAAAAATACTTAAAAGTTCATAATATTTATCAAATTATAATGATTAATAACATAATTTGTTTCTAATATATATTAAATTATATGGTATATATATACAATTCGAATACAATAATTGAACTTGAAGCTATATCTATATCCATATCCACATCAATATTGGATATTCATATCTAATTTTTTTAAATACGTATCGGATATTATCCACTCCGTTTTCACCCGTGGGCCAAAAGGCATATGCAGATCAACATTATGAGGTAATCAAACTTTTAGCAGTTTTGATAACACAGATTACAGATCTGGAAAGATTTGTACTGGGCTGGATTTCAGACCTTTCCTGATTTTGGGCTTCAAAATAGTTTGGCGATCTATTTAATTTTACTTTTCATTTTTAGTTTTCAAACTAAGCCCAAATAACTTCGGTTCTCCGCCTCCGGTCTTTTTTTTTGTTCTCTTTCAAATCCGGACGCCTTGTGTTCTTCCTGATCCGCTCATCTGCTCCTCCCAACGATTCTCTCTTTCTTTATAAACCAGCCTTACACCCAGAGGCGGAACGTAGTACAAGCTGGAGGGTGCTAAGCCATCCTATCATTTCAAAAAAATATTATCAAGTATATAATAGTTTAATTGAATTATTTTTCATATGTGGTAGCCCCCTTATAAAACATAACAAATTTATAAGATCTTGAATGAAAGTTTGAAAAGCAAACTTGTGACAGCTTTCTCATTTTCATATCGACTTCGGTTTCCGCACAATTTACATTAAAAATAAACATTTTTGTTTTTGAAAAGCTATCAAACGATATAGAAGAAACTAAAAAGGAAGTGTCCAATCAGCCAATGAAATCCTCAAATCACAACATTCCACAATTCAACCATCTTTAAAAAATAAGAGTTACGGAAAATTAAAAAAACAAAGAAAAATAAAGTGTGCGCAAGCGCAATACAATTTTTTTTAGCAAAATTTATTTTAATTGAGGTTTGTGTCTGTTTATAATTTTTTTAATTATTATTCGTTATAACTTTGAGATAAAAGTTAATTTCACTTTCATGTTATGAAAATAATAACTTTTTTCTTTATGTATAATTTGTACATACATCAAATTATGTCTAAGAGAAAAACATTTACACTCTTATTTCAAGGTGAATTAATTTATTATCTTGTGTTATATAAATTTATTTTTAATTAATTTTCTTAAAATGATGCTTAGCACGAATTCACATCCTCTGAGATATCTCATATTTTGCGTGTGTTTTGGAAAATCTTAACCGTTCAACTATGTTTTGCACGAATCTCAAAGCACAAATAATATTGGCCCCCTGCGCTATCCCCGAATAGGCACCAGACACATTGGTCACGCAAAATATAAGATATCTCAGAGAATACGCACTCGTTTAGCGCCCCCCATAGTTAAATCCTAGTTCCGCCCCTGACTTACACCTACGGGTTTCATCTCAAACAAAAAAAAACCAGCCTTATTTTCAGGGGCGAATTCAGAATTTTTATCAAAGGAGACAAATAAGTAACGAATCGGATTTAAACCCATTAACTAATTGGCTACTCGATAAAAAAAACTCAAAATCCATGATGGTCCGCCCTGCTTATTTTATAATATTTTAACTTATATTTTATAATACTCTGACTAATTTCTTATTTTCTAACTTATAATTCTAATTATCAATCATAATTCAAGAAATTTATTTTAATTTTAACCTTAAATTTAATCCGAATTACAAATCAAAAAATCCAGAGAGGAACAAAATCATAAAAAAGTTTTATGAGGGGAACAAAATAAGTCGGAACCGATAAATTAATCTCTACTAAAACTCAAAATCCACGATGGTTACATGTTGGTCCGTCCCTGCTTATTTTTCAGCATTCTTTTTCCAAATACCTTATTCCTTCACGTTGTGATCTTTAAATGAAATAATATATAATTTAGAACTCAATTGTATCTTTTGTATCAATTGACACAACTTGTGTCTGATTAATGCAATATGGGAGCTTGACTCCTTTCCAAATGAGGAGCATTCTTTTTCCAAATGCCTTGTTCTTCAGGTTGTGATCTTTAAATGAAATAATATATAATTTAGAACTCAATTGTATCTTTTGTATCAATTGACACAACTTGTGTCTGATTAATGGAATTTGGGAGCTTGACGTACTCCAACATTTCTACTTCAAAAAAAGAACTCAATTGTATGCAGTACCAGTTGTAAGATGGTTTATATATGAATTCGGTGGATATAGTCCACTTTTACCGACATCAACAAAAGAAAAACTCAAATTATACTTCCGATATGAGAAGGCATTTTTAATGCTAATAACAATATATGTTTCGCAGAACTTGCTTTTAGTCTAGTAGCAAAGATATATGACTCCTATATAGGAGGTCATGGTTCAAAACTCATAAAGTAGAGAAATCATTTATAATATATATATATTGGTTTGAAAGTATGTTGAGTGACTTGACCTCCAATTCATGACTTAAAAAAAACAATATATGATCCGCCAATAGGTAATATTTGCAAAAGTATAATGAATATTTTTTTCCTATATTTATAGTACGATGGAATCCACATTTCTCTTCACAGAAGAAGAATAACAAAATTATTTCTGGAACATTTCGCTGGGTGTACTATTTATTTTGGGTAAATAAAATGCAGTGTACGTACACAGCTCATACGCCCAACATATGAAAGCACTAAAGCGTACATCCAAGCATAAAACACCATCTATTTATTAGACGCTTTTGAAATCCAATTAATGATCTTTAAAGCGTTATTTTCTATTATTTTGCCAAAAAAAAAAGTGACATGATCTTTCCTTTTTCAAATGTTAATTTGTAATAATGAACTGCCAGATAGTAGTACCCATATCGAACTAACGAAAATAGTGGATGTGGCTAAGAACTTATAACCATCTTTTGAAATGCTAGCTGTAATTGCAGTAAATGAGCATATCACAATGCTGCATTTACATAATATAAATGTCTACATATATACATGCTATCTTTTTGCCAATTTTAATTTACACGTTGCAATCAGGTCATAACAGCCCTTCGATAAATGCACAAAATATGATTATTTACGAACCAAAGCACAGATCAATGATCTCAGTCCATGCAAATATGGTTTCTACATCCTTTTCTCTCTTCCCCAAATTCATTGTTTCTCTTTCTAAATCTATTTCACCTCCGCCGAAACAACGGGTAGGGATTGGGTTTTTGTCCAAATGGCTTTGGACAAAGTCTCATTCAAAGTCCGACCTAAACCGTCCGATCTACATCAAAATTCATGTAGATATTTAGATTCAATGAATCATTTAAATTTATTAAGTTTTAAATATGTTTGCACGAACCTCAATGCAAATCGGACGTTTAATCTTGGCTTTGGATGAGGCTTTGTCCAAAGCCCTTTAGTAGTAATCACTACTAAAAACGTTAACTATATATAACATAGTATATATGGATGCGGGAAAATTTCAAATAAACGGTGTATAAAGGGAGGAGGTGCTAGCTCGTGCAAAAATGAGCTCAACCATAAACACACGTTTATTTAAAAATCAACCGTGTAGGAAAAACAACTATTTTTGTACGAAGTTTTTTGTAATAAAAAACTATGTACGCTTAGTCATCTCCATACACGATTAATATTTTAGAAACCTTGTATGTTTTATTCAAATCTTCAAACACGGATTTATCACAAATACCATGTAACATTCATTTTCGCCCAAAACTGAACCAGTTCAAAAATTTGTATATATAATTCAATTTGAATAAATATGTGGTCATAATCAGTTTCTCTTGATTTTGGAAGAGGTGGTGACTGCTTGACTATCAGAGGTTTCGCATGGATCCCTCAATTGATATTGAGCTTCGAATCTTAGAGGAATGTCAGGGAATATTTCTTTTATTTGTATAAATGGCCTAAAATTCGCTTGCTTTGGTCCTATTGTCAGTGAAATGTTTATATTTTGGCTCAGTTTTAGACTGATCTTTAGAAGCCATTAGATCACTAATTAATTTGCTTAATTATGTGAGTATTGAAAATGAAAATGACAAATTGCAAAAGGTTATAATATATGAAATATATATAGGAGATCTTGAATCGGTGCGTATTAAATACATATAGAAGATCTTTCGAAAACCTTTCAAAAGAAAAGGAAAAAAAAAAATTTAATTTAATGCATTGAGTGATAGGAGAATGAATCAATCTATTATCTTGCTCATTATTATTTTTTGATAAATTCAATAAATAATTTTATATATGTATTTTTATTGATCCAGAACAACACAACTATATTGCTTGAGGTTCTTTTAATTATTCTTCTAGTTATATCCTTTTAAATTTATATGTGTGTTTAAATAAAATTGAATGTAGGGGACAAAATGTTGTCTAAGTTAATTATGAGGTCTTTTTCGTGTTTTTGTGTGTTTCCCACCTCTTGCCGATGAGGCAGGGGTGAGAACTTAGACATTTTTTTTGTTCCTTTCAGTTCACCTTGACAACTTACTGTTTATTTGAATCAGTCGTCAATAGAGTTTATTGATTGTGAATACATTCAAATTCCGAGGGGAGCAAGCCCCTGTCGCTAATTATCCGAGAACACTTATAGTCTCGAGCACCTCGTCATTCTGGAATTTAGGGCCTTTTCATAAACTAAATATTAGAGTTGGGTCTCATGTCTTAATAATTCTTTTCACCAATGCAAGTATGGTTTTAATACGCCATGATGCACCGAATAGGGAAATTTAGTATCCTAATCAGTTTAGATGTGAATGCTTTTAAACATTCTTTAAGGCTTGGTTTGAAGGATTTATGATTTAGGGAGGCAGGGTATTATCCTATGGTCATTTTGAGACTTGAGGATTAATTGTCGGGGTCATCCGTAGTCGATCCTCAAGTTGAGAATTAATTGTTGGGGTCATCGTTGTCGATTCACGACTTGAGGATTTGGTTGTCAGGTGCCTTCGGGCTACTTGAGTGGTTGTAAGGGTCCAACATTTGTGACTTGAGGTCGGACTTTCTTGTCTTTGGGCTTGGTTTTGGATTTGTTTGGTGACTTGCATTTAGTTTTAGACTTGGTTTTGAACTGAATCAGGCTTAATTTGTTCTTTGCTTGAGTTTGATTTGGGCTCGGTTTATGATTTTGAGGAATTTGGGCTTGATTTGGATCTGATTGGACTTAATAAGTGCTTATTGGACTTTGAACTTAATTTGGATTTAAAATTGAGTTAGGTTTGATTTGGGCTCTATCGGTATTTATTTGGACATATTTTGGGTTTATTATGGCCTTGGTATTGTTTTAAATTGGGTTTAGATTATATAGGAATTTTTTTGGATTGATTTGAAGTTGGTTTGGACTGATTTGGATTTGAACTGAAAAAGTTACGGGCCGAAAAGACTTATTTCTAAGGATTTTTGAAGGGCCATTGACTTATTCATGAAAATTTTAGTCTGCCACGGTTTTTTTGTAATCCTGTAGGGGATCACGCTTATAAATTTGAGGTTCTGGACGGTTTAATGTGCAAATGTTCAGGTCAGGGACTTATTCACATGGATTTTGTGGCGCCAGGGGCATATTTGTATATCTCCAGTAGTTACGCTGGGTATTTTGGATTGTTAGAGGGACTTGGACACAAGAAGGATTTATTTTAAGGCAAATTCTTCTATGGACATAAGGACCTATTTGTAAAATGAGCATATTTTCATTGTCAAAGTTCAAACAGTCGATCCGACCGTTCAACATTATCTCCATATTAAAATGTACTTGGAGGTCAAATTTGACATTTTTTTGAATTTTTTTTACTATTTATTAAGATGGTTACAAAATTCAATGGTCTAAATTTGACTAGCTTTATAAAATACTTAATAAATAGTAAAAAAATTCAAAAAAATATAAAATTTGACCTCCAAGTACATTTTAATATGGAGATAATGTTGAGCGGTCGGATCGACTGTTTGAACTTTGAAAATGAAAATATGTTCATTTTACAAATAGGTCCTTATGTCCATAGAAGCATCCCTCTTATTTTAATTCATCTGGGCCTTCAAGATGCGCTCTAGGTCGTCAGGATTGAGACGTATAGGCCTTTAAGATCTGCACAACGCTAGATTGGGTTTAAATTAAGGCAAATTCTTCTATGGACATAAGGACCTATTTGTAAAATAAGCATATTTTCATTTTCAAAGTTCAAACAGTCGATCCGACTATTCAACATTATCTCCATATTAAAATGTACTTGGAGGTCAAATTTTATATTTTTTTGAATTTTTTTACTATTTATTAAGATGAGTACAAAATTCAATGGTCTGAATTTGACTAGTTTTGTAAAATACTTAATAAATAGTAAAAAAATTCAAAAAATGTAAAATTTGACCTCCAAGTACATTTTAATATGAAGATAATGTTGAACGGTCAGATTGACTGTTTGAACTTTGAAATGAAAATATGTTCATTTTACAAATAAGTCCTTATGTCCATAGAAGCATCCCTCTTAAATTAAATCAGGGCCGCTGAAATACGGACTGGACCGTCAGGATGAGACACGTGGATTTTGATATTAGTATAAACGCTATAATGAGAACTTAGGCTGCTGACAAATGGTCCCCAGCTGGTCAGTAGCCGTTGGGCGGTTGGGGCTCTGAGTGACGTATGGGATTTAATGTCCATTTGATATTTAGCCTTTGCTGAATGTAGGGTCAGATTATTTGAATGCATATATACAAACTGATGCATAGCACACTATCATGTTGTTCAGATTATTTTTTATTTGGGGGCATTTCACGTATACCCCTAAACAATTAAAAATTATTTCCCCCTCAAAAGTTTGAAATTACGTATTTCCCCCTCTAAACTTCAAAAACTCACAAATTTACCCATTTTATTTCTTTTATATTAAAACTCATTCTAAAATTTTAAAATACCCAGTTTACCCTTTATTAAAAACATATAAAAGCCCATTATACTCAAATTTGAATATGAAGAGTTCCTCTACTATATGATCCGCACACATTGCATTAAGATCTGTGCACATCTCTTCAATATTCGTGCTGATCTAGCACGCATGAATCTTAAAACAATTATGATCTGTGCGCATCACATTAAGATCTGTGCATGTCAATTCAATATGCATGTGTGTTTGCATCAAGATTGTGCTAATCTTGCGCGCACAGATCTAAAAGCAGTTCAGACGGTAGATGGACCTTTCATATTCAAATTTGAGTCTGATGGTGTTTTATATATTTTTAATAAAAGGTAAAATGAGTTTTTTATAAATACAGAAGGTTTTAATATAAAAGACAATAAAAGGGTAAATTTGTGAGTATTTGAAATTTAGAGAGGGAAATATGTAATTTTGAAGTTTTTTGAGGGGTATACATAAAATTCCCCTTTTTATTTACTTTACTTTTACTGTCTGTTTACCATTTTATTCACAGATTGCTTAGCTGTCCCTTGCTTGCCCAGCAACCAATTGGAGAATGCCAACTATGCCATCCAGTGCTGGAGCTGTCTTGACCTTTGGATATTTTGGCACTTGGAAGGCCCAGATTTAACTGTGAGGTTTTTACATGGATTGAGAGTCATGCCTCTCAACAGCTTGGGAGAGCATTCTTGGCCGAATTAGTATCCTCCAGTGCTGACACAACACCTGCATCTGGACAAAATAGCCTTATAACAGCTGTAAACCGATTTATGGTGTTTTGAGGGTATAACCAGCTTATCATGTTCCACCTCGGTTTGCACACCTTTAGCTCATAAGAGCATGCCACATAGATAGTAGAAGTACCCTTATCATGTTCCAAAGGTTAATTTTATCAAGGCCGCAGCTCATCAATTGGTTTGAGCTACCTCAAATTCGGTTTCCGTGTCGCACTCGTGTGGAAACCCAATTACAACCCTCTTGATCAAATTGACTCTACACATATCATCGTCTGGGCCCCCGTAGTTTTTTTTTTTGAAATATTTGACAGTGGCTGTCAATAGGCCCCAGTAGTTAATTTTAATACGAAGATCATGTTAGATCAACTGTTTAAACTTTAAAAATAAAAATATGAGCGCAAAATAAAACACCATCTTTAATTCCCAAAGCAAGTGAGCCCACCTATCAGGACTGAATCTGAAGATTTTGGGGCCTTTATATATTCAAAGTTTTTATGAGACCAGCTAATACGCTTGCATAAGTACTTCAACACAATATATTTACAAGTCATTTTTGCATTTTCAAAGTCCAAACAGTCGATCCGAACAATTCAATATGATATCCATATTAAAACGTGCTTAGAAACCAAATTTTATATTTTTTTGAATTTTAATTACTATTTTTTAAGATAGGTAGAAAATCCATTGATTTAGAAGATTTTGGACCATAAAAACAATGAAAATGTAAAATTTGATCTCCAAGTATGTTTTAATATGGATATCATGTTCAACGGTTGAGATCGATTTTGGACTTTTAAAACACAAAAAAACTTATAAGCATATAGTATTGAAGTACTTATGGAAGCGTAATAGTCGGCCTCATTTTTTATTAATATGCCAATAGATCATACCTATTTAAGAAAATTTTGGGCCCTTTATATATACAAAATTTGGACCCTAGTAGTTTAATTATTTTTAATATATACATATTAACTTTTTTATATATATACAAACTAATTTTTTTTTAGCCCCTTGGATCTTGGGCCGAAATTTTTTTTGTTACCACAAGAAAAAAATCAAATTAAATCGTTACCACTCTGGTTTGGCCCGTATCAATTCTACCACCCACGCTAACTCAGTTCGCGCACCAAATAGGCTGGTGCGCGCACTGGGTTGGCGCACAAAGTGGTGCGCTGACTGGGTTGGCGCACCAACCTCTTCTGCCTATTAAGGCACCAACTTAGTATTATTTTTATGTGGCGTATTTTAGATCGTTATTTCGATTAGTTTTATGTTGCGTATTTAGATATTATTTTCATATTACTTCTTATGTTGCGTATTTTATATCTCATATCCCGTAATACATAATACATTAAAACATAAGAACACACCATAGATAAAACATAACACACAACGATAATATATTAAAACATAACACACAATACATAAATCATTACCGAAATCCTTAACCTTAATACAAAACCGAAAGTTTGTACCATAATACATAATACATAACCGAAAACCCTAACCTTAATACATAAACAGAAAGCCCTAACCATGGCATTATTGGGTACGGTTCCTAGCATCCCTTCTTCTTCTCGCATTCCTTTCGAGAGTAGCTCTGTTGGTCTCGTGACCTCTTCTCCTTCCTTCCAGTATGTCCATCCACATTGGGATCCTGTTGTGTCTTCTCCGACCCAACTTCACTAACCGGTGCTCTGGCGTTAAGATATCCCCTTCGTGCGGTGGCCAATCACCTTGATTGTCATACACGTGGAATTCTCCACTCCATGTGTCGATAAGTGTTTGGATGTTGTAGTAGTAATTGACGAAGACATTTGGATCGTAGTTCCTATATTTTTCACACATTTGTAAGTTTCATCATCCAAAATTATTATGAAATTTTAACACACATTCGTACCTTATTTGACACACTGATATCACATGAACACATGGTATTCCGGTGAGTTGAGGCTTTTGGCAAGAGCATTGCACCTCATGGTCGTTCTGCACAACGACCTTGTACCTACAGTCTCGGGACGTGTACACCCATTTGCCTGCCTCTATGTCAAATGAGATTTTCTCTGCCATGTGATGTCACCATGAATTCCCCGGATCTATTGAATGGAACCGCGCTCATTTTGTTAGTCTTCCGGATGTGCTTGTTCAGCTTCAAGTGCGTACGAGTGGAGAACAGCTGACCCTCTTCTTGGCATTGCACGGCCTTCTCTCTTCTTTCAACGAACCATGTGACACACTTATAGAACGTCTCCTCAATAATTGCAGCAACCGGTAACCTACGAGAATTACAATTTACAGTTAAAATAAAGATAACCTAAAATATTTCATTAATAGTAAACTATGAGAATTGTGAATAACAAACCTGCGAGAAGTTTTGAAGACATTGTTCAGCGATTCAGAACCATTGCTGGTCATTATTTCCCAACGACTCCCGTCGTCCATAGCTTGATAAACCTTCCATGGCTTAGCTGGTTCTTCCTCGTCATTTTCATTATACTTGCCACATGTATCCAAGTATGTCAGCCAATCAGGATTTCGCCTTCCGATTGCATCAAGGCCATCCTGTAATCTTCTTCGCTTCTTCTTTTTAACCATCATCTTGAAGAATTTAGAAGCAACCTTATCCTGAGTGTGTTTTCCAAAATTCTCAAACACGTGTTGAGAACAGAACCTGTGGGCACACTGCCCTTTTTATTGCCTCCAACAAAGGGACAATAAGCCCGTAAGACCCCTCCCAACTATCAAATGCCCGGGCAATCGCTAACTCTCTACCACGCCACAATTTGTTGTATTTTGGGACGATGCCCTCAAACCTTTCAGCAACCAGGTCCCTGATAGCTCTGATAGTAATATCAGCATTTTTTTCTAAAGAAAGTTTTATGCAGTTGGCGACCATAGAGGACGTCAACTGCGCATGATCTGACCTGGATGCATCTGCGTGGCATGTGTGCGGTACCTCATTCTTCGTGATGGCCCAAGTATTACCAAAGCCTGTGGCCCTCGCAACCAACTTCCACTTGCACTTGTCGCCCTTGCACTTAAACCTCAACCTTACTCTGTCGCTGTGTGTCTGTATGACCTCGATATTTTTCTGTATGTGCCAGTGGTGGATTTTTTCTTTCATTTGATCCTTGTCGTTGTACGTCATCCCCTCAGAAACCATTGTTCTTTCTCCAACCTAATTGAAAATTCAAAAAAATTAAATTATTATATTTTCAAAGAAATAAAAAATTCATATAAGTTCAAAAACGAACCTCTGAACCCGCAAAAAAAATGTGGTCAGCCTCTTCAAACCCCGAAGTGTCATGAAAAGCTGAAAACGGGTGTCTCTCTCCACGACCCGATATCGGCCACTTTCGCATACCCAGAACGGGACGATTGTCTTCCTCATCACTGTGATCTATTGTCCGCCCACCGTCATCACTAGCATCCCAATTTTCCTCTGCCTCCCGTTCTTCAGGATCATCGTCTGTATTGTCAGTATAATAACGTGGTTCTGGAGTTTCAGATCGGTTCCGGCTAGAGCTGGAGGATGGAACCTGAGATCGGCCCCGATTAGAACCAACTCCCACGGATGGGGACCGACTACGACCAGCCCCCGTGGATGGGGACCGACTAGGACCAGCCTCCATGGATGGGGACTGACTAGTACCAGCCCCCGTGGGTGGGGGCCGACTAGTACCCGATAAATTTAGGGCCCGAGTAGGACCCGTCACTGACTGATCCATACCCCGACTAGGGTTCTGTGTACGGTTCTGTCTAGGGTTCTGTCTACGGTTCTGTCTGGGGTTGGCAACCACATATAACTCTAGGAACTTGAAAGGTGTTGTCAAATTCAATGTCATTTGGGTATACAACCCCCAACTGCTATCGTCTAGTACAGGGAGTTGTTGGAACCATGTGTGGTTGCCTTGGCCAATATTAATTCTAGCGGAAATTACCAGTTCGTAATAATTCGGGTCAATACCAAGTTCCTGGTACACTTCCCTAGTTATACCGGCGAAATCTAAATCCGAACCGATATTGAACATTTTCTGGGGTTGGGTACTGTAATAAGCACCATTGGCCCTTGTTGTACTTCACCACCAAAATAACAAGCAATTCCAATCATAGTTACCTGAATTACAGAACAAACCCAACATTTAATAAATTTACAAAAAATTAAAAAAGTAATTAAATAATTAAAAAAATATAAAGGACTAGAGTGAAAAAAACTTACTCTTTGGTCTTTGCGAGAATGTTCTTTGCTGCCTGCTGCCTTGGGTCGAATGAAATGAGCACAGTATACTAAGTTGGTGCCTTAATAGGCAGAAGAGGTTGGTGCGCCAACCCAGTCAGCGCACCACTTTGTGCGCCAACCCAGTGCGCGCACCAGCCTATTTGGTGCGCGAACTGGGTTAGCGTGGGTGGTAGAATTGATACGGGCCAAACCAGAGTGGTAACGATTTAATTTGATTTTTTTCTTGTGGTAACAAAAAAAATTTCGGGATCTTGGGGCCCAGGGCAGTCGCCTTGGGTGCGCTGCACCAGGGCCGGCCATGCCATATATATATATATATATATATATGGGCTGAGTTGCAAAATAAGGATCTTATTTTACTTCATGCTCATATTTCTGTTTTCAAATACCAAACAGTCTATCCAAACCGCTCAACAAGATATCCATATTGAAATGTGCTTGGAGATCAAATTTTACATTTTTTGGAAATTTTTTACTATTTTTTTAGGATAGGTAGAAAACCGTTGTTTTTGAATGGTCCCGGACCATAAAAAACAGTGATTTTGAAATATTTCTAAAAAATTGTAAAAAATTTCCAAAAAAATGTAAAATTTGGTCTCCAAACACATTTCAATATGGACATCTTGTTGAGCAGTTCGGATCGATTGTTTAGTCTTTGAAAATGGAGATATGAGCGTGAAGTAAAACAAGATTCCTAATTTGCAACTCACCATAGCCCATCTCTCTCTCTCTCTCTCTCTCTCTATATATATATATATATATATATATATATATATATATATATATAGTGAGGCTACGGTGCTATGCATAGCACCAATTGGGTCTGATGCACGAACAATCAAGAGAAAGTAATGGAAAGATAGATTTGGTTCTGAGATCACACAGATTCTCAATTCTTTGATAAAAACTGATACAAAACAACAACTGCCTCTGCCAAAAGACCTGACGGCTGTTTAAATACAAACTCTAAACAGAAAATGCATAAAAGATACATCAAAGACCCTAAAAACGCTAAAATTATAAAGAAAGGTCCAAAAGTCCAGATCCGACGGACGGATCGCGAATCTGAGCCCGAAAAATGGGCGAAACGAATCATAGATTCGTTTCAAATCCGGTTTTGGGTTGTGGAGTTCCTGTCAAAATTTCAGCTCGATCCGACGGACGGATCAAAAGTTACGCTCCTTTTAATGAAGCATGCGCATGCCCATATTGCATCAGGGTCCGTGCTACGGCTCAAAATTTGACTTTTCAAAATTCTAACATTCGATCCGAACCGTGCAATATGATTGTAAAATGAATATGTACTTGCAAACCAAATTTTACATTTTTTTTAATTTTTTTACTATTTTTTCGAAAATCACTTGATCTGAACATTTTGGACCATCCAAAAATAGCCTATCTAAAAAAATAGTAAAAAAATTCGAAAAAATGTAAAATTTGGTTTGCAAGTACATATTCATTTTATAATCATGTTGAACGGTTCGGATTGACCGTTAGGATTTTGAAAAGTCAAATTTTGAGCTGTAGCAGGACCCAATCTGTGCTATGCAGAGCACCGTAGCCTCACTCATATATATATATTTAGATATATATATATATATATATATACTAGTATCGTACCCGTGCGTTGCAACGGAACATAATATAAGATTGAACAGATTGCATAGAGAGACAAATAATAAATAACAATAAGCTTTATTTTCAGTTTAACATAGTATACATATAGGAGCTAGGGTGTGTGGAGTTGTAAAAACTTTTATATTATTTTAATACAATTGTTAGCAAATGCTAACCTTAAAAAATAACAGTAAAAAACAATAACAAATGAAAAAAAAACGATCAAATATAACATGAAAAAAATTCTTGAAGTATCATTGTCAGTGTGGATGTAGTCTAACATTTTTGAAAATGAACATACAATATATAAAAGTAGAGTTCTCTAATTCATAATATGTGACAATTATATTTATACAAAATGAATCTAAGTTTTTTTCTGACACTAAATAATAAATAAATTAAATAAGGAAACTATGAGTAAATTGTACCTTGATGTATGCTTACAATTTGCAGTTTGTACAAACACAATTTAGAAGATTTGCATGGATACAGACCTGAATCGTTCAGTTGGTGAATAAATCAGTTTTAATAAGTCGTCAACTTGCTAGAATTTGCCTATAAATAGACATATTAAATGTTGGCAACAATATCAGATAAGATAATGAAGAAATATTTAGATGTATCTTCTTGTGCCAAAAAGTATAAGAATTAAAAAAATAAAATTTAAATAAAAGATACGTTACCTCAGCATCAACAAGCAGTAGCTTTATTCTTTTCCTTGACAGATAATGCTGAACATTAAACTTTTGCTCAACTCATGCACACAAATTCCATTTGCAGTATCTATAAGATGAAAAACCGTAAATGGAGAAAAGACAGTTTGAAGATTCCAGTATATAAGATCTACTCAAACATCAAATTATGCAATTTAAAGAAAAGATAGTTTTTCGACGTTGTTTCTTTCAACTCAATAAATTACCCAATAAAAGCACACTAATTACATGTTCTTTTAGTTGCCCGTCTTTTGATTCAAAACTTAACCTTTTTTATAATAAAAAAAAACTGAATACCATCATTTGCAATAAAGTAGAATAGAAATAGTAATAGAAATCACACTTTTTAATCCTTGCACACTAGTTTATATGGTTCATCAATAAATATATTACAATAAATAGAAATCCAAATCACACTTTTTAATCTGCTGAGAGCACCAATATTTTTTAAGAATGCATACCTCCCCAATTGACCATTTACCCTGCAACCAAATACCATCATCCTTGCAATCCTCTTGCTTCTCCCTATTCAACAGTAACAGATCATCACTTATCAGCCACAATTAAACTCAAAAGCAGAAAACGTAGATGCATACCCAAGTAAATGTGAACTCCTGATTTTCTCCGGGTCAGGGAGGGGGTGATTTGTATAGAAACAAAATTGAAAAATATATTCTAGATTTTTCGATTCTGCCGTGGGAATCTTGTATATAACCAAACAATGAGAATGAAGGAAACAAGGAAATTAGAAAACAGAGAAATATATTGCTAAAAGAAGAAATAAGGAAATATATTTTATGGAGAAATATAATGCTGCTGAGTAGGAAAAATAAGGAAACATATTTGATGGACGGAGAGAAATATATTGTTGCAAGTTTGCTCAAATTTAGTTGTAACGTCTTGTGTGGCAATATGTGTGGCGAGTATGTTTTTAACTAAATTTAGTCTTCTACACGTAAATCATATGTATTTAATCAACAAAAGACATATTATTTGATTGAATGGCTGATATTAAATATGAAATTTCAACTTTCAATCATAGCCATTGGCGGATTATGACATCTACGTGCTTAATATAAGAATGGAGATAGAGAGAGAGAGAGAGAATGGCTAATATACAAACGTTTGTTCCTGGACTCAGGAACAAACGGTTTGGTTCTCTGATTTTCAAAGTCCAAACAGTCGATCCAAACCATTAGATATTCAATCTATATTAAAATGTGCTTGGAGACCAAATTTTACATTTTTCAGAATTTTTTTACTATTTATTAAGCTGGTTTGAAAACCGTTGTTTTTCAATGGTTCATAAGTTTAATAAAATCAGCGATTTTCAAACCAGCTTAATAAAAAGTAAAAAATTCTAAAAAATGTAAATTTGGTATCCAAGCACATTTTTAATATAGATTGAATATCTAACGGTTTGGATCGACTGTTTGGACTTTGAAAATCGGAGAACCGAATCGTTTGTTCTTGAGTCTAGGAACAAACGTTTGTATATTAACCATTCTCTATATATATATCTAAAAACAACACATTTTATCTAAAAACAACATTTTTGTAAAATACTTCATAAATAGTAAAAAAATTCAAAAAAATGTAAAATTTGATCTTCAAGCACATTTTAATACAGATTACATGTTGAACGGTTTGGATCGACTGTTTAGATTTGAAAATCACAAAACTAAATTGTTGTAAGATGTTGTAACTTTCAAATGTTCACTACAGCAGACAGACCTATCAGCGACCGGCCAAATCGGTCGCTGAAGGGTTTTTCGCCGGTCTCTGATGGGTGTACCGGTCTCTGATGACCGAAATCGGTAGCAGATGACTCGGACGCAGATGCTTCGTCGCTGATGACCACCTCGCTGACGTCACCGGTCGCTGAAGGGTCAGGCGCCGGTCGCTGATGACCCCTTTAGCGACCGATTTGTTCTGTCGCTGATGCTTCGTGCTGACGTGGCGCAAGATCATCAGAGACCGACTGACCGGTCGCTGATGGTAAAATATCGGTAGCAAAAGGTTTTTTTTATTTTTTTTTATGCTTTTTCTGTTATTTTTCTATTTCCCAATTGGTACGACATCCACTATCAAATATCCAAGCAATGAAAACATAATTCACCGTCGTCGTTTTCGATCGACAAATATATAATTCACAAACAATTCACATGCAAACAATTAAACAATAATACTTATACGACATCCAATATCAAATATCCAAGCAAATATCCAAAGAATAAATATTTTAACACATAAATAATCATTTAACACACAAATATGTTAACACACAGATATCCAAGCAAATATTTTAACACACAAATATCCAAGCAAATATTCAAATAATCATTGTACTTCTGAGCCAGCTGACCTGTAACTTTACGCAATGGACCCTGTTCATTTTGAAGTAATTAATAGGCAAAAACTTAAGAAATTGACATGTGCTGCAATAGGGACAAAGCCCATGCGTCCGTTCATGCAATTTTTTTTGTAACGAGAACTTATACCAGATACAGATATCAACTAACAAGCACTCGAAATGGCAAGTACACTCTTGAAGTCAAACACTATGAAAATGAAAAAAATATTACTAATAGAATGTTTAGATTGAGACATACCTTCTCTAGTCTTACAAAAGTATAATCTACATAAATGAGAGTATTACTGTATTAGTATCAATCCATTATACGAACAAATGTCACAAAGTCTAAATACTACATGATTTGGCTGGTACTGGAATTTTTACTGCTGCGTCAAGTGATTTGGCTGGTACTGGTGTACCAGTGGTACCACAAACACTGATTTGGCTGGTACTGGTACTGGTGTACCAGTGGTACCACAAACAAGGCAGGACAAGAGAGGCACAAACAGTGGTACCAGTGATACCACAACCGCACAACCCAATGTCACCGTCTCACCGAGAAAATCAACAACTCGTGTGAGACGATCAAATTTTTCCCAAATCGAAACATATTCTCACCAAAAACATATTCTCACCAAATACCACAAGCAATTGGCTCAGATCCAGCAGCTAATTTGTTTTGATTCATAGAAGCCTTGTTTTGATTCATAGAACCCAATGTCAAGCTTTTGTTTTTTAATTGCTTGATTCTTCTGTGCAATATCACCGGCAGCAGGGTTATTTCATTTTGCGGCCTAATCAATCAAAGACTTACATCAAGTTTCAATTAAAATCAAATTTTATACCAAATTTCAATTACAACTTCAAGATAATTTAGGGATAATAATTAAGACTCCGTTGAAATGAAATTCATTATTAATTAAGAGGCCATTACCATGCAATTCTAGTCGAGACCTTTGCATCCTCTTCCCCATTTACATAGTTTGTCAAAAACAGTGAATTTACAAAGGTGAAAATCCTTGAGCAACTATGAAGGTCAACAAACTCCTTTTATATACTTATTTTGCCCTTAGTTCTTTTTATTTTACTATAAATCCTTGGATTATAACTACTGTATAGGTTTATATATAGAATAAACCAAATAAGTGGACCAAGTGGTTATGACTTATAATCACCCAAAGATGCATTGAATGATAAGATGTACCTGACCAAAACAGAATTGCATGGTAATGGGGAAGAGGATGCCATATATTGATTTCATTTCAACAGAAGCAATTCTAATCGAGACCTTTGCATCCTCTTCTCCATTTATCTATATATCAAGCAATATATTGATTAAAAAGTTTTCAGTGTTGCCATATATTGATTAAAAATTTATCAAGCAATATATTGATTAAAAATTTATCTATAACTGATACCAAATTAATTAAAAAGTTTTCAGTGTTGCCATATATTGAACAATTTTTTTTCTTCCAAAATTCAAGGAGGTTGCCTAGAATTTTCAAAGGGTTTATATCAAATTGACCAAAGAACAATTTAAAAAAAAACAGAGAGGTGACCTGGACCGGAAGAGAGTTAACAAAGAAAAGAAATTCTTCTTCCCCACAAAGGATTTCTTGAACTAGGCACCAGAGAGCTGTAAAATCACCAGATGAATTACACATTTCAGTAAATGCATCAAATTATTTGGGATTAAAACTGGCCAGCACCGAGCACTCTTATTTTGAAAGGATCAGAGATATATTATTTAAAAAAAAAAAAGCGCTTCTTTACCTTGCTTGATGACATAGGATGTTTCCTGAGATTCCTCTGCGGGCGATATCGCATTGCTTGTTACAGTTAAAGAATTATTCAAAATGAATTACGATATGGACAAGAAATTAAGCACTTTAAAAGCAGAGATCCGAGATCATACCTGAATCTTTTCATCTAAAGGAGCAATCGCTCTTGTCGGATTAAGAGGCGACGAGTTCTTACCCAAGAAGAACAGCATAGCTAACAAAACCAGTGCCACTGAAATGGAGAAAGAGAGAGAGAAAGAGAGTGCACCTGAGCAAGAGAAGAGAGACTCGACCAGTGGGGTCGGGCGGTGCGGCGCGGCGCGGCAGAGGGGTCGGGCAGCCGAGAGGTCGCGCGGTGTTTTTTTGGCTAAACCTAGAAATGGCGGGTCGGGCGGCAGAGAAAAAGACTTGGCGGGTTTTTGAAAGGGCACCCTTCAGCGACCGGGACAAATCGGTCTCTGAAGGGCATAAGCGCCGGTCGCTGAAGGATTCGTCGCCAAAACAATTAAATTTTTGTTTTTTTATTTTTTTTATGAGGTCTTCAGCGACCGGCGACCTTAGCGGTCGCTGATGGTGGTCGCTGAAGACTGATTTTGTTGTAGTGGTTGTAAGTTAAACGTTGATCCCTGCTCATATATTTATATAGTAGAACTAGGGTGTTCCTAAGTTCACCAAGCCCCTTTGGGCACTCAACTCTAAAACCTATCGGATTGGCTTCAAGCGACAAATCCAAACCGTTGAAATCCTTCTACCTTATGGGTGATGCGTTTACATGTGAAAATTTTAAACTTTCCAATTAATTTTGTATAAAGTCAAGTAGTTAAAATTAGAAGGTTTATAAATTAATTTTAATGCATTCATTTTTGGACGCCTTTTGACCACTTGACTCTATACAAAACTAATTTAAAATTTTAAAATTTTCACATGTAGACGCATCACCCGTAAAGTAGAAGGATTTCAACCGCTTGAATTTATCGTTTGAAGCCAATCCAATAAATTTTAGAATTGAGTTCACAAAGGGACTTGATGAACTTAGGAACACCCTAGTTCTACTATATATATGATGCAATATACGGTATACAGATGTAAGATAGTAGAGCACAAAGAGATGAAAATAATACTTCTAGCTAGTGTACCGTGGTATATGAGAGAATACACGGTATAGAGATCAAATATAGTCAGCATGGTGTTGGAGGTAGGAAAATCTTCCACGTATAGCAAGATAAGAAAAGTATAGATATATATATATATATATAGATGGGCTATTGTACTTCGCGAAGTAAAACCCCGTTTACTTCACGCTCATATTTTCATTTTGAAAATTCAAACAACCGATCCGAACCGTTCAACATGTTCTAAATATTGAAATGTGCTTGGAGACTAAATTTTACATTTTTTGGAATTTTTTTACTATTTATTAAGCCACTTTGAAAATCGCGGATCCACTGTGAACAGTAAAAAACAGTAAAATTTTTTGGACCACCGGATCAGCGATTTTCAAAGTGGCTTAATAAATAGTAAAAAAATTCCAAAAAATGTAAAATTTAGTCTCCAAGCACATTTCAATATTTAGAACATGTTGAACGGTTTGGATCGATTGTTTGGATTTTCAAAATGACAAAATATGGCCCGACGTAAACGGGGGTTTTACTTCGCGAAGTACAATAGCCCATCTCTATATATATATATATATATATATATATAGAGGAGGGATCCACTTACAACAAATTTGAGTTACAACAAAGTTACAACATTCATTTTTTTCATTTTCAAAGTCCAAATCGTCGATCCAACCGTTCAACATGATCTCCACAATAAAATGTACTTGCAGATCAAATTTTACATTTTTTTGAATTTTTTTACTATTTATTAAGTATTTTACAAAAAATAGCCATACTTAGACCATTGAATTTTGTACCCATCTTAATAAATAATAAAAAAATTCAAAAAAATATAAAATTTGATCAGCAAGTACATTTTATTTAGATGATCATGTTGAACGGTTTGGATCGACGATTTGGACTTTGAAAATGAAAAAAATGAATGTTGTAACTTTGTTGTAACTCAAATTTGTTGTAAGTGGATCCCTCCTCATATATATATACATATATATAAGATAATAGGGTTGACCATACTTAATAATATAATTAACTATATTATTGAAAAATGTTTAGTTTTAGTTTATCCATTCTTATTTTCAGGATTTAGAAATTTTTGAATATTTTTAAATTTTCATATTGATCAGTTTTATTGTGATTATCCATAAATTGATTTACACCTTATCAATCTATTCATGAAATTTGATTTTCTTTTTCTTTTTCTTTTCTTTGACTAGTGTTTATGTTTCATGAAAAATTATTTAAGGCATTTCGTATACCACTTTTAGTTATTAATTTTATATTCATATATTGAGTAATGTTATATAGTGGGACAAAATTAAAGATAAAAAAGTATAATAAACATTTCTGAAATGAAAAATATAAATCTAACAGGTTACATAAATCTCAATAGATCGTAACACAATTTTTATTTATTTATCTACAATTTTTTGCAATAACTTGTAGTTAGAGAACCCAGGAAATTACCACTTAATTTGTTGTTGCATGCTGTGGTTTTTGTTTATTACTTGACAAATTATAGAAAATTAATTAAAGGCTGATAAGCTCAATATTGGTTCTCGCCCACTTTAATATTCGCACATATTGGACGGCAGAGGAGCTAGTTGGACTCAATGCGACTCCGATGCCTATGGCACACTCTATTTTGTTTTCCTTCCTCTGTTGCAGCCTGCAAGCCTGAGCGCGTGAAGACAAAAAAGAAGAATCATCTCATTCCAATGCCAAATGCATTTTCCATTTAACAGAACTAGCGATCACTTATAGTCTCTTCTCCTCTACCTTTCTTTATCTTGTCTGTGCTTCTCTCTCCAATGGGTTGGAAGAGTGTAAAGCTGTCGTTAATGGCTTAGGTAGATCGCTTTTTTAATCGCTGTATATGAGTCTCACTTTGCTCTCTTTTATTTAATCGCCTCTTTTATTTTTTTGCAGTAATGGCTTTTACAGTATGCCTGTTTGTCTCTCCCATGTAAGTTTCTTTAATTCTTTCTCCGTTGTGCAAAAATAATTCGTTTTCCTATCTATTTTACATATTTTTTTTAGTTTTAGATCAGTTGAATACAGGCCGTGGCTATTGTAGATTTAGTTACCTTTTTCTCTGTACTAGTATGTTTTCTGTAGAATATCAGATGACTTGAATCCAAGATGAAAGTGATCAAATGGTCACATCTCAAACACAGATTATGGGGGTTTTTCATAAGGTACTACAATAGGAATCGCAAACTGGAGACCTGTTTTAAACTTTTAATCTGGGTAGTTTTTACTGTTTCTTTTACTAGGTTTCATTTCATATTAGGTCCCTTTTAATTTTAATTCTCTAGCAGGATTAGTTTTTGTTCAATACTGAGGCTGCCTGTTGGAGTGTCTCAGTCGTTTCAGTTTTTCTAGATGTTCTTTCTGATCTGCTATCTTAGATTTGTAACCGGAAGTCTGGAACTTTGTTATATTTTCCAATGAATGACTATCTTTGTTTTTTCGTGAAATTTGATGAGCAAACAGGCCCACGTTCAAAGTGATTAAGAACACTGGGACTGTAGATCAGTTCTCCCCGACTTCGTACCTAACTACGCTGCTAAACTGCCTCATGTGGGTCATATACGGACTGAATCCTTATAACCGTGAAATAATCATCGTTTATGGTGTTGGTACCGTGGCTGAGATTATATTCCTCAGTGTTTTTTTCTACTACTCCCCACGGAACCTCCGCGTAAATTTCTTACCTTTTCTTTGTTAAAATATATAATACGATCAATTAATTGTATCATTCTTGTTTGTATTTTCTGACTACTATTTCTGTAATACGCAGATAAAAATTGTGGCGGTTTTAGTTGCGGAGGCAGTGTGTACTGCGATAGTACTTACTGGAGGCTTTAAACCTCAAAAGAGAACATTTGCAGGAATAGTGTGTGTGATTTCATGCGTTATAATGTACTCATCGCCCCTCTGTATGATGGTAAAACCAATTAGACGAGAAAACCATCTTACAAATATATATTAAATTAATTAGATAATTAGACCCAATTCATAGATTAACATTATTATTTGTTTATATTGCATTTCCGGACAGAAAACTATCACAGAGACGAGAGATGTCAAGCACCTGCCATTTTGGGTCTGTTTCTCCAACTTTGTTAATGGAATTCTAGGGATTATCAGCTCACTCATGAGCCCTGATCATTACTTCTTGGTAAGACAATAAAGTTACAATTTATTACAATAAATACATACAAACACCCGCTTATTTATACAGAACAGTAGTAATAGCCGTAATTAATTGCATGTGCAGGTAGCGAACTTCCTCGGCGTTCTTCTCAGTATATCTCAGCTCTATCTCTACTTCAGGTACAAAGACGAGCCGGAGCTGGAGCCTCATGTGGATGCCAGAAGGGCCGCAGTGGATGCCGACAGGGCCGCATTGGATGCCGACAGGGCTGCAGTGGATGCCGACAGGGCCGCAGTGGATGCCGACAGGGCCGCAGTGGATGCCGACAGGGCCGCAGTGGATGCCGACAGGGTCGCAGTTGATGCCGATAGGGCCGCAGTGGATGCCGACAGGGCTGCAGTTGATGCCGATTGGGCTGTTGTGGTGACAGAGAGGGCAGCTGTGGAGGCTGGAAGAGCTGCTGTGGAGGAGGGCAGGGCCGATGTGTTTGCCAGCAGGGCCATTGTGGATGCCGACAGGGCCGTTGTGCTGGCTGGCAGGGCCGCTGTGCTGGCCGACAGGGCTGCGGTGGAAGCTGATAGGGCCGCTGTGGAGGCCGCTAGAAGGGCCGCTGCGCTGGCCTCCATAAGGACAGCTGCGGTGAACGCTGGGGAGGACGCGGACAGTAGGGCCGCTGTGACAAACGCTGATGCCAGCAGAGACAATTGAAACAATTTTCAAAATTTGAATGCATTTCAGACTGATTGTATTGCGAGGATTTTTTTTTCACCGAATTAATTGTCATTTTTGTTTTATTTTCCTCTGCGGTTGCTTGTTAAAGTGGTAACTTTAGTGTTGATTTTTTTCTTGACACTTATTCTCCTTATTTTTGCAATCACTTCAATATCTCTACAATGGCTCCAATATGTCAACTCGGCATGGGCTATATGGCACTGTAGGAATGATCGAATATATGGGGGTAAACAACCTGATTTCAGTCAGTTCATGTTCTACCTTAACTCTGTGAATTGGGAATCTAAATGGGTGCTACTCGCAACGTTTGTTTGTTGACGGGTAGGGTGCAGCAGCCAGTTATCGGGTCTGAGATCCAACATGACTTTTAAATGTTCATAGCAGAAGGATTTTTGATTCTTAACAAGTTAAATGCGTCTCCTTTCAAATTCTACCATTAAATTTCACAATGCACGCGTGACGCATCAAACTAGATTTGAATCCGGGACAAATCAAAATCTGAATCCAAGAATTTTTTTCCTTTTCCATACTCTGCTCGAAGAATATCAAGGTGGTATATGGTACACAATATGGAATCTATATCCTTTAGGTTACAAAATATTTCTATTTGGACCCAGACCGTCCGATCAAAATCCGAGCCAATCCGGCCTAATGTGAAATGCATTGGGATAGACCGTCCGATCAAAATCCAGACCAATATTCCGGCTTACTATGAAATGCATTGGGCCTCTTTAATATTTGTGCAAATTCTGATCAGACAGTCCGGATCTAAACAAAAATATTTTGTTACCATAGATGATATGAATTCCAATATTCCATCATATGCCGACCTTAGTATAGAAAAATCAGCTCATGAAGGTATAATGGTTCTAATTTTGAATAGCAATGGAGCTTAAAATGGTACCGATGACGAGTTTGATAATTGATTTGCTTAGGTTGATTGGACAAAAAAATCATTCAGGGTATTTTGGGAATTGATCGTAATTTGTAGTAGAATTTTATTTCTCTTATAGCTAGACATTTGTTATCTGAAAAAGTAATATAGTTTCTCTTATGTAGTTTTTGTATACATAGTTACATATAGGGTTTTGAAAACGGTCCGGGTCTGGTCGGTCCGGTCCAAACCCGCCCGGTCCACAGGTTGACCCTGGCACGGGTTGGCTCGGGTCGGCGGGTTGACATGGTCCGGGTCCGGCGGGTCCACGGTCCACAGTCCACGGTCCGGTCCGGGTCCTGTTTTGGTCGGGGCCGGTTTTTTTTTTTTTTTTTTTTTGCTGTTTTTTTTTTCTGTTTTTTTTTTCTGTTTTGTTTCTGTTTTTTCGTTTCTGTTTTTTTTTTCCTGTTGTTTTTTTTTTATTTGAACTCAATAATTTTTTTATTTTTTTATTTGAACTCAACTTGACACCGTGATTTTTATTTTTACCCAAAAAAAATTATATTTTAATATAAATAACCAGGTTTTTAAAATATTTTTATTTTTACCCAAAACGCTAGGAATATCAGCGTTCCGAATTCTTAATTCGGAACGCCAGAAAACCTAGCGTCCGGAAATTTTAATTCGGAACGCACAAGGGACCCGTGACTCTTCTTCTCTGTGTCCCCTCTCCGCCAAAAAAAAGAAAACAGAAAGGGTTTAGCTCGCCGCCAGAAAGAAGAAAGGAAAAAAAGAAAGGAAAAAAGAAAGAAGAAAGGAAAAAAGAAAGAAGGCTGCGCCTCCGTCCCTCTGTCTCGCTGCCTCGCCGCCTCGCCGCCTCGCCGCCTAGCCGTCTCTCCGCCTCTTCACCCCTCCTAGGCCGTCCCTCCGCCTCTTCACCGCCGATCGTCGATTCAATCATCTTTGAAGGTAATTAGAATTCTTTTCGTATTTCTCTGCTGATCTGATCGGTGAATTAGAGAAATGTTTAAGCCATTAGAAATGTTTAAGCCAAATTGATGAATTAGAAATGTTTAAGCCAAATTGACGAACCGTCTGATTGATTGATTGCGCTGATTGATTGCGTCTGATTGATCGAACCGTCTGATTGATCGAACCGTCTGATTAATTCGAACCGTCTGATTAATTCGAACCGTCTGATTTTTAATCGGCAATTGAGCATAATTATTAATTTTTTTATACTATCATTTTTATTCATTATTTTTTTTTTGTTTGGACTGAGATCCTATTTACCTTTAGCATATGCTCATTTATTAGTTGCTAATGGTATTAATGAGATATATATTAATTGGTAGGAAAGAGGATATATAGATCATCCTATAGCTGGCAGCAATGTATATATCGACTATAAGAAAATAAAAAAAGAAAGAAAAAAAATAAGAATGATGAAAACCAAAAAAAATAAGAATGATCAAACCGTCTGATTAATTCGAACCGTCTGATTGAAAACCAAATTTACCTTTAAAGTCTCAAATGTTATATATTTAGAAGACAAATTTCTAATCTGATTGAAAACCAAATTCTCCCATTAAATTCAAATTTTTAATCGGTAAAATTGGATATATTTATTTTTTCATTAAAAATCAATTAATATAGATTTATTTATTCAAGAATTGATTTTCCTTTAAAATCTTATTTAATTAATATTTTAGCGAAATTGTATAAAATATTATTATATAATACGGTTATGTGATTGAATTTCTGTGTAATTTATGTGTAAACTTAGAAGTAGGTTTGATGATTCAGTTCAATCATCTTTGTGCAATTTCTGGACAGCTTTGTGCAATTTCAAGCATTATTTCATACATTTCTAATGGAAACCTTATCTTTAAAAAAAATACAAATTTATAAAAATATGCTTGTATGGAGTGGTTCTTTGTTCTTATTGGCATAATGCATGTTATGATTGACTCCATAGTAATCTTTTTGCATATTAGCGTATTTTAGCATATTTTTACCGCAAATTAGCATATTTTAGCCAATTGTAGCATGTTTAACCTTTTTTTTAATGTAGGATGGCTAGGGGGACGGCCTAGGAGACCACCCGCAGCCGACCCGGTTGATGAGCCCATTCCCACTGACAGCAAGGATCATTTCAGTCCTTTATTATGGATGCCTCACGGGGAGCACCGAGTCTCAGATGCATCTAAAGAGGTACTTGATTACTTTTTTTTTTTTTTAAGTTTGGATTTTGTTGAATTTTTGTATTTTTAGGTTTTCATGTTGTTCACTTTTTTGAACGCAGAGTGAGGCAATTATAAATGCCAGGGGTCGGTATCCGGACATGCAGTACTACCCGGAGATGGAGGCGTATCTGCAAAATTTGGGGGTACAGCATTTGGTCGATATTCTACAGTCGGAGGCTAAGTCCATCAACGCGTCCCTGATTGCAGGACTAGTGGAGCGATGGCGCCCCGAGACGCACACGTTCCACTTACCTTTTGGAGATATGACAGTGACTCTCCAGGACGTTAGTGCTCTATGGGGTTTGCCTATCCAGGGCGTGCCCGTTGGTGGCATATCTGACCCCACAGATCCAGATGACACGACGATTAATTACATGCTCGCTGAGTTGTTGGGAGCGGAGCCAGATATACGCAGCAACGGGGGGAAGTCCAAGTACTGTCTGGACAAGACGAAGCTGCGAGCTATGTTTGCGAGAGGTATAGGTAGCGAGCTATGTTTCCTAATTGAGATGTGCTCCTTCTAGCTGGTTGCACTCCTTCTTCTCGCTGGTGTGCTGTATCGGATGGCCTTGCGCCAGATGTGCTCCTCCTACCTGCTTGAGTTGTGCTCCTTCTTCGCTGGGTAGTACCTGAAGGCCCTTGCATTCCAACCGCCTCCCATCCTGCCAGTACTTCTCCCATTGCCTCCCTAAACATCATATTTGCATTTTCACGGTCTGCTGTACGGCTTCTGGCTGTGCTTCGCCGCGGCCCTTGCGATCCACTCGCCTCTGCCATAACTCGCTCATTCTCTGCTACATTTGCTGCGTTATGAGCCTCTGCAGCCCAAATATGTTAGTTAGTAAGCTATTCAACATTGGAAACGAAAATAATTAGGAATGAATGTGACATACCTCGCCTCTGCCTGTCAGAAGTGGAACGGCGAGGACGGTGCCCCAGTCGCCTACCTTGCATTTCATCCATGGTCATAGCTTGACGGATGTGTTTTCTCCTACCACGCCGTATCCAATCTTTGTTTGGCTCAATTTTAGGGGTAGTGGTTGTAGGCCAATCTTCAGGATTGCCATAAGGAACAAACAGTGCATTCCAAGTACTCAGAAGGTAGTCCACCCTATACCAGTGGGCAACAAATAGGTTGGGTGACCAGTTTCTATGACGACAAACCGCTAACACATGAGCGCACGGAATTCCAGTTAATTGGATACCTCTGCATGTACATTCCACTTTTCTCTCTGGCCCGACTGTCACGATATACTGGAACCTTCTATGAATAATTGACATAGTTCCATCCTGCATTTGGACCACTGGAACATATTCATTTGGGCCCGTGACTTGGTAATTACCTTCGCCGTGCGAGTATGGGATGACATCCATTTTTGTAGCTTTCTCCCACCGTTTGGCGAGCTTAACATGTACCCGTCTGGAAAAAGGCTGTTCTGCATTGCTTTGCTCCGTCGCTGCCTCTCGCCGTTGAACAAACCACCTATTGCACTTGGCGAATGTCTCCTCTACAAGTGCAGCCACGGGCAACATTCGGCTATCCTTGAAGACAGCGTTCAGGCACTCAGAGCCGTTTGTTGTCATGATACCAAATCGGTGCCCTCCATCACAGGTCTGGAAATTTTTTTCAAAATTTGACGGCTCTATGACATCATCAGGACGTACTTTGCCCACTCTCCTCAGAAAAGCATTACACGTCGGATTTTGCTTCAATAGAACAAAGCAAAATTAGACAAAATGCATCTAAAAGAAACAAAAATGAAATAAATTAGACAATATTAGACATACCGAGCAAAAATCTTCGAACATCTCTTTCAGCCTTCTTGGCTTCTTCTTCCTGGCTCCTTGTTTGAACCTAGTTCCGTACCATTTGTCCTTCCCACACGCCTGGACCAGGTTATCCGCAACATGTTGGATGCAATACCTGTGCACAAAATTATCCCTATCCCATCCGTATTCAGATTTCAATGCAGCTTTGATACCCTTGTGTTGGTCCGATATAACACATACGAATCTATTAACACCAATCACATTAATCCTAAGCCATTGTAAGAAAAAACCCCAGTTCTCTTCATTCTCCGTATGTACAATTGCAAATGCTAGAGGCAGCAATTGGTTATCGGCATCATAGGCGCAAGCCATCAAAAGTCTGCCCTCATACCGCCCAGAAAGGAAGGCTGCATCTATACTGATCACCGGTCTTAAGTAATCAAATGCGGTAATGCATGGTCCGTAAGCCCATGCCACGGCCCTGAATTGCTGAACACCTTCTTTGACCAGTCCTGTATTTTTATCGATGCTCGGACTTGTCAGAAATTGGTATTTTGAGCCGGGATTCGTGTAACATATCCCGATAAGCAATAGTTTCATAAAATTGTACGACTCTTCCCAACTCCCAAATTGCCGGGCTACTGCAATCTCACGACCTCTCCAAAGTTTGTTGTACTTCGGGGTTATACTGCCAAACCTAACCCTCACGCAGTGTGCCACACTCCGGATGCTCATAGTGGGGTCTTCCTTAATGCCTACCTCGATGATATCTGCGATAATTGATGCCGTGAGTTGTGCATGGTCCGACCTTTCAAACTCAGATTCGCATGTGTGAGGCGTGTCTTGCTCAGTTATCATCCATGTATCTCCGGCATTTGTTGCTCTTGCCTTCAGTTTAAAACGACAACCCGTAGTGCTGCATCTAATTTCCAGCCGGGATGTGTCACTTCTCTGCGTATATGTCTCCTTGTTCTTGTCAAAATGGTACTCTCTGATCTTTTTCGTCAGTTGCTTTTTACTTACGAAGTATTGGCCTTTTTGATCAGAGTCAAAATAACGATGATTTACGTAGGGTTTTGGCTTAGGTTTTACATATTTTCTCACACTTATGTTTACTTTATTAGAGAAAAAGGCCACTGTCACCCTTCTTTATGTTTTATTGCAGAATACAGGTTTTGGGACTATTTTACATCAAATGGAGCTAGAATCGGGTCAATCGGATCAGCGACGCTCATCGACTAAGTCTCTGTTACGGTCCGTACTGACTAATACGGACCAGGCCTAGCATTGACCAGGAGATAGCGTTGGAAGCATTAAACCCTAACCGTCGAGGTCCTAATACGGACCGTATCAACTAATACGGTCCGTATCCGAAGGCGTCTCTTGGGAAATAACTGCCGACAGCTGTTTCCAGATTGATTTCTTAGCCTCCAATCAACCTCTACACGTCCCTACACTCCTATATAAGGCCCCTGGGCAGATAGAACTGATATCTTTGTAGTTAGGGTTAGATTTGATTAAAGAGAGAAGAGATGAGTGATTGTAACCATGCCGTTCCGCGGCTAAGTTCCTTTTCTTAGGGCTAGGCAGTAAACCTTGTTACTCTTGATGTTTTGATATATATATTTCTGTTGATTATGGTTTCTTGTTGTTGTATCGAATATGCTTTTGTGATTTACTATCTCTTCACCTAATTTCAATGATCTAGTTTGAGTTCGTTAGGGTAGTGACAGTGCTTTAACAACTCTTTAAACTATTTGGATGAGTTAGCCTCTTTGAGATCTATTAGGTTTATGTGAAGAAAACCTTCGCGGGGAAACCATAAATCAGAACAACAAAATGAATGACCAAATTCCATCATTTGCGTAAGGTAAATCGCAGTGATCTGTGTAGTAATTTGGGAGATAAGAGACCCGATAGTTGCGTAAGGTAAATCGCATTGTCCTGAGTAGAGTCTCGATGAAAGATCTGTCATTCTGGCGTAACATAAATCGCAGTGACCTTTGTAGTTATCTTTCATAAAACAACAACAGGAAATCAGACGCAACAGGAATATATTGTCAAGACGGATTGAGTAGCAATGGTGTGCCAAAACCCTAGGAATTCTCATCTCTATCTTTGCTTTAATTACTTTTAATTGTTTCCTAATTTACATTGATCAACAAACATCTCTCAAATTTCAGATTTCGTCTAGCCTTTCGAAAGGTTGTGATTCGATCGCTCAAAGCATTGAACCAATATTCCCTGTGGATCGACCTCGCATATACTACTCGATAAGGATTGTGCGCTTGCAGTCCGAACCGATAGCATTTACGAGTTTATTAATATTAAAAGAAACATTGCTCTCTTTTGAGTGATCACTTTTGCGAGCTCACTCCTGTACTCAACCCGACGACTATAGTAAGAAATATCTGCTTCTCGGAAAGCAGATGTGTCATTGAAGTTTACAAAAGGGTGAGTCTCAGAGCGACCACCCAACGGCATATTCTCTCTATTCTGCCTCACAGTGGGATGTGGGTATTCTTCTTCTTCATCTTCTTCATCTCCTTCATCATTAATGTCACAGTCTTCTTCCCCCAATTCATCCCCAGTTTGCAGATTCTCCTCCGGTATCTCGTTTATAAATTCAAATTCTGACTCGTTTGGATCTTCCTGTACTGGTGGCGGTCTGGGGTGAGGATTTGGTTCAGGCCCAGGTAAGGATGAAGGACCTTCATACATGGATATAGCTGGGATAAAAGGTGGAGATTGTACTCGTTGTGGGACAAAAGATGGAGATTGTACTCGTTGTGGGACAAAAGGTGGAGATTGGGGTGAATTATTGTATATTTCTGGTTCCGGTTATGGTACAGGCATTACGATAAAAGGAGTGTGTGGTTCATTATCTTCTTGATAATGTTGGGCAGCCGAATTTTGGCCTGAACTTCCGGCCCCTGGCTCTTCGCGAATTTTGCGTGCAAAAACTTCCAATAATGATTCGCCAGACCTCAAAACCTGCGCTATTAGACCTCTCAATGCCTCGTTATCTCCCAATGTGATTTTGACATACTTTCCTGCGTGGACCATTCGGGCTTGAATTTGTAATTGACAACGATTCCTATTGTAGCCGCTCGCTTCATAAATAAGCGATTGCAACTGCTCAAATGAGAAATTTTCATCAACCCAGTACGTATTTGCTGCAGGTTTGAGTAACGTACTCCATACTGGTCAGTTATGAGCTTTCCTCCCAAATGTATTGAAATTGCAATAGACATGGCCAATAAACTACATTCATAAATGACAAATATTTGGTCAGTTTACTGATTTCAATTGTGAACAGTTGTGAATAGTCGTATGTGAACAGTAGTGAACAGTAGATACGTATGTGAACAGTAAATACGTATGTGAACAGTAAATGTGAACAGTAGTGAACAGTAAATACGTATGTGATTAACAGTGAATACGTATGTAAATACGTATGTAAACAGTAGTGAACAGTAAATACGTATGTGATTAACAGTGAATACGTATGTAATTAACAGTAAATACGTATATAAAAAAAATTACCTGACAGCAGACTCTCCGTCTCCTCCTCCTCTTCCTTCAGAGCCTCCTTCTTCCTCCCTCCCTCTTCCTCCCTCTTCCTCCCTCCCTCTTCTCTTCAGCCAGAATAAGTTTTTCTCTCTCTCTCTTCTACACACCCTAAACCCCGTACTTATAAGTTTTCAAAAAAAAAAACAGAGATTCGGGACGCTAGGATTCCTAGCGTTCCGAATTAAAATTTCCGGACGCTAGGTTTTCTGGCGTTCCGAATTAAGAATTCGGAACGCTAGGATTCCTAGCGTTCCGAATTAAGAATTCGGAACGCTGATATTCCTAGCGTTTTGGGTAAAAATAAAAATATTTTAAAAACCTGGTTATTTATATTAAAATATATTTTTTTTTGGGTAAAAATAAAAATCACGGACTTGACACCAGGCAAGAAGTATCCATATATTTTTAGTTTATTGCCAGACACATCAGATTGATGTGGCTCCCTGTATTTTTGTACTGCTCACGGCACACTCTCCATAAAATATTTTTCATTAAAACTAATTGGGAAGTTGCCTCATAGTCACTAAATGATAAACATAATTAATTTAGCCTTGTTCTGAAGCGTAGCAGGGGTGGTGATGGTTAGATTTTCTTTTAAGAAAAATGTTGATTTGATTCACATAAATAGCATGTAAATAGAAATCAATATCAACAGGACTTTTATTTAAAAAAGTAAGAATAGGTCTATGAAATTCTTTTTTGTTTCCATCGATTTCTTATATGCTCACCTTAAAAAAAACAAAGAAAAATGGCAATTAACTGTGGAATCACTTGTCAAAACTGAAAGAAATTATTTAATCTAATATGTACAATAAGATCAATTATTTTAAGAGAATTTTTACTTATAGAGATAATAATCAAAGCTTTTTTATGTTTGCTTAAGAAGAATCATTCCGCTGCTATAATAGCACCACATATGCAAATATTTTTTACTAATATACCAAGGAAACTTGTAATAATTTCTGAAGCCGAAAATAATTAGACTAGAAAATTTGAAGGCTCAAATAATGTTTTGAAACCTATTAGTGCTATTTTATGCAAGTTCTCAGTATCCAATTATCTATTACCAAAAAGGAGCATGCAGACAACAATTTTGTGCTTTAATTCAAAAATTTTGTTCCTGATGCCCGTCTTCAAAAGTGCCCATTTAGATTTATATCATATAAAAAATGCTACATATGAGAAAAATTAAAATTACTAATTAGCTAAATTATGGATCCAACTCATACATTTCTGATTACATAAGAAACTTGCTATGGTTCTACTGTAACTACACTCCTCTAATTAACTTATATTTTTAAAAAAAAATTTGAATTTTGGGGCAGGTTGACCCGGGTTGGAGCGGGTTGGCTCGGATTCCACCGGGTTTGGGCGGTTTCGAGTTCGGGTTGTGGGGGGGGGGGGGGGGGGGGGGGGGTTCGGACAGGTTCGGGCGGGTTAGGTCCGGGTTTAGGGGGTTGGCACGGGTTCGGACGGTCCGGTCCGGGTTTGGGACTGTCCGGTCCGCCCCGAATCCGGGGGTTCAAACGGGTCGGGTTTGGACGGGTTGGGTCCAAAATGGGCGATCCGCGCCTTGGTTAACCCGGCCCACCCGTTTGACGGTCCGGTCTGGGTTTAAGCATGGGCTCGAGCCGGTCCGGTCATGGACCGGGCAGGTTTAATCAATACACTAGTTACATATACCATCAAATCAAATGAAAAGCAAGAATAATACTACGCATTATGTGAGAACTGAAATAAGCTTTGTAAAAACAAGGATTCAATAACATGCATTTGAGAACAAAACATAATCACTTGGTAGAATTCAAAATGCACATAAACTTTAATTGCACTAAAATTAGCAATACAATTTCGAGATTAATGTTCCATTTTCTACGCTTCTAAAATAACAATTATATTTATTTAAGAACCAACATTTGATCTAATGGTTATTTCCGTGTGGAAGATGTTCAAAATCCGAATTGACAATTATTTATGAATATTAATGATTGGATAACTTAACTCCGAGTTCCTGCTAAAAAATATATATATATCCTTTGTTCATACATAATATTCAACTTGTGAAATACTACCTGAAATCAGATAAATAAAAGACTCATAAAATCCTGTATGGGCAAAATTTAAATATGACCTCACAAATTAACAACATGAATTTTATTTTAAAAAAAAATTTGGTTGCATAGGTGCAAAATCCTGCTGGTCTTGTACTTAATTACGTTCACCTTGTTGTGCTATAGTACGTCGAGCTAGCTCCTCTATGAACCTCTTTTATATATAGATGTTAACAATTAATATATACATTTATTTTTAAATTTAAAAATTATTGAGTCAAGTTCTCAAGGTTTTTTTTTATGCATACAATATCTTATTCAAAAATAGGTGAATGAGAAGCTTGATGCAATCCCTATTTGGATGGTGAGCTTTTCAACAGTGTGTTGGACTAGCCAATTTTTAAAAATATTATTACATTCATTTTGTTTTGTATTTTAAAAAGTTTGTAATTTAGTGATTGATACTCATGATGGCTGGGACTATATATAACAGTCATGATCAAAGGTGTTAATAGTGTTTATCGCGTTATAGCAGAACGGTTAAAAAAACGACGCTATTGTCATATTGCGCCTCTTTGTGTTTTTTTTTCTCTCCTTTACCCTTCAAATTTTGAGATTTTTTTTAATATTCTACCTCTTACATCGTTGTATAGTTCTAAGATACGACTCTAAATCTTTACCAAAAAAAAAACAGAGAAAGAAAGAACTGTGTTTACTTTTTAAAAAACTAGTCCTAGACAAGTAATACATGCACAATAAATATGGATTAGAAGACAAAACTGAAAATTAGAGGGTATAGAATAGAAAGAACATGAAATTAAATTTCTATATGTAAAGAAGAAGCGTTCGACAGGGTCGATCTGTATTGTTAAATTTATCCATAGCATGAAATCCCGTGATTTTTATTTTTACCCAAAAAAAAAATTATTTTAATATAAATAACCACGTTTTTAAAAGAATTTTATTTCTGCCCAAACCGCATATATTATTTGCGGTTTGAATTAACAATTCAAACCGCACAGAATATATGCGGTTTGAATTTTTAATTGAAACCGCAAATATATATGCGGTTTGAATTAACAATTCAAAACCGCACAGAATATATGCAGTTTGAATTTTTAATTCAAACCGCAAATATTATTTGCGGCTTGAAACCTCCTATTTGCTCTCTATTGAGATGGGGGCACAGATGTATTTGCAAGGAATATATTATTGAATTAGGAATATTCACTGAGAAGAGACATCTTGGTGCTAATTAGCGCCAGATATATATATATAAGCATAGAGGGCCTCCTTGCACCGGCTCAATATTTGAGTTTTCAAAATTCTAACGGTCAATCCGAACCGTTCAACATGATCTCCATATGAATATGTACTTGCAAATCAAAATTTACATTTTTTTTAGAATTTTTTTACTATTTTTTTAAGATAGGTAGAAAATCACTTGATCTGAAATTTTTGTAACATTCAGATCAAATGATTTTCTACCTATCTAAAAAATTGAAAAAAATTCTAAAAAATGTAAAATTTGGTTTGCAAGTACATATTCATATGGAGATCATGTTGAACGGTTCGGATCGACCGTTAAGATTTTGAAAACTCAAATATTGAGCCGTTGTACGGAGGCCCTCTATGCTAAAATAATGTAAAAGAATGTAAAATTTCAGATCAAGTGATTTTCTACCTATCTTAAAAAAATAGTAAAAAAATTCTAAAAAAATGTAAATTTTGATTTGCAAGTACATATTCATATGGAGATCATGTTGAACGGTTCGGATCGACCGTTAGAATTTTGAAAACTCAAATATTGAGCCGGTGCAAGGAGGCCCTCTATTCTTATATATATATATATATATATATATATATATATATATATATCAGGCGCTAATTAGCACCAAGATGTCTCTTCTCAGTGAATATTCCTAATTCAATAATATATTCCTTGCAAATACATCTGTGCCCCCATCTCAATAGAGAGCAAATAGGAGGTTTTCAAGCCGCAAATAATATTTGCGGTTTGAATTAAAAATTCAAACCGCATATATTCTGTGCGGTTTTGAATTGTTAATTCAAACCGCATATATTATTTGCGGTTGCAATTAAAAATTCAAACCGCATATATTCTGTGCGGTTTGAATTGTTAATTCAAACCGCAAATAATATATGCGGTTTGGGCAGAAATAAAATTCTTTTAAAAACGTGGTTATTTATATTAAAATATTTATTTTTTTGGGTAAAAATAAAAATCACGGCATGAAATCGAAACTGGAAAATACTACTTGCAAAAAAAAAAGAAACTGGAAAATACTGACTCGGCCCGACAAAGGACCGGGCTGAGCTAATGTTGCAATAATTTTCAGAAAGGCCCTGACATTTTGGAAATAATAAAAGTACATGCAGTACAAAAACATGACTCAAAGAGTTGTAAAATATAAGACGAGACATATTGAACAAATTCTACCGAAACTTTTATTTATATCATTTAAAAAAAAAAGTTAAATAAAATAATCACGATTGCATAAAAATTTCATTATCATCACGTCCGCAATTGTAAACTATAGAAGAAACTGTGGATATATTTTTTTTTTTTTTCAACAGTCAGAATACTATTTTTCTTTTTTGTTTTTGTCAGGACGCATGTTTCAAAAAAACGAGATGACACATTTTTGTCTGATAATTTCATAATTTTGAATAGGCTGCCTACCCTTCACCGTTGAGAAAAAAAAGAAATATATCCGCAGTTTCAAACTGCGGACATCTAATTTCTATCTGTAGTTTGAAATTACGGCTGTGTTAAAAATAGAATTTTAATCAAATTATGATTTTTCGGTTTATTTTTTTTAAATGGTAAATAAAATATAATATTTTTGGCAAATTTTGATTTAGCCACAAGTAAAATCAGTGTTTTTATATAGCTAATTAATGTACGTCACGCTTATCAGATATGGTGGTATAATTTTGTGTACTAAAATTTCTTTTTTTCTGTTGAAAACAGGTCATCGAATACGTCTCCAAATCTAAAACTCATGCAAAATATTTATCACAAGCATCTAAAATATTATTTATATACTAGTGATATGCATCACATTGTTTGGGTATTACGATTTTTATTTCAAATTAAGAATTTCTCAAACATATATAGAAAGGACTTTACAGACCGGATTATTTGTTTTCATTGAAAATGTAGATAGTCTTTGTTGAAATTAATACGGGTTGTTTGAGAGATTAATATGATGAAAATAGTTTTTCTTATTGAATCACTTTTTCACTCTATGTTACAAGCTTTATAGCCAGAAGATATAACGGTCCTAAAACTATGTCCGTACATATTTGTAACTGTACAGTTCCTAAACAAAAAAAAGAAAAAATAAATTGAAGTTCCTGTACAGTACAGTGAGCTCTTTATTTTTCGAAACTAGGCGATGATGGAGAATACTCTCACGGGTCTGAGCCTATGATTATTTTCTTTCAACCTTTATTTCTCAACACTCCCCCTCAAGCTAGGATTATAGAGATCATATAATCCTAGCTTGCATGAAATATTTTCGAAAACCTTGGAGCTTAATCCCTTCGTGAGTATGTCCGCCAATTGATCTTCACTCTTGACAAATGGAGTTTCTATTTCTTTAGCTTGAATTTTTTCTCGAATGTAGTGGCAATCCACTTCAATATGTTTGGTTCGCTCGTGGAAGATTGGATTTGCTGCAATGTGTCTTGCCGCTTGATTGTCACAAAACATTTTCATCGGTTCTTCAATCTTGACATTCAAGTCGGTTAGCACTTGCTTAATCCACGTCAATTCACTTGCGGTTGATGCCATGGCACGATACTCTGCCTCTGCACTTGACCGCGCTACAACACTTTGCTTCTTGCTCTTCCATGTGACTAAATTTCCGCCTACAAATGTGCAAAAGCCGGTCGTCAATTTTCTATCGAAACTTCCAACCCAATCTGCATCGGAATAGCCACATATTGCATTAGTGCCATTTTTCCTCATCCAAATTCCCTTTCCGGGAGAACCTTTTAGGTACCTTAATATTCTATCAATGGCATCTAAGTGAGGTGATCTCGGTGCATGCATAAACTTGCTAATTTGGCTTACGGCAAAGGAAAGATCCGGTCTAGTTACGGTTAAATAAATCAACTTTCCTACAAGTCTTTGAAATTAATTTATATTACTCAATGGTTCTCCATCTTCGGTATTGAGTTTTATATTTGTATCAATTGGTGTGATGGCCGGTTTACAACCTATTTTACCAGTTTCTTTGAGTAAATCAAGAACATATTTTCTTTGAGATATAAATAGCCCTTTTGACGAATGGGCAATTTCTATCCCAAGAAAATACTTTAATTTACCCAAGTCTTTTATCTCAAATTTTTGTTTTAGGTTTCTTTTTACACCTTCAATTTCAATTTGGTTATCTCCGGTTATGATTATGTCATCGACATAAACTAAAACCACGGTGGTACCATTTGCATTGTGCCTAGTAAATAAGGATGAGTCGGACAAACTCATCTTGAAATTACAAGATAATAAAAAATGATTAAGCTTGCCATACCATGCCCTTGGAGATTGTTTTAATCCATAGATCGATTTCTTTAACCTACAAACGAGGTTAGAAATCTCTTCTTTTTTGTGACCGGGAGGTAGTGACATATAGACTTCTTCCTCAAGGGTTGATAGGTGTATTTTATATACACCGTCGATCTAGTTTTTATCATAAAATAACACCAAATATCTTGTATTTTGGATATAAAGCGAATATAATACACCAAGAATCAAGTTACTGCGTTCGCTCGATGTTTCAATGCAGGAAACAGTGCAAAATGAAGAAAAACCGCCCAGTGCGGACGCACTCCCAGCCAGTGCGGACGCACTGGGTACTTAGCCAATTTTCCAGCATCGCAGACCTCACAGACGAAAAGTCCGAGCGTAATGCGGACGCACTCACCTTCAGTGCGAGTGGGGTCATCCGCATTCGCTACTTAGCCGATTTTTGCAACTTCCAGAATTTCCAGAAAAACAGAAGATTCAAGGCCAGTGCGGACGCACTCAGCACTTAACCTATTTTTGAAATCTTCAGATTCTTGAGAAAACAGAAAATTAAATGTCAGTGCGGACGCACTAAGATCCAGTGCGGACGCACCCAGGAAATTTTGCAGAAAACCCAGAAAAGGAAACTTGGAACCAAAGGAGATTTGGAGCCAGTCCGCACCAGCCCACAGTGCGTCCGCACTTTGCCCGATTTAACCTCAGTGCGTCCGCACTGAATATGAATGCGTCCGCACTCAGGCCAAAATAGCTCAAATCGAAGCCAATTCGACCAATTCCGCACCACCGAAGGTCGAACTCAAGCCATTGCCACCTACTCTTCGCTACGAGTACCTGGGGACAGATGAGACATATCCGGTGATAGTCAATTCCGAGCTCAACAAAGATCAAACCGAGAAGCTCCTTCATGAACTAAGATTGCATAGGAAGGCTATCGGGTATACAATCGATGATCTAACCGGAATTAGCCCCTCCTCTTGCATGCACATAATTTTAATGGAGGATGATCACAAGCCTTCTATCGAATCTCAAAGGCGACTCAATCCGAATCTCAAGGAAGTCGTGAAGAAGGAAATCATCAAACTCCTAGATGCCGGTATCATCTACCCAATCTCCGATTCAAAATGGGTAAGTCCGGTTCATGTTGTACCAAAGAAAGGTGGTACCACAGTGGTGAAAGGCGAAGGCGACAAGATGATATCAACAAGGGTAGTGACCGGTTGGCGAATGTGCATCGACTACCGCAAGCTAAATAATGCAACAAGGAAGGATCACTTCCCTCTACCTTTTGTCGACCAAATGCTCGAAAGACTCGCTTACCATTCACATTTTTGCTACTTAGATGGGTATAGTGGTTTCTTTCAAATTCCAATTCACCCCGATGACCAAGAGAAAACAACATTTACTTGTCCCTATGGTACGTTCGCGTACCGTAGAATGCCATTTGGTTTATGTAATGCACCGGCCACATTCTAAAGAGCCATGATGGCTATATTTTCTGATTTGTTAGAAAATTCTGTGGAAGTTTTCATGGATGATTTTTCGGTATTTGGTACTTCATTTGACAATTGCTTGACTAATTTAATCAAAGTTTTAGAACGTTGTGAGCAGGTCAATTTAGTACTCAATTGGGAGAAATGTCATTTCATGGTGCAACAAGGAGTTGTCCTAGGCCATGTGGTATCATCCAAGGGGTTGGAAGTCGACAAAGCCAAGGTGGAGGTGATAGAGAAATTGCCCTATCCAACATGCGTAAAAGATGTGCGAAGCTTTCTAGGCCATGCGGGATTCTATAGGCGGTTCATCAAAGATTTTTTGAAAATTTGCAAACCTCTTACTAATTTGACAATGCAAAATGTTGAATTTAAATTTGATGAACCTTGCATTGAAGCTTTTTGCAGGATTAAAGAAGCACTAAGTTCAGCTCCAATTCTCCGACCTCCGAATTGGGATGCCTCTTTCGAAATTATGTGCGATGCAAGCGACTACGCCGTGGGAGCCGTCCTAGAACAGCGAACCGATAACAAGCCACATGTGATCTATTACGCAAGCAAGGTATTAGATGAAGCACAAATGAATTACACCACAACCGAGAAGGAATTTCTAGCGGTAATTTTCGCCATCAACAAATTTCGACAATACTTGGTGGGATCTAAGATGGTGGTATACACTGATCATGCGGCAATCCGGTACCTTCTCAACAAGAAAGATGCCAAACCACGCCTAATTCAGTGGATCCTCCTACTCCAAGAGTTCGACCTAGAGATTAAAGACAAGAAAGGGACCGAAAACTCTGTGGCGGACCACCTTTCACGCATCAATAACACATCAAAAGAAAGGGACTTGCCGATCGACGATTCATTCATTGATGAACAGCTATACGTGGTACAAAGCTTAGACGCCCCTTGGTATGCGGATTATGTTAATTACTTAGCATGCGGGTTGGTACCCCCAGAACTCTCTTACACACAAAGGAAGAAATTCTTTTCAGATGTTAAAAACTATTATTGGGATGAACCTTTGTTATTTCAATTGGGGGTAGACGGTATACATAGGCGTTGTGTACCACAAGAAGAGGTGAACGAAATTCTCCAATGTTGCCATTCATCCGCCTATGGAGGACACGCCTCAACCGACAAAACTGCAGCAAAAGTTCTCCAAGCCGGATTTTATTGGCCGACTATTTTCAAAGATGTGCGAGAATATGTGCTTAAGTGTGACAAATGTCAACGAACCGGCAACATATCAAAAAGACACGAGATGCCTCTCCAAGGGATCCTAGAAGTTGAGATTTTCGATGTATGGGGAGTTGACTTCATGGGCCCTTTTCCGAGTTCATGCAACAACAAGTACATCCTTGTAGCGGTCGATTATGTGTCAAAATGGGTAGAAGCCGTGGCAAGCCCAACCGCCGACTCCGCCGTGGTAAGAAAGCTTTTTCAAAGAATTATTTTTCCTAGGTTTAGAGTACCTCGAGTGGTGATTAGCGATGGCGGCTCTCATTTCATCAACCGCCAATTCGACAATCTCCTACTCAAGTACGGAGTCAAGCACAAGGTAGCCACACCTTACCACCCTCAAACAAACGGGCAAGTTGAAGTTTCCAATCGTGAGATAAAAAGCATCTTACAAAAAGTTGTCAACACATCGAGAAAAGATTGGTCGCTAAAACTTGATGAATCACTTTGGACATACCGCACCGCCTACAAGACACCAATAGGTATGACTCCTTTTAAATTGGTCTATGGCAAACCATGTCAGTTGCCGGTCGAACTCGAGCACAAGGCATATTGGGCGATAAGAGCGCTAAATTTCGATCTAAAAGCCGCCGGTGCGAAACGAATTCTCAACTTACATGAGTTGGATGAATTGCGCCTCAATGCATACGAAAATGCCAAGCTATACAAAGAAAAGACAAAGAGGTGGCATGACAAACACATCATAAAGCGAGAATTTCACGAAGGAGATATGGTCTTGCTATACAATTCGCAACTTCGCCTCTTTCCCGGAAAGTTGAAGTCAAGATGGAATGGCCCATACCAAATTCGGAAGGTTTTCAACACTGGAGCAATCGAGATTTGGAGCAACAATACGGGTTCCTTTAAGGTAAATGGACAACGCCTTAAGCACTTCAACCATGAAGATCCAATAGAAAAGGTGGACGGTTCCTACCTAGCCAACCCAACTCGTCAATAAGCAAAAGCCATGTCGAGCTCACGACGTAAAATTGAGCGCTTCTTGGGAGGCAACCCAAGTTTTTACTGTTTTTCTTTACACTTTTATTTTTACTTTTTCAAAATTTACATTTTTTTAATAACTCAGCCAATTTTGCAGGTCAAAAACTCATGTAAATAACCTGAGTGCGTCCGCACTAAACTTCAGTGCGTCCGCACTAAACTTCAGTGCGTCCGCACTACCTACTTAGAAAATTTTTCAGACAGGTTTTATCAAAAATTGGCCAGACCGAGCGTAATGCGTCCGCACAAAAATCCAGTGCGTCCGCACCGACAGAAACTGCAAGTCTACGCAGTCTGAACTTTCTACCCTAGAGCAGTGCGTCCGCACTGAGTTTCAGTGCGTCCGCACCCGAGGTACGCTACATTTAATTTTCAATTTTTTCAGAAAATCGGAAAATTCGAATTTTTTTGGGTGAGTGCGGATGACCACCCGCATTAAGGCCCAGTGCGTCCGCACTCGGGCTTCTTCTCCTTCTTAAACCGACCCCCTTCTCTTCATTTTTCTTCGCGCCTTTTCGATTTTAAACCCGAACAACTTGATTTTTCTCTCCCAAAACCCGAAAACCTCATTTTTCTTTCAAAATCTCCCTCTCCTCTCTCTTCTCTACCACTTCTCTCTTCTTTTCTCCCTCTTTTCCTCTTCAAAACCGAAAACCCAACTTTTCTCAATCTTTTTAAGCGCCGCTTCGCTAAAACTCGGATTTCTTCGCATTTTCTCGAAATTTTCGCGATCTACAACAAGGTTTGATCTCTCCTTACTCTAATTTTGTCAATTACTACTTAGATCTGTGAAATTGGTACCAAAATCGGAGAAATCAACCAAAAATGGTGCAAACGGTTCAAATTCGACCCCCGTGTGAGTGCTACCACCCGCACTGCTAGCCAGTGCGTCCGCACTAAGCTTGGGGGAAAACCTAACCAGCCCAAATTTTCAGTTTTTTTGGCTAAGTCCCCAGTGCGACCAGACCAGTCGCACTGAGAGCCACTGCGTCCGCACTGCGCTCGGACTTTTCCAAACCAGCCCCGAAATTGTTAAAAATTTGGTTAAGTACGTAATGCATCCGCACTGGGATCCAATGCGTCCGCAATGCGACCCCTAATTTTCCAAATTTTTGGTTAAGTACCCACTGCGTCCGCACTGACCACCAGTACGTCCGCACTCAGCCAAAATTGTATCAAAAAAATTTTGAAATTTTAATTCTTTCAATTTTTTTTTTAGAATGCCGAAGAAATCAACTACCAATAAGCGCAGGTGCGAGAGAGGCCAAGGAAGTCGCGGACCACCTCCTTATCCACCCGCCTTGCCACTCAATGAGGGTCAAGAGTTAAGGTACAACCTTCTACAGGGCCGCCGAACCCTCGAGCCATCTCGATGGATATGCCGCGAGACACTCAACCAACTCGGACTCCTCGAGTCGGTGCAAATGCTCACCGAGCGGCTTGGCTTGTGGGAATTTCTTTGTGACGAGGTCGACACATATGAAGCACTCATTATCGAGTTCCTCTTCTCATACGAATTCGACCGGGCTTCACGAACACTAAACTTCAACCTCGGAGACTTCTCACATATGTTGCACACCACCGAACTCATGCAAGCACTCAATCTATCCACCGACAATGTCGATCGGATGCGCACCATTCTCGACTTCTTCCATGACATGAGCGAGGCCCAGTTCTGCATCTTAACATGCCAAGACGGGATCCTCGGTCAGCAAAGGGTCAAGAATGTCCTCCACCCGGCCCTCCGATATCTCCAGCGGGTACTTTCTCACACTCTCTTTGCCTGAGGGGAGAGCGCATCGGTCTTCAACCTTGGAGATATGGTGTATGTATGTTGCATGCTCCGGCGCAACAATGGCGAGATGGACTACATGCCGCACATCGGGTACAACTTGGCCAAACACATGCAAAATGTGTCACATAACATGCGACCGGGTGGAAAGATTCGAATTGGAGGCATTGTCACAAAACTTGCCCGGCACTTGCAAATACCGACCGGTGGTGATGTAGTGGTGCCCGGTTACACGCTAGTGGACCTCGACGGTTTATTTCGGGCAAGGCTCATCCGATGGGATGATATTCAAGAGGCTTGGATCAACTTGGGTCCAAAGGACAACATCCGGCACCGGTTGCCTTTATAAACTCAAATCGATCCCTTGGATACCGATACTTGGAAAATTGTCGATGAGCCACTCGAGCCACCGCTACCACAGCCGCCGCAACCACAACCCCCACCATAGCAAACCGCACCCGATGCCGCACAAGCACAAGTCATGCCTACCAACCAATAAATCTGAGATTTCATGCAAACCATGAATACCTCAATCAATAACCTAAGCATCAATATTGGTGGTCGCTTGGATAGCATGGATGGCCGCATGGATGGCTTTGACCGCCGCTTTGACGGCTTCGACCGCCGATTTGATGAGGTAGAGGCCGAGGCCGCTAGGGCGACCTACTACTCCCGTAGAGGATGCTCGCATGCGAACCCGAATTTTGAGGATGATCCACCGACACCACCATACCAAAGACGGGCCGCTCAAAGGAGAGAATACGAGATGGCGCAAGAGCGTGAAGCGGCAAGGCTAGCGCAAGAGGCGGCGAGACTCGCACAAGAAGCCGGCAACAATGAAGAAGAGGAGAATGAGGCCGACGACATGGACCGCGACGAGGATTGATCCCGCGCAGCACCACCACCATTATACGCCAGTAAAGTAGTTCATGTTTCTTCTCTCTTTTTAGTTTATTTTTAGCACTGAGGACACTGCTTTATTTAAGCTTGGGGGAAGGGAAGAAATTGTATCTGCATGCATATTTATTATTCAGTTTTTCGAAACTTTTTAGGATTTATAACCTTGCTTTTTACTTGACCTTGAATAGAATTTGTAATTTTGAACTTAATTGCTTGCGATTACGAATTTGTCAAGACGTTTTACGAGGTTATGAAAAATAGAGTCTTGCATAATTGGACTTAATTGTCTAAAAATGCATAAAGTATAAAATCATGTTTAAAGTTTTGTAAAAAAAATTGGCAAAAAAATAAAAAAATTTGATAAACTTGAGTGATTGACAAAACTTAAAAGTATTCTTGCACGATTTTTCAAATTTTTGGTAAAAACCCTTAAAATAAATTTGAAATGACGACATAGTTCGGCGAAAAACTTTGTGAAAATAAAGGTATTTGAACATGAGAAATTAGAAATTCAAATTTATTAGAGAAGCCATTTAGATTTGGAAATTTTAAATTGGAAAAAATTAGGATATCCGTGAGTATGAAAAAATACTTAGGATGTGTGTATTCATGATATGTGCATAAATGTTGAAAAATTAGATAAAATTGAAAATTTTTTGGAAAATAAAAATGAGATTCCAATGACCTATGATACGGCTTCATGACGTACTTATGGTTATGAGTCCTTAGCACTCTTGCTCCGCTAGTCTCCCGATAAAATTGACATTCGTGTTAGTGGAAGGGTTAGACTAAGAGCATGCAAAACACCATTGAATTAGAACGGTTGGGTACGGTTAACTACTTGTAACTAACCGGTGCTTAAATGAGGATGGGGAAAATAGTGCTAAAATTGTGAAAAAGCGTTCAAAGTGAGAAAATCAAAAGCAACAAAAACAGAAGGAATATGCATGTATCAACACACGAAGTTTGTAATTATTCTTACCCAAGTTTGATTCAAGCTTGGGGGTATCTTGAAAATTCTACATTTTAAATGGCATATCTTTTAAATTTGGGTATACGAAGTTCACAAATTCAAAGCCTTTAAGGAAATAAAAGTTAGAGTAATCGAATTGTGGGTTGATTCATAATTATTCGAGGGTTGAACTTGGGATTTGGGGAATATGCTTGAAGTTTTTTTTAAATTTTGGCAAGATCATACAAGTTTTTCATTTTGAGAAATATATACTTGATATAGGGTTGAATTGTAGATCGAATTGTAGTTCAAGTTTAAATGTTGCTTGGGGACAAGCAAAGTTCAAGCTTGGGGGTATTTGATAGGTGTATTTTATATACACCGTCGATCTAGTTTTTATCATAAAATAACACCAAATATCTTGTATTTTGGATATAAAGCGAATATAATACACCAAGAATCAAGTTACTGCGTTCGCTCGATGTTTCAATGCAGGAAACAGTGCAAAATGAAGAAAAACCGCCCAGTGCGGACGCACTCCCAGCCAGTGCGGGCGCACTGGGTACTTAGCCAATTTTCCAGCATCGCAGACCTCACAGACGAAAAGTCTGAGCGTAATGCGGACGCACTCACCTTCAGTGCGAGTGGGGTCATCCGTATTCGCTACTTAGCCGATTTTTGCAACTTCCAGAATTTCCAGAAAAACAGAAGATTCAAGGCCAGTGCGGACGCATTCACATCTAGTGCGGACGCACTCAGCACTTAACCTATTTTTGAAATCTTCAGATTCTTGAGAAAACAGAAAATTAAATGTCAGTGCGGACGCACTAAGATCCAGTGCGGACGCACTCAGGAAATTTTGCAGAAAACCCAGAAAAGGAAACTTGGAACCAAAGGAGATTTGGAGCCAGTGCGACCCAGACCACCCGCACTCAACTCCAGTGCGGACGCACTGGACTCGCAGACAGCCAGAAATTCACATTTTCAAGAGGTTTTCTATTCTTGGCTTCCAAGGAACACGTTTTAGAAGGCCAAAAATAGCCATGGCAGTCTGAGGAGTGCACCCACTAACTCCACTTCTATCCTCTAAATTGGGCAAGGCCTTTGGCTATAAAAGGAGAAGAATTTCATCTCTCTCATGATCCATTATTATATCCATTTTCCACATATTGAGAGAGAGAGATCCTGCAGAAATTCTCGAAGCTTTTCAAGGAAGAAGAAGAAGAAGAAGATTCAAGCAAGGAGTCGGCAAGATCGAGGTTTTAGATCTAAGAAAGGGTGTAATCATTTCTTTATCTTATTTCTTATTGTTTTTGCCAATCTTTGTTATGGATCTCTCCAAGAGAGAGTAGTTCTCTTTCTAGGGGTTTAGGTCATGTAGCATGAACTTGTTTAATTCTATTTTACTCGGATTTTAGTTTTTATTATGATTGTTTGATTTGATGTTAATTTCTGTGATTTATTATTTGTGATGTTCCATGATTTGTACTTGAATTGTAGCGTCCCGCTTTGATCATTTAGATCCAAAGTAGATTAGGATCATATAGGATAGTGCAACTTGTTGTGCTTGACTTGTAGCGTCCCGCTTAAGTCTTCTTGATAAAAAGTAGATTAGGATCATATAGGATAGTATAAATTATGATTGCAAATATTTTAGGATTTGAATTATAAGCGACCGTACTTTTGTATTCAAATCTGGAAAAATAGAAATTAAGGTTAGGGTTTGGTGAAGGACTTAGCGGTGAAGTCAAAACCTAATTAGGACACCTTAGAACAAATATCGATATATACTTTGAAGCACGTGATTAAATATCCCTCTAGGTTAGTGACAGCCCTAGAATTCGAGGCACATTAATCCGTCCACCCCAAAGTATTCGTATTAATATTTGTTCCAAAGGCTAACTTAGGTTAGAAACCTCGTCATAATCAAACATGAATTTAAACAAACCGAGTAGATAGAATTAGCAAGGGATTGTGGACCGAATACCCCTAGACTTCTCAAACTTGATTGTCACCCGATTTTATTGCTTTTTATTACGAACTTTTAATTACTTTAATTTTCCCTCAAAAACGATTTTACACAAAACCCCCCTTTTTACTTTTATTGTTTAGTTTAGAAGTAGTTTTCTTTATTAAAAATTGGTATTTCCCTATCTCCTTGCGGATCGACAACTAAATACTACAATCGATAGGTTGTGCGCTTGCAACTAACCTATTAATTGAGTACGAAGGTTTATAAATATTAAAGGCAAAAAGAGTACCAAATTCCTATATCTAAAATACTCAACAAGGGTCCCTTGAAGAAATGAATTTTTTACATCCATTTGGTGTAAAATTCAATTTTTATTAACCGCAATGGAAAAAAGAATTCTTACGGTATTCATTTTGGCCACGGGTGCAAAGGTTTCGTGATAGTCAATACCTTGGGTTTGGGTATAACCTTTAGCCACTAACCTAGCTTTGTAACGTTCAATGGTGCCATCACTATTATATTTAATTTTGTACACCCATTTACATCCAACCGGTTTTTTATTTTTTGGTAAATAACATAATTCCCAAGTTTGATTTTTTACTAAAGCATGAAGCTCTTCTTCCATTGCTTTGCACCATTTTGGATCCAATTTTGCTATTTCATAGTTGGTTGGTTCTTCCATTTTTGATAAAGAATTCAAGAATGCATAGTGATCATGAGAAATATTGTTATAAGAAACATAATTTTGTATGGGATATTGTACCGAATATGTGACAAAATCCCTTAATCTCGTGGAAGGTTGAGTTTGTCGACTCGATCTTCTCAAGGATCTTTCTTCCTCTTGAGTTCCTTCATGATTTTCATTTTCTTCGGTCTCTTCCAATGGTTGTTCATTCCCTTCAAGTCCTTGATTACCTATCTCAACATTATTTTCAAGAAGAACTTCTCTTCTTTCTAGATTAGTAACACAAGGTAAGACAAACTCGTTTGACAATAATTGATCTTCTTCAATTTTGTCATAAAACGATTCATTCTCAAAAAATGTTACATCTCTTGAGATGTAAAGTTTTCTTGTTTTGGGATCATAGCACTTATATCCTTTCTTTTCGAGAGAGTAACCAAAAAAACATGTTTTTATTGAGGTGAAATCTAATTTATGTACTCTATTTTTATGAACAAAACAAGTGCAACCAAAAATTTTCAAATGATCAAGATTAGCCTTTTTTCTATATAATATTTCAAAAGGACTTCTAAAATCTAATATGGCACTAGGTAACCTATTTATTAAATAGGTTGCGGTGAGAACGGCTTCCGACCAAAAAATCTTTGGAATATTATTTTGAAATAGAAGTGTTCTTGTCATCTCAAGTAGATGACGATTTTTTCTTTCGGAAATACCATTTTGTTGGGGGGTATAGATGCAAGAAGTTTGATGAATGATACCCTTTTGTTTTACAAAATTTAGAAAATTTTGATTTATAAACTCCGTCCCATTATCCGTTCTAAAGGTTTTGATTTTTTTGTCAAATTGAGTTTCTACAAAATTTACAAATGTCTGAAAATGCGAGAAAACTTCACTTTTAGTTTTCATCAAATATATATATCCAAGTTGTTCTTGAAAAATCATCAATAAATATAACATAATATCTAAAACCATTGTAAGAGGTTATGGGGGCGGGTCCCCAAACATCGGAATGTACTAACTCAAAAATTCCATTACTCTTAGTATTTGAATTACAGAAAAGAAGTTTTGTATGCTTAGCAAGTTTACAAACTTCACATTCGCTACAATTAATATTAGTAAAATTAAACAAGTGTTTAAGTATCTTGTCGGAAGGATGTCCCACCCGCTTGTGCCAAAGTTTACTTAAATCTTCATTTTTCCTAGTATTGAAAATAGTCTTGTTGCTATCCAAAAAATATAATCCATTTTCTAAAAAACCTTCACCAATCTTCTCCTTGGTGAATAGATCCTGAAAAATAATATTTTTATCTTTAAAAACAATCTCACAATTTAATTCTTTAGCAATTTTGCTAATAGATAATAGATTCACAAAACAATTCTCAACATAAAAAACATCTTGAAGAATTTTTTTAGAAAGAATGCTAATCATGCCCCATCCTTTAATTTTAATTTTTTCATTGTTAGCAACCGTAAAATATTGTTCACCGTTGATTTTGCAATAATTTTTTAGCAAATCTTGGTTTCCGATCATGTGGTCGGTAGCACCGGAGTCAAGAACCCATTTGGTACAATTTTGAGGAGAATTTTTGGTTGATAGACCCACAGTTAAACAGCTGTTTTTAATATCTGGTTTCTGAAATTGCTTACTGTCTACCATTTGTCCTGTGATTTTGTTAAACACAGATTTTTCTGGGCTAACATATTTAAATAGAGTTTGAGTTGGACCTTGGCCCGATTTTTGGCCCAATAGCGCAGCCAGCATGGATTCAAGTCGGTCGAGTCTATTGGTTTCACTCCGACTCGATCCAGCCACATCTGTTGCGCTGTCTGATCTCTCCCTTTCTTCTCCGCTCGTTTCTTCCTTTGCTGAGATAAGCCCCCTTCTCTCCCCCTGGCAAGTAGCAAAATATATTGATGCTTTGAAAAACAATGTTAATGACTTATTCAAGCTACAATCTGGAATGCTCCTTTTTTCTTGTTCACCTCAATTAACGACTTATTTAAGCTACGATCGATTATTGATGCTTTCAAAGGAGCTTAAAATCAGTCCTCAATTTCTCGATCACATAGATTTCTACCACTTGCGTCTACAAGCTCACGATGCTCAACAATCTTGATGCCCATTACATAAATCTAAACATAACATTTTTTCTAAACTAAGATTACAAACTTATAGACAATAGTTTTTTTGCTTAATTTCTTATAATGAAACCTGTAGATTAAAAGATAATCATATCCTCTGATTGAACTCTCCTCGCTAACCCATTAGACTTTCGTTTTTGGAGATCAAACAAAAACTATAGTAAACAATTTTATCCCCAAATTTTCATTTGCCGTTAAATATAAATAAAAATAAAAATATACACTTTTAGTTAGTTTAAATTTCCAATTTATAAAGAAGAATCAAAATATTTTTAGAGAGCATTAAGTTGTAAGATTTACTGAACTACCATGAAAATGGATATGTTATTCTCAAGGCATCACTAGTTTACTAACAAAGCAAGCACAACTTTTATGACATCTTCCACAACGGCTTTGTACTGTGAATGGAATCAAAGAACAAGTACCATGAGGGATTTAAGCACATTGAATCTATATAATTGTTGAGTGGCCCCAGAAACTTTATCTCCAACACAATACATATACAAGTAATTAGCGAAGGGAAGGAAAAAGGACACGACACAAGTATTTTTCTTAAACACAGCAGGGAAGAGAAAAGGAAAGGAGAAGGGGAAGGGCATAATTGACATATTTTAATTTTAAAATGAGTTTTAATGGAAAAGGTGATCAAATGGATAATTGTGAGTTTTTAAAATTTAGAAGGGTAAATATGATATTATGAAGTTTAGAGGGGAAAATACATAATTTTGAAGTTTTTGAGGGTATACATGAAATTCTCTCTATTTTAAAAATATGTATTTCTATTTAAAAACTTGCTGACTCGTTTGTTCATTTTATACTAAAATAAAATAATGTGTGGGTAATATCAAGATACCCTTCTAATTTTATTTTTAATTAGTGACAAATAATCTTTTGTTGTATAATAATAATGTTACTAAAATTTTCAATCAGTTACTTCTTGACTCTTAACTTGTTTAACATTATTAATATTAAATCTAATTACAATTAAAATACATTACATTTAGGGCCACACCAAATAATCTGATATAACAGTTTATTTATTTATTTAGAGCCACATCAAATAATTTTTTTTTTCTTTTTCTTGTTGTTATTTTGCATCAACGATTTCTATTAAATTTAAATGATATCATAAATAGCTTGGTAATTTGTTGAGATATCAAATTTGAACTATACGAAAACAAGACTTTGTTATTTTACATGGTGATTACCACATGTAAATAACCAACTCGTTAACAATTTAAAACAATAGAAAATACACCTCCATCATTCATGGCTCTTTGAAAAGAAAAAATTAGCTCGGAGTTAATGTGAAAATTCCCATAGGAATAATATCTTGTTTGATATTCTCATGTGTTCTTCCCTCGATAAAATCTGACAACCGAACGCATCAGCGACCAACGAAACAAAATCCTGTTTTTATAAAAATCTCATGAAACTCATGCCATTCCAAACAGTCCCTTATTTCTTCATGCGCTGAAAATTTTCCAGTTACCATCTTAATATTTTAAACTTTTAATTTTATGAGCGGTTTTTTAATATTTTTTATTTCTACCATCCACGCATTCTGAGGGCCTGTTCGGCTTCCATTGTGCTCGTGAGAAAAAAAAATTCACTCAAAGAAAATATTTTGTTTTCTCACGCGTACAGTGTTCGCCATTCAAATTGGACCCAAATCCAAGTCCATTTCCGTTTCCGCCTGGCAGCCGAACAATCCCTGAGGGTGAGATAGCCTAGGCAAAACCAAACTGTCTCATGATTCGTAAGTCGTACCGTAAATGCTAGAAATAAAAATATCAAAAAATCACTGATAAGATTAAACTTTTAAAATATTATCCGTCACTATGTATTATCCGTTAAAGTGTTTTAGGAGTCTGTTATGTTATATACTTATCTGGATCGCTTTGTCATTTTATTCAAACGTCTAAGCATGATTATGTTATTTTATATACTTCTCAGCTTTGAATAGATATATATATATTAATACTTTTTTAAATTAAATTTAACCTAACTTATTATTGAATTATAAATATATTACTTTACATCTTATTTCTAATCTCCTACCATTTTACAGCATCTCTCTTATACTTTGTTGTTTGCATGAGTCTTATAATAATACACGAGTCTCTTGTATTGAATTATATACAGCAAAAAATTAACAGGGAACAAGACCCCTTTTACGCCTCCAGTGGAGAAATCCAAAATCACTTGTCTATTTACTCCGAATATTTTTATGTTCTATCCTGATAAAAATTTGAATTAATTGTCAGAGATGCCCAACAAAGCCTCGCCTCTCACAAAGCAATTGGAAATATTAGAAGTTAGAACCCTTTCATTTAATTTACTTTTTATTAACAAAATTTACTATTAAATAAAAATAAAATGGAAGCTTGTTGGAGACACCTAGTATAATCCACACTGAGTGAGATTCATTTCTCGGGTACACATAGCATAGACTTAGTGAATTTTGCTGATTGAACCCTCTCGCTTTCCTTCCTCCTTTCCGTGCTACTTCCGAATTCGGATGCATAACATAACAACTTTACCAGAACCTAAAACAGGCAACTTCAACGGGCTCCCAAGCGCAATCTTCAGAGAAGAGTTACAACTGCAGCTGACATTAGATTGTACCAGGTTTACTCTGGAAGGAGAACAGGTCTGAACTTCAAAGGCATTCCGACTGATGATTTCATGAGGGATAGGGACATAACTCATCGGATTGATCGCAGGTTTTTCAATACTGGTACCTAGTTAGAGGGATACAATAGCACTTTCATTTGATAGTTTAATCAATGTACTTTGTTCTGGTTAGAGGGGATCATAGAAGTTCAATAGCGCTACAAGTACTGGTAATTTGTTCTTGTTTTTCAGTTTTTACTTTTTTTTTTTGTTTGTATTTCATGTAGTCCCCAGGGGCAGTACTCTTTACTTCAATTAAAGAGTAATTTGCATTTTAGTTCTTTTCTAAGGGCAATCAAGTCTTGTAAACTTAAAAAAATAGATCGATTATAGGATGGTAAATTACGAGACATTAATCAATAAATCAATTTATTCAATCAATTACTGTTTTAATAGAGCTTGATCCCTACTTAAAGAAAACAACGTAATGGGTCCTTTATATAAACAACCTTACAATCATACAAAAAAGGAAAAACAGTTCAACAAATTGTGAATCGTTCTCAGCAACTATCACTATCATAATTCTTAACAAAATATCTTCTAATCATTGGACAAGAACTTTCTACAAAAGAAATGTACAAGTTCTTAATTTGTGTAGCTTAGGGGACCTAAAACTCCTATACCCCTATATAAGAACTAATCCCCAAGTGCTAGAATCTAAATTATTTTCATTTACTCAAACTGCTATACCGGCTATTGTCCGCTATAAAGAATATTGTTTAAATTTAACATTGCTACTCCCTGCAATATTTTAGTTTTAACAAAGACTATGCGTGTGTGCTGGTACTGCCAAAGTACCTTGTGCAATCCACATTGAAAAACCAGCGATTGTCGGTTTCATCTTTTTGAAGAACAGCAAAAAAGTAGCTTAATTGCTTAAGAAAGCTTTTCATCCATTACCCTCAGATCCTCTTGCGCCAGCATTTCCTGACTCCCTATCTGTTGCACCTTATTGAAAATAATTAGTTTTGCAAATTACTATGCACTCTATGTTCGACTAGGAAGTTTAGGTTATAGTTACTAGTCTGTATAACCAGCTAAAGATGCACACAGTGTAACTCGCGGAAAGAATAATGGAACTGCTCTGGCTTGGCAGCATGCTTATGATTTGAGCCAGGTTTGTTAGAGATTTCATGTATACACAATGGACCCTATTTTTGGTTTCATTGTCCATCTTGATTTTCAGTTTTCAAGTTTAATCAGGGCATAGTTAAGTCTTCAGAAAATCTGATTAATTTTGTTACTCTATCGATTGCAGTAGACCGAGTAATTGTATACTTGTTTGTTTGTTTCAAGTCTTATAGAGTTATAATTCAATAATGAGTTTTCTAAGTCTAAGTTCGAGTCAATTTGTTGTATTTCATTGATCGACTGGTAAGATGCTGATCACTTAGTACAGTTCAGATGACAGTATGTGTTAGCAAGTTCACACTGGTACTCTGGTAATGTTGTTGAATTGGTTTTGACCTAACCATGTTTTACTTTGGTTAAATTGGCTTGGCTTTTGTTTTTTATTTGGTTTGGCTTGATTAATAAGCTCAATGAATTTGCTTTTTTCTTTGGCTTGAACCAACAAAGTAAACTGAAATATCACTAAACATTATATATTAATCTTGTAATATTGCAAAAAAAAAAAAAAATCATGAACTATCAAATGGTCATCAGGCATGTATATTATCAGCAAATTAATCGTCAATATCATAGGTTACATACTGGTTCAGTTTATTATACCAATGCAATAAATTGAAATTTGGTTTGCCTGGTCTTGGTTTTGGTTCAGCTTATAGAATCATTCAGTTCAGTTTTACTTTATAAAATTTTTGAGAAACCGTGAAATTTTTTTGAGGACCGAACCGATTGATTGAACACTCTTCACTGCCACAGAATGAAAATCCATCATTTTTACATACCCAGATCCTCATCATAATCTTCATTTCTTAGTGTGAAGAAAGGTGTGAGATAGTTCTGGTCTAGTGATCTGAGAGAGGGAGTGCTGAAAATAGAATATCAAAATATCATTAATGGAAAAAGCAACTAACACAGAAAAAAAAAAAATCTGAAAAGTAGAATTTGGAGCACTAGCAAACCTCTTTCTTAGCTGGTCGAATTTTTTCCTGAACTTGCTAGCTGAAGGAGTTTCGTCATTATCCGAGTTTGTGTGGACTGTTAGGCAAATGTTATCCTCCAGAACCTTCTAAAATTCATAATTTACGCGCTTTAGCACTTTTTCTTTATGAAATGGGTACTAGATTTTAGTAAAATATATTACGGTTCTGTGTTTACATCAAACGTGCGGTTATGGCCATCTCCCACAACTTTTAAAGCCTCAAGCATAATTCCTGTTGAACCTCCAATCAAGAGCACCTGGTTATAAGGAAAAAAAATATATATATATATATAGATAGACTAATGTCATAACGTTATAACTTCGGCCGAAGTTATAACGAGTCATTTATTAGTTTTTAAAATCCAAACAACCGATCCGAACCGTTCAACTTTTTCTAAATATTGAAATGTGCTTGGAGACCAAATTTTACATTTTTTGGAATTTTTTTACTATTTATTAAGCCACTTTGAAAATCGCAGATCTGCTGTGAATAGTAAAAAACAGCAAAATTTTCTGGACCACCGGATCAGTATTTTCAAAGTGGCTTAATAAATAGTAAAAAAATTCCAAAAAATGTAAAATTTGGTCTCCAAGCACATTTCAATATAGAGAACATGTTGAACGGTTCGGATCGGTTGTTTGGATTTTGAAATTGCAAAAACGACTCGTTATAACTTCGGCCGAAGTTATAACGTTATGACATTAGTCTATCTATATATATATATATATATATAAATGAATGACCATAAAATCCACAATTGTAAAATCTTGCACGCTGCATCCATTTATTATTTTGATTGTATCTAAATATTTTAAAAGAAAGCAGAAACAGCCTGACAGTTAGTATGATGATAGCAGTTGTGGCCGTTAAAATTGTCTGGCCGTGTCCTTCGGGAAGATCATGCACAGACCGGAGAGCTAGTGCAAAAGCCATTGCCCCTCTAAGTCCTGTATCAACAAAACCAAATTTTATTCAAGAACACTATTTTAAGAGGAGCAAGCTTACATTATCTAGAACTGGAGTAAGCCTTGCTCCATTGTAATTGCACTTTTTCATTGTTTATTTAACCAAGTTACCAAATAGATCACAATTTATAAGAATAACATAAATTTGGCATACCACTGTACCAGAGTGCCTTCTGATATTGCGGAGAAATCTTCCGATGTGGTGGTCGAGAGAAGTTAACCAAATAAGCACAGCAGTATACATTTGCAGCCCTTAAAACAAATTATCATTCTTAGTAGAGATACAAAAAGTTTTAATCAATCAAATGCAGAGATAAGCATTCTATAACATACCTAGCAATTAAGATGAACAGCTGCAAATTAAAGATTGCAAGTTAAGGAAATATGGAAGACTGATTTGATTAAGATAAACAATTAATAATAATAACATAATTGATCAAGGATACAATTGAGAAGAAGATAAACCCAACATGCGACCAGCTATGCCTTTCCAGTGATATATCAAAACCCATATATATGAACCTATATGTAATTTACAAAGTCAGTATTAGGTTAGGATCTGCATTTATTCACAATCAAATTAATCGCTATTTACTTACACAAATGTCTCTGCTAATGATGAAAGAAGGTGGAAGAAAGCAGTAACAAATCGCTGTGAGTTCTCTGACAAATTCAGGACTGTGTACCGTTTCATTATCTGAGAAGATAGATGCTAAACGCTATCATTTGCAAAACTTGAAGGAAAAGGTAAATGATATAACACAAAAAAAAAAATAATACTCACAATTCCAGTGAAGAGTATGGAGACTATGCCTGAAAGTCCAAGGCCTTCAGCTAGCATGTATCTGAAAATATAATTCATGTTTAAATACTGTGAAAAATCTTAGAAATTAGTGGAAAAGCTGCAAGAATTGGTGAAGCGTACTTACGAGAAATAAGGGAAAAGGACAAAGAGACAACTCTCCAGATTATAAAGGCTGAGAAATTAAAACAACACACGTAATAAACAAAGGTAACAGAAACAATAAATCAACCATAATAATATTATGAATTGGTGGGATTTTTTTAATCTTTCTTTTTTTCTCATTGTTTTTTTCCTCTCATTCTTTCCTCTTCTTGTAAATACTATGCCCCCTTTGTTCTCCTTTTGTTTGATTAATTAAATCATAATAGACAACTGAGAACTACTTCAAATATTAATAATAAAAAAAATCAACCATAGTAAGAAAGCATTTAGCTATATTGTAGTTGAGTTTGTAATCTAAAGAATTGAATGAACTTACTTCTCCACATCCAGTCCTGCATACTTGAAAAGGTGCTAACAAGTTAAGGCATTGCAATTTTGATTATTTATTTCCAGCAGGGAATATTTCACAATTCATGCTTATTATTGCCAACAGGTGCTAACAACTTATATATATTCCTTTTATAATCACAGTATCAAACTAAAAACTAATATATGGTCACAGAATATCTCCTGCATGGATGTATTTCAATAACAAAAATATTAATTTTCGAGTACTATCGGTAAATTATATTTTAAAATTAAAATGTTCCTAAGCACTTCAAGAGGATATGACACCAGATGTGAGTCCAACACCAACACCTGAAAAAAAACAGATTCAATTTTAGTAAAAAAAAAAAAAAAAAAAGAAGACATTCAGGAATTTAATTCTAGCAAACGCTTTTCTTCTTTAGAAATTAATTTGAAATTGATGCTTAAGCACAGTTTGCTCATTGACCTGAGTACCTGAAGACAATGATCCAACAAATGTCCCTAAAAACTCCAATATTAAACGAAAAAAGTTCCCTGAAGTATGATTGATGCTTACAGATGCCATAGTCCTGAATTAACAAAATATTAATTAATTACATAGAAGGCATGAACAAATTTACAAAGGGTTAATTTTATATCAGAGACAAGTGATCGTTGCATTTCTGACCTGTACAAGGAAATTGCCATCTTCATTATTGAACCAAAGGCCATGAAAAGAAACAAATTATCACTCAAGTCATTTTGCTATAGGTAAATAATAATGGCAACTGCATGCAAATTTTTAAGAATATGTAACATACAGCATCGTTTAAAACAGATTCCCCAAAAACCAAAGCATATAGGTTGACATCACATCCAAGTTCCTACAATCACAAAACAAAGAAGAATACAAGGTAACTATTAAATGCAATTAATAGTTTGTTTTGAAGCTGTGATCTATGGCAGAACTGCATGCTTATTCTAGATGTTAATGAATGAAGAGTATGTTAGAATTTTTCAAGAAAAATATTAGAACTTAGAAGAACCTGAAATATGGATAGCACGGTCACAGGATCAGTTGCTGATATGAGAGCTCCAAACATGAGGCACTCAACTAGAGGCAGTCTATACATGAGAAAGGTTAAACCTCCGAGGAACCTATAGAGAATTGGAATCATACATTAGTGTCAAAATAATAATCTTCAAAATAAATGAGCACAGAGGCAATGTAAATTCATGCTGTGGAGTTTCTTACACCAACAGACCAGTCACAATAGAGGCAATGAAGGTGCCTAGAATAGCAAAAGTGATAATGGCACCGAAATTTGCGAAAAATGGATTCTGCAAAACATATACAGCAAATAATTAAGTACATATCAGAAAAGCTAGATATGATTGATGCGTCTTTAACGGAAAAAAAATGTGAAGACTAACCGGTGCTAGGCTAAATCCCGACTGAGTAGATAGAAGCCCAGTTAAGTTAAACAATTTACAGAAAAATGAAATAGGAGTAAATCTTTATTAGAAAATGAAGATCATTAATTTAGAAAAAGGATATAATATGATTGGAGGTAACAAGAAGAGAAAGAAGAACTCCTCATGAAAGTTGAACCATTCCCTTAAAGTAAGAATATATAACTTGTTCAGTGTCAGATAAGACAAAAGAAATTAAGAAGAAAAAAAAAATGAATGAAATATGTTTTATCATGCAAATTCGCTTCCAATATTGACCTGATATTGCTCCCCCGGTTAGATATATTCGCAAGTCCACCAACAGTTAATCCTGTTATTGCAGGAAAAAAAAAAAAAAATCAGTACAAGTAATTAAACATCTATTTACCAGGGAATTGTAAAGTACTTATATGAAGACAGAATTTCTGACGCCCATCCATGTAAAGATATGTTATTTGAGTACCTAAATTGGTAGAATCCTCAAATGTTGAAAACCAGAATTCATAGAAAATAGTTAGCTCTCTTTAAATTAAGAATGTCCTTGACATCATATTTATACCATGGAGTGATTATATATAGTTGGAGCATGCTCAATAAATCTAGAGATCTCTTATGTTACAGAATTCCTAATTCCAAGGTTCCTCTCCCATTTCAAGTACTCTAGGGAAGGGACCTCTCTTATTTTGTATGGAAAATATCTGAATTCTTAGAAATCAAACTAAAACAATACAGAAAACAAAATCAAAAGTGAAGTTGTCATTGCACCAATTATCAGGGATGCACTGGCCTCAGGTAGGCAGTAAATCTTCTTGCGACGGAGCACATAACCGAGTACAAATGCCAGCACAAGCATAGAGATCTGAAGTAAGATCCCAGCCCCAGCCGCTTGCTGTTCCCTGCCTGGTGGCGCCTCCATTGTTACTGTTTCATTTGCACTATCCATTTCAATCTATCACTGATCTCTCTCTTTCAACTCAATTAACCAGTAACTCACTCGAGCTAAATTAAGGTTCGTGCACTTCAGAACAAATGTATCCATTCATGTATTACCTTTTGATTGCATCAAGAACTTGATGTGTTCGACAGAAAGTCGAATATCACTGTTTGTCTTTACTTCTTTATTTAGAAAACTGTATCCTTGTTAGATAATCAGGAAAACATCTATTATTGTCATACAATTTTTAATGGTCTCAAATCTTTTACTTGATTTAAGTAACGTGACATTTGTTTTACCTTTTCATATTGTTAATTAGAGCCATGGCCAACTTTTAGTGAAAAGAATGAGAACATATTTTTGTAGAGGTCACAAATGCTTTTGTTGTGATATATGTTTGTACTACGTACAGTACTTGGGTAACATACGAATATGTTTATCAAAATTGCATTTAGAGCTCGAAATTAGTTGCATCTTTTTTTTTTTATAAAGAAAATAGATCACTTGACAATTTTGACATTAAATTAAAAAATTAAATTAAATTGAAATTTCAGTATTGTTTCATCCCATATAATATGTATAAAATTTTAAGTAATTTGAAGTACGATGAAATATATCTCAAATTTTATTATTTTTATAGACATGATATATGAAAAATATAGTTCATATCTATAATGATGAATTTACAATTTAAACTTTATTTTTAAAAGTTGTTTTTAATATAAAAATTATCAAGTAACCCAACTTTTATAAATGCCCATACAAATCCGTAGCAAGTCGTTTTTAAATCCAATAAAAAAAAATGGTATTCTTTATGTCCGTATGCACAAAACACGGTGTTAAATGTCTAGTTAGAACTATATTTATTAGATATAAATCAGGATCTAGGATCCAACTTTCAATTTTAATTCAGTAAGCCTTCAGAAAAGGGACGGAATTTGTTGTATAGATTCTACTCGATCAACATAAAGTGGGTTCACACATCGATAACCCTGTAGGCTGTAGCGGTCCAATTACCTTTAAGCCCAAGTAAATATGCCTTATCGCTTTAGGCCGCATTCATCACTTCCTTCTCCCAAAATTCTGGGCTTCAACCTCAAATTGCTGAGGTCAATTTGGGTCCGATGCCCATCGGACTCAAAATGAGATCGATGGATTCGATGACCGTCCGATCTGTTTAAATTCGCGTCCGCAACTTTCGCGTCTGCTTTAAAATTAGTGCGCACGATCATAAAGCAGATCGGACGGTCACGAAACCCATCCGACCCAAATTTGAGTCCGATGGGCATCTGACCCAACCTGCTACCAAATTGCTGCTTGGGAAAAAGAAACCAAGTGACTATTATCCTCTCCAGTTTTACCCACTACCCAGCCTAGGACATGTCCGATTTGCGGGGTCCATAACGGGAGGAGAAAACGAATCAAGGGAATAGTCCGATCATCGCTGCTTCATGTTGTGAGAGCAGTAGAAGAGGGTCCGGATCCCCTAAAGTAACCCAATCTTTGAGTTTTGGATCGAGACCGTTCGATTCGAATTCGTCGCTCGAGATCGTCTCGCGAATCGAATTTGTCGTCGGGATGTGTGCGCTCACTTCGGAGATGGATTTTCGCGGATTCGAATTGGACGGTCTCGATCCAAAACTCAAAGATTAGTTACTTCACTGGATCCGAATTGCTATTCCCTGATTACCTGATTGCTGAATCCGCATGGAAAGTTATCATTTTCCTCTTTTGAATCAGCAGTGACGTCATATTCGATTTTTTATTGGCTTATTTTTTTCTCTTTACCGCCAATTGGTTACGGTCGGCGTTATAAGATCAGCGACTCTGAGAATATTATTTCTACCTCGTTTACTTAAAGATACCAGCGCGCCTTGTGTATGTTTGTTAGGAGCATTATATTTCCTCGGCTGAGTTCAACTCGACGATTGAGGTATCTATTAATTAGGATAGTATCGCTCTAACTTTTGTTTTATATCTAGACATTTATTGTTGATTTCCCGATGAGTTTTCAGTTCCTCAAATTGGTTCTGCTTTTAATTTTCTGACAAACAATAATTAAGATGTTAGGTTTAGCAAATTGAAATTGATTACGTTCTTCAGTTTCCATCCAATTGGAAGGATGGAAAGGGAGATGGTTTCTAGGTCAATTTAGGGTAGAAGCTCTAATTATTTATGTTTTAATCAGGAAAACTAAGGGTAAAGCTCTAATCCTATATTATTCATTTAGAAAAGCTATTAATTTCTACCTTTTAATTGTGTTGCCAAAATTTACCATACTATTAAATGTTTCTAGGGCACCGGGCTTCAAGTTAGCACAATTGAAATTTGAAGTTTTACCTTCTAATTGTCTGTAACACTCACAGATTTTCATTGATTTTGTCATTTTTATCAGTTAATAGGCAGTAGAAGCATTCTCTACATCTTCATTTAACCAAATGAAGGAACATAAAATCGCTAAGGTTTCAGTAATATGGAGGGGCAAGCAACTTAATGTAGAAATAGATCAGAGTTGCAATGTTAAAGAGTTTGGTCAGATTCTTCAAGATTTAACAAATGTGAAACCAGATACACTCAAGCTTCTAGTGCCCCAGTCTGAAAAGAAAAGTTCAAAGCTGGTTGCACCATTTTCTGACGTTAACTCAAGCTTAAGCTTGCAAGATGCTGGCATTATTCAGGTGGTCATTCGTTTTCACCATCTTAAAATAGCTACTTGGGGTTGTTTGATTATAGTTGTATTGAGATTGATGTTTCTGTTCTTATTTTTATTGTGTTATTCAAGGTTGAACTTCAGTTCTGTTTTACTTGAGTTCATGCAATTTGATATGTCAGTATGATACATTTGCGCGCAAGGATTGTAGAGGCATGCTTGATGCTTGTCTTGATGAGCTAAATGTTATGCTACTTCTGTTGTTATAGGGAAAATCAATCAGAATGATGGGTGTCTTGGAAGATGAAATCGAAGAAGTGTCAGAAAATAACAAGAGAACTGATATGCGAATAATTGGGTTTGATGAGGAAGAAAAGCGGCTCAAGCAACGCTCTTCTAATCGAATACAAACTTCACTTAAATTACCACAGGGTCCATATATCTTTTGTGATTTTCGCACACTTCATCTACCTGGTATTGAGGTAAGATTTCTATATTACCTAAGCTTTTCTTTGGATGAAGCTTTGTGAATGTCTTTTTGAAATTGCCTTTTGTAAACTTAATAGTTAATATTAAAGCCCTTCTTTCTTTTTTCAACATCTTCTAATGATCTTTAGTTAAATCCTCCACCATCCGAGGCATTGAAAAGAATGCACATGCTTGCATGCGATCCTGGAATCATTGCTATCATGAACAAGGTGAGATCATCGAGTCATATTAAGGTTTTTTTTTTATTTAAAATTGCTTTTAAAATGAGTGAGAAAAATTATCTTTAATGATGCCCTAATACTGTTCCATTTGCTACCTTTTTCAGCATGAATGGAGAGTTGGGATAATGACTGAAATGGCACCAGTGGGCTATGTTGGTGTCAGTCCAAAGTGTATTTTGGGTTTCAATAAGGTCAGTGGAGAGACTAAAAGCATATTTTTTAGTAACAAAAGAATACCATCTGGTGATCTGAAAATTTGAGCTATATAACAAAGAGTTGTTAACTTGTTATATATTATTATGCAGAACCAAGGGGAGGAGATTTCTCTTCGTCTTAGAACAGATGACCTGAAAGGATTTAGGAAGTATGAAGTCATCAAGAAAACCTTGATACATGAATTGGTAGGTCTTTTGGTGGGATTTCAGATTCTTCTCCAATAAAGTTTAGATGTTCAGCTTGATGACCATCATTGTTATGTGAATATGTTAGGCACACATGGTGCACTCTGAACATGACGTAAACTTCTTTGCTCTTAATAAGCAGGTATTGACTCCAAACTTCTTTGTACTCAATGTGTAGAACTTCTATTTACTGTAAACCCCACCTATCCCCCAATACAAAAATAGTAGAGTAGATAACATAAATGGTCTTTAAAATATCACTCATTACTCATTGTGGTCCTTCAAAGTTTCAAAACTGCTATTTTGGTCCTTGAAGTTCTCATTGTGTACCTAATCGGTCCTACCTACAAATTTTTTTTTTTTTTTTTTGTCTATTTCAGTGTCATTTTAGCATTGCAAACAAGGTTGTAGTCATAAAACAATGCAGATGCCATTTTAGCATCGCAAATAATGTTGATGTAGCTGCAGAAACGATGTAGATGACATGGAAACTAATATTATTTTTTACATATCACATATCAGTTTAGTGGATACTAGAAACAAGGTTGTAGTCATAAAAACAATGCATGTGCCATTTTAGCATCGCAGATAATGTTGATGTAGTCACTGAAGCAATGTAGATCACATGGAAACTAATATTATTTTTTACATCATCACATATCAGTTTAGTGGATATAGACACGTGTCTGTCACTATAAATTAATTAAAATTTATATGATATGCATCCTTACCTCGGATATTATCATAGATGTTAATGTGGAATTCCATCTCATTTTTAACTGGTAATGGCAGTAGGACCGATTTGGTAAATTTGACGATCAATATGATACTTTTGAAACTTTGAGGGCCTGAGAAACAAGGAATATATTACTGTGAACAATAAGATTATATAAATCAATAATATTTGTACATTGAAAGGGAAAAAAATGATTCCAACATTCACACTCAGAATAGGAGTTATTTTCAAAGGTCAGAATGTCAGGAAGTTCAAATTTTGATTAAAGTTCTTTGGTGATTTACTGGAGACGGTGACGATGGTAGGTTTTGGAGCTCAATTAATCTGGACATCATCTTTTGTTATATGATTTTGCTATGCTGGGACACTGTCTACATCATAACAGTAGTAGTAACTTTTAAGAAGCTTTTGGAACAGTAAGTTCTCTCTTTGTTCATTTTTTCTTTTCCAAATGTAGTTGACTGAAGAAGCTGCTAGTCTAGACTGGACAAGATCAAAAGGCCATACATTAAATGGCTCCAAAAACTTCAATTCATATGACGAAGAAGAGTTCTCTGATGCACCAGCTGAACCCATTTTTGCTAATATTCTTGGAGGAGAAGTAAATCCATCTGCAAGCCCACGTGCATCATCAGTTGCTGCTGCCTACCAGCGTTTTGTTAACATATCTGCTGGTAACCCTGACCAAGCTGGTCTTAGAAATGAACCGGACCCAGATGAAAAGACCTCTGAATCAACTAGATCCATAGGACCTGTTACTGAGGAGTTAGAAAGGATGGTGACAGCCAGTGAGCCTGATCCTGACGAGACTCTTACTGAAATGAACTTGACAATGCCTAATAACTCTGACAGAACCTCTGACAGAAGTACTGATAACTCTGAAAAAATAATTGTACCACCTACCGAAGATGATTTGACAATTAAAGAGGTAATAATGGAGGAACTGAATTTTGATGAGAAGAACCTCATGGAACCTGACCCAGATGAGTCTACAGCACTGGTCAAGTACCAAATGGAAATGGATCAGGAGAGCCACACAGAACTGCACTCGAGTTCCGAGCCTGATCCGGACGACAGAATTGATAGTTTAAAGAGTGAAGACATACAGAGAATAGAAGAGCCGGTGGCTGAAATATGCTTACGCCTTCAAAAAGCAATTCAGATGTTACAATCTGAGGTAAATCCTGTTGAAGTGCCAGCAGTACTGCAAACACTTTCAAAAATCATCAGGTCAGTTGTTTGTTGATATTTTCTTTTCATGTGCTATCTTGAGTATATGTGTGGATTTATAACTCTCTTTTGTATTTTTGCAGGAACGTGATTGAACATCCAAATGAGGTCAAGTTCAGGAAACTGCGGAAGGTCTTTTCTTCTCACTCTAGTATAGAATAGTAATACCCAGGGTGTACCCAGAGCATGTTTATCCAGTGTATATAGCATATGATAGTTAATTTTACAGAAATGATTAATATTTGAGTTTAATATATTGTATCATTGTTTTTTCATTTTTGGTTGAGGGTTCTACTAGATTTTAGTGTCTGCAATTTCAAAGGATTTTTGGGCATTTATACCATATTTGCAGTATGCTTCTTACCAAACTTGAGAACCATCTTGGATCATAGTTATCAACCCGGTGGATACATTTCTGCCTGCTAATCTTTAATAGCATGACGTCTTATTAAACATTACCTGCGCTAAACTTGCAGGCTAATCCTCACTTCCAAAGAAATGTGGCTAATTTCACAGGTTTGGATTTTTACTTTTGACTCTTTTTATTTACTTTTCTGTATTAAGAATCAAGGCCTGACCTGATTTGGTTGAAACAGCTGCGATGGAGGTGCTAAAAATGGTTGGATTTACTGAGGATGCTATAGCAGATGAAGTTGGCCGATTGGAGACTTACATGGTGTTGAAAAGAAACGATCCTGGTTTGCTGTGGCTTGCCAAGTCTTTTCTTGAGGTGTCCATGGCTTGAATGTATAGGTCCAATAGCTTGTATTTTTTTTTTCCTTTATTTGGGTTCTTGTCTCAGGTTTGTTGTATGTTGTATAATTGCTGATGGGAGTTTTAACTTTGTACAGTTGAGGTATAGAAATGGCAGTCAAATAACGTTATATTCCGTCTAAAAAGGTTTTGCTCATTAGGCATTGTACATATTGGAACCTCTTTTCGTGTGTTGCTGAGTGGGAGCAGGCAGTGACTAAGCCTCGTAGGAATGAGTGGGTCTGAAATTTCCTAACATTACCTAGTAGCCGACATTTTTATTAATATCCAAAGTTTAATAGAAATTATTAATTATACCCAGAACTCAACTCAATTTCGATATATACCCAAGCCGGCCATTTTCTGGCCGGCTATGTTTCCTCCCTAAGCCGGCCATTTTATGGCTGGCCATGTACCTTTTTTTTTTTTTTTTTTTTAGAGAGAGAGAGACACTATGATGATCAAAATATTGAAATCTAATTCTGAAAATTTGAAATTTTTGTTTAAATTATTTGTTATATTACTTCTTTGAGGAGGGGATCAAATTACAACAATTTTTTTTTTATTTTCAAAGTCCAAATTGTCGATCCAAACCGTTCAACATGATTTCCACAATAAACTGTGCTTGCAGATCAAATTTTACATTTTTTTGAATTTGTTTACTATTTATTAAGTATTTTACAAAAAATATTCATATTCAGACCATTGAATTTTGTACCCATCTTAATAAATAGTAAAAAAATTCAAAAAAATGTAAAATTTGATCTGCAAGCACATTTTATTTAGATAATCATGTTGAACGGTTTGGATCGACGATTTGGACTTTGAAAATGAAAAAAATAGTTGTTGTAACTTGATCCCTCCTCTACTTTTGATGTATCATTAGCATATTTATACTAAAATACGCTAGAATACTTGAAATTATGTTGAATTACACTATATTACAATAAATTATGTTCAATTATACTAAATTACGTTAAATTACAATAACTTCGCTAATTATGCTGAAATACAGTAAAAAAAACACTAAACTACACAAAATTACGCTATAGTAGACTGATTTTGATCATCTTTCATGAATCATAAAAAATAGTAAAAAAATTCCAAAAATAGTAAAAATTGGTAATCTGCAAGTTCATTATGTAACTAATTTACTGAGCTACTTGGATTGAATGATAGAAATGAAAATCTTAATCGAAAACTTCAACTCAAGTTTTGAGGCTCTTCTCTTTGTTTTTTGGCGATTCTGAATTTCAAAATCCGGCGTAGCTAGCACAGACGCATGCGCATTTTTGCAAGCTTTTCGAAAAGTGGTCATTTGCTGAAATCGGACACTCGAGCGCCGTTTTATGACCGTTTGAAGTTTCATCGTTGTTTTTCTCCTTTTCAGTGAAGATATCGTTCCTATTCATATCGTTTTTTAGCGTAATTTACCGTATTTTAACGTAATTTGATGTAATTTAACGTAATTTAACATAATTTAGTGTTATTCAACATAATTTCAATTAATCTATCGTATTTTAGTATAAATATGCTAATTATACATCAAAGAAGTAATATAACAAATAATTTAAACAAAAATTTATCGTATTTCAGAGTTAGATTTCAATATTTTGATCTTCATAGTGTCTCTCTAAAAAAAAAAAAAAAAAAAAAAAAGGTACATGGCCGGCCATAAAATGGCCGGCTTAGGGAGGGGAACATAGCCGGCCAGAAAATGGCCGGCTTGGGTATATATCGAAATTGAGTTGAGTTCTGGGTATAATTAATAATTTCTATTAAACTTTGGATATTAATAAAAATGTCGGACCTAGTAGTAGCACATAGAATTGTTTTTTACTTTTTCCTTTTCTCATCAATTATGAACAGTCCCGTGTGTGTGGTAGACCGGTGGTAATGTTTTTTTGTAAACAAAAGCAGAAAACCTACCAATGATTTCATTAAATTAAATAAAATAAAAATAGAGTACAGAAGAGGACAATTGGAGGAGGCCGAGGGAGTTCATGGCTGACAATGTCCGAAACTAGTTGTCATGACCCATGCTAGGGAGTCGTGAGAGGCAAGGATACGAAACGAAGCTAACCGAGCAATTGGGGGAGGGGGATGGCCCCTGTGATGGAGATGACACCCAAATGTGTCTACTATACTGAATTTTGAATGTGCAGTCTTTTACAGAAAAAAAGATTATATCTTAGAAAATTTTACAGGTGCGGTTGACGATGATGGTTATTTGTAAGCTTCCATGATTCTTAAGCTTGTTTTCCCTATTCTCTCTTGTACACGAGAAAATTTAAAATACTAGACTGAATATTTATAAAATAATTATGCAACAGATGCATGATAGCAAGACCAATCTTGCGATCCAATATTTTTGCACAACGAATTAAAGAAAGTATATTTTTTTTTTTGCCAAACGGCCCGTAGGCATTACATAAGCGATATATGATGGTACATGTAGTTCATGCGTGTACAAAGAATCAGCATCCATATCCCACTGCAAACACAAACCCTTAATCCCACTACAGAAAAAAGTATCATTTTGTAACTTCTGTTCACGTCTCATCTACAGGTCACCTGTTTTTCCCATGGTCGATCCTGAAATGCGATCTAACGCTGGCCTCTTTCAGGGCCCATATTGAAATTGCCTCAAGTCCTTTTGCTAAATAATAATTCTGGCCCGGCCCGACTAGTCTCACCCATTTTTATTCCGCCCGTCCCGCTATTCCTGGCAGTCCACTCTCTCGCTATCCAGGGATTCTCCAATAATCATTCTTAATTTACGGAATTTGCCACTTAAAACCTACGAACTAGGGCGTTTAGAGAAACAGGAATAGAGAGCGAGGAATCGGATGCTAAGCTGAGCAACCTAGTCGTAGAACGTTTCTTGCACTTCTCCGAATTCAATTCTCGCCAATTCCGTGTTTTATTTGAACGGAATTTTGTCCGACTCCCTAAAATCCGCCTAGAAAGGTTTCTCCAATTCTATGCTCAATTCCGATCAGGAAATTATTCAAATGCGAATAGTCTCTCTTATTCATTGGACTGAAGGACAGTGGCGAAGGCAGTGTACACGGGTCCGGATCCTCTAATCTTTGGATTTTGATTCATTGGACTGAAGGACAGTGGCGAAGGCAGTGTACACGGGGTCCGGATCCTCTAATTTTTGGATTTTGAATTGAGACCGTCCGATTCGAATTAGTCGTCAGAATGTGTGCGCTCACTTGGTAGATAGATTTTCACAGATTCAGATGGACGGTCTCGATTCAAAACTCAAAGATTAGGTTACTCCATTGGATCCAAATTCGTGTACACCAAGGGCTAGGCACTTGTATCCCTGGAATTTTTTTTTTCGACCGGGCTTTTTTATTGATTTGCCTATCGGCTTGCCTACCCCAGAGCCCAGAACCCAAGGCACATAACCCAGACTCCCAGAGCCCGGATCAATAAAAAAAAAAAATTTGAATCAACCCTCCGCTAGCAGAGAGCCTGGCCGTCAGAGCTCTGAGCGCGATACTACGCGAGAAAAGAACAAAATAAAAAAAGGAGGACCGTCGCCTCCGCCGCGCCTGCGCGAAGAAGAAGGATCGCCGTGCCTTCTCTTCGTTGCCCGTTACGGTGTTACCGCTGATCGCCGCGCCGCTGTGCCCGTCTGTTCCCATCTCCGCGGCTCCGCCTGTGCCAGCCCGCCTGTACTGCTGTTCGTAAATTGAATAGGTTTGAACTTTGAACTTTGATTGAATAGGTTTGAACTTCGGTAAATTACAATTTACTAGTACTGAAGTACTAGATTGAATAGATTGAATTACAATTTAGATATCCAGAATGAAGACTGAAAGAGAGAATTAGAAACCACAAAAACGAATCTGTGCATTCAAACAGTGGCAACTATCCAGAATGAATTAATTACATAGAATTGCTTCAATTGTTTAAATAAGGACTAATCAATTTTTAAACTCAATTAATTATGGCTTTAAGAGAATTTTGGGAGGTTCTGAATTGTTTGAATTGTTTAAATTGCTTGAATAGTTTGAATTGTTTAAATGAGGACTAAGCTCATTTTCTTATGCATTTCAGAAAAAGAATGCATTTGGTATTTAATAGCACAGTGCCATTGGTACAGTACAAGTAATTATCAGTTGTTTTTTAAATTATGTATAATGGCATATGAAAAATTTTAATGGCACAGTGCCAATGGTACCATTTCTATTTTTCCAATATTTGAAATGCTTGCTATTTTTTTTAATTGTGTCTTGAATCCAAACCCGAACCCGTCAGTTTATTCGAACCCGAATCCTGTTTTTGCCTACCCCTGGCTCAAATCCTAGCTTCGCCGCTGCTGAAGGAGACTTAGTTCCTATCAACGGATAATAGAAGGCATGTTTCCTTTATCTTTACTGTTCTACCTCCTTTTTGCTTTTTGTGTTTAAGATCGTGTTTTATCCAGTTCAAAATGTTCTTATGGCCATAGTTGAACTAGTATTATTAATGGTAATATACTCATCCATGATATGTTCAGGATTTCCCATTCAAATTTGGCTTACATTGGGGTTGAAGAATCCCCAGGCAGTACGTGCTACAATTTCTTTCCGAAAAGTGGTCATTTGCTGAAATCGGACACTCAAGCACCGTTTTATGACCGTTTGAAGTTTCATCGTTGTTTTTCTCCTTTTCAGTGAAGATATCGTTCCTATTCATATCGTTTTTTAGCGTAATTTACCATATTTTAACGTAATTTGATGTAATTTAACGTAATTTAACATAATTTAGTGTTATTCAACATAATTTCAATTAATCTATCGTATTTTAGTATAAATATGCTAATTATACATCAAAGAAGTAATATAACAAATAATTTAAACAAAAATTTATCGTATTTCAGAGTTAGATTTCAATATTTTGATCTTCATAGTGTCTCTCTAAAAAAAAAAAAAAAAAAAGGTACATGGCCGGCCATAAAATGGCCGGCTTCGGGAGGGGAACATAGCCGGCCAGAAAATGGCCGGCTTGGGTATATATCAAAATTGAGTTGAGTTCTGGGTATAATTAATAATTTCTATTAAACTTTGGATATTAATAAAAATGTCGGACCTAGTAGTAGCACATAGAATTGTTTTTTACTTTTTCCTTTTCTCATCAATTATGAACAGTCCCCCGCCAGTGTGTGTGGTAGACCGGTGGTAATGTTTTTTTGTAAACAAAAGCAGAAAACCTACCAATGATTTCATTAAATTAAATAAAATAAAAATAGAGTACAGAAGAGGACAATTGGAGGAGGCCGAGGGAGTTCATGGCTGACAATGTCCGAAACTAGTTGTCATGACCCATGCTAGGGAGTCGTGAGAGGCAAGGATACGAAACGAAGCTAACCGGGCAATTGGGGGAGGGGGATGGCCCCTGTGATGGAGATGACACCCAAATGTGTCTACTATACTGAATTTTGAATGTGCAGTTGATAGGTCCATGTGTCAATGGCCCTTAAAAAGCCCAGGCCTGGCCCATTTAAACAATTCTAGATTTGAATCCAAAATAAGCCGGCCCTAAACAGGTTTCGGCCCAAAAAACAAATCGTAGCCCAGAAATAGGTTGTGACCCAGATATTGCCTGGGATTCGGACCCCCTCCCGGGGCCAACCCGAGGTCAGGAATTGCCTGGGATTCGGACCCCCTCCCGGGGCCAACCCGAGGTCAGGAATGGCCCGGGATTCGGACCCCCTCCCGGGGCCAGCCCGAGGTCAGAAATCGCTCAGGGTTCGGACCCCTTCCGAGGGCCAACCTGAGACCAAATATAGTCGAGACTCGGACCCTCTCTTAGGGCCAGCTCGGAACTAAATAAAACAAGGCTCAAAGCCTAACAAGCCGAACAACATAGGAAGGTCGACATACGACCTCGCTGCTCGGTTTAAGACGAACTATGCGAACATTGTAGCCTTGTATGCGGACGCCCTCAACAGTGTGCGGACCTTTGTCATTAATGCTGACAAGACCCCACTACAGTAGGGCATCCCCTATTTAAGGCAGATAATCCCCCCAGAGAAGGGGACCGCATCATTTATTACTGGAGGAGGTATTATAAAGGGTTAGAGCGTTAATACCCCTCTGACACCCCGCGTGTCCATGTTTTCGGCCCGTCTTTACTGGACCGAGTCCAAGTACGGCCCGGCCCCCTCGGGAAGGGACGTATCAACCACCGTGGGGCCCCGGCCTCAACTGAGCAAGATGACTTCCACGACTAAACAAGCAGACGTAGGCAAGACCGCCCCCGAGGAAATGGCTCAGCGGACGGAACGATCTAACCAAAGACCTGACAAGGTGAAACCCCTGACCAACCCAACCTCGGCACGGAAGCCTAAAGAAGCCTCGAAGGGAACCCCCCGGGTAACCCAAGTGTCGGGGTGGCGAGTACAAACCCTCTTGACCAATCGGGTCCAGAAGCCCCTGGCGCTGTAGTCCCCCCGACCTGCACTTGGGGAATGCCACGCGGCGAGGTACCTATCATCCCGCCCGGGACGGGTTTGGAGTCCCTTGGAGTGACCACACCGATTGTAAGACCGATCGACTCTACCATTGTGACCGCCCAGGCCACCGGGCCAATCGGGTCAACTCCCCAAAATATCCAAAACCAAATGATCTACGCTCAATACCATTCTCTCTACGTTCCACAATATGTGTATCCACCTCCCTACAACTACTCTCCGTACCCGCAATATGCCCCTCCATACCCACAATACCCAACTACTCCTTTTGCACAATACCCTCAGCAAGTCGATCCCAACCTGGCGTACCACCCCCAGACTCCCACCTCAGCTCCCGGGGTACGGATGATTCATCCCCGGCCGCCTGTAGTACAATTGATCCAAACCGGACCTGGGTCTAACAACCCAGAGCCTAGTATGCATAACACGGAATACGACCTCGACAACCCTGACCCCGAGCTCGAGACCCTCGTCGGCGAGGGAGAGACTAGACAGGATGTGGGACCAAGACGCAAACTGTCCTTTGAGACTGAAGAGGAGGAGAGTGAAGGCTCCTCTGCGGCTGCCAACTCGAGAAGGAGCGCCGGCCGAGCACGGACAGAGCGAACTCGAGGAGATCCCGGCAAGCAGGCCGGAGAACAATCTCACCACTCGAGGAAGGATGATCAGTCTCGTCATTCGAAGGGAGGAGGACAGTCCCACCACTCGAGAAAAGACGATCAGTCTCGCCATTTAAGGGGAGAACATCGCCGACCATCACCTAAAAGGCGGTGAAAGACACGCACCACCACCGAGGCCGCAGTAGTAGATGTGGCGACAATAAATGCAATGATTAAGAAAGGAGTGGAAAAGGGAATAGCGGAGAGAGAAAGAAAAAGAACAGGGACCCGTCCCGGATCGACAAATATCTTGGAGGGACCACTAGCCCCGGAACTTTACAAAGCCCCCATGGGTGACTTCAAATATCCTACTGGCCTTCCCTGTTTTCAAGGCAGCGGCGACGCCCAAGACCCTCAGAACTTCGTATATGGGTTCTATGAAAGACTTCGATTGCACGGAGCGTCGGATGTCGTCGCGTGCCGTATTTTTACCACTTGCCTGATTGGGGAGGCGTGGTAATGGTACATGAGATTGAAACAAGGGTCGATAAAAACCTTTGATCAACTAGCGAGAACCTTCATGGCCCGCTATGACATGCTTCGGCCCCCGCGGGCGACCTGCGACTCCCTCCTAAAGTATGTTCAAGGACAGCAAGAGACGACTCGGACCTTCGTAAATAGATTTGTGAAGGCCTCTAGGGAGGTCCGAAATTACAGCGAGGACATCGCCCTGGCAGCCATACAAAATGGACTTTGACAAGGGGGACCAGGCACCCTCCGATACGATGCTCGAAAGAGAGAGTTCAGAGGCCTACCGGATTTTCTAGCTTTCACCGAAGGGTATATCCGGGCCGAGGAGGACGCAGCACAGTTCGCTAGGCCGCGATCTCGATCACCAAGGCCGCAACAGCGTGACCGGCAACCCGGTGGCGGCCCGCCTAGGAGACGAGAACCACCGAAGAGAAATACCGTGCCGGGGCCACAAACAGAAAGGCGTGAAGATGGCAAGGAGGGCTACCGGCCTCACTATGTGCGATACGCCCCTTTTGTCAAGAAGAGGAGCGAGATGTATCACATAATAAAGGACATGCCCGACGTCCCAAGGCCGCTACGCAAGGACATTTTCGAGAAGAAAGATGGGACTGCGATGTGCTTGTTTCACGGTTCTCAAGGGCACTCCACAGGAGATTGCCTCCAGTTGAAGGATATATTAGAACGGATGGCTAGGGAGGGGAGATTGATCGAGTACATCATTGATATCTCGCAAACTTATCTATATTTCGACCTTCAAATTGTACCAAACTTGTGTTTTAAATCATTAATTCAATTGCAAGTTTATTCTTATTTTGCAGAATTCGGGCGAAATCGAGGAGAAAATCTGGAATCAAGAAGTCTCCACACGGGCCGTGTCAATCTCGACTTGACCACTGAAGGAACACAAGTCACACGGGCCGGACAAGATCGACACCGGGGTCAAGCAAATCTGGAAACAGATCCAGAAATTTGGAAAGTAGGCTATTGATGGAAGGTCGACCAATTGAGCATATAATCGGGATTTCTCTCCAGGAAAGGTCATTCTGGAACAGGAGAGCACGTTCTAGGGTTTGTCTTTGGCGGCTAAGCTTGGAGGCGAATTGGAGAAGCGAAATACGTGAGTTTTCGATTGATCTTCTTTGCACTTTGGGTTTTGTCATGATCAACTCTATCTTTATTTGTATTTGCTGTTTTAGAACTATGAGTGAGTAATTTACTTTGTTTCTAGAGTTTTGATGTAATCGAATGTTTTGTCTTGCATGCTAGTTATTGGATCTTTGTATTGAAATTTGTGTTTGATTGATTGAGTAGTATTTTAATTGCTTAGATTGAAGTGTTCGACTTATATTGGTTTACCACTAGATGAATGGCCACATCTAGAAGGTATTATAGCCCTTTAACGTCTCTCAACCAAACTAAGTACATGAGGTAGGATTTGTGATCCGAAAGGTGAAACCAAGTAGTAACCGGAAGGCGAAAGTTACTCTCTATCGACGGATAGGAGTTACCTTTAGTATACCAATCAAGCAACTAGGTAATTCGGACCAACATACGAAAGTTGAGGTCTAGAACCCGACGAGGGCATATATTGCAGTTTCCGTACCAAGTTGATGAACTAACAAACGACAGTTGACGTCCAGAAACATTAGGTCCGGTCAGTAGAACCCTACATAAAGGAACGATACAAAGAAACAATAGCTGCTGCATTAACCCGAGGCTGACACGGACCGTGTAGCAAAATGACACGGCCCGTGTAAACTGATACGGCCCGTGTAGGAAATGACATGGCCCGGACAGGACAGTTTGAGGGCAAAACTGAGATGAAGTCTTAACCCTGGGAACGCTTTTATTTATCGATTAAAACCAGTTTAATCTTCTTTCTTGCACCTTATTATTGCCTTGAATCTGTAGGAAACATAAACAACCAAAATCAACCCTTTTCCAACTTCTAGTTTTTAGTTAACCTAAGTAGAGTCCGGATAACACTTGAACCGTCCCTGTGATCGATACCCGACGATATACTACGCGGTAGGATTGTATACTTGCAGTCTGAACCAGAAGTGTATTTAAGGTTAAAAGGTACAGCTTGCTGTACTGAAACTTTGTACTATACATTTTTGGTGTAACAAGTTTTTGGCGCCGTTGCCGGGGACGCCAATCATTTATTTTCTGGATTTTTACTTATTTTAATTAATCTAGATTTTAATTTGTATCTTTTTCTTTTATTTCTTTTCTCTCTTTCAGGAACACGCTGGATCACAATCCACCTCCTCTAGGTGATTACCGGCTGAGGAGCAGAGGGCCACCACCTGACACGGCCTGTACAGCCCTCCCAGGAACCACTATTCCTGCACAGCCACCACCTAACACGGCCCGTACAGACGAGACACGGTCCGTGCACTCTGAGCCAGACAGAAACATGAGTCAGAACGGAGAGGAAAGAGAAGAGGAGCCGCATGGCGACCGCGACTCTGATGATGATGCAGCTGACTTTGTCCCGAGAACTCTGAAGGAATTCAATGTGCCAAGGGCAGGAGATGTGAGGGGAGCGATCAGACTCCCGAGAATAGTGGGGCAACAACCAAACTTCAATCCGGGAGTTGTCAACATTGTTCAACAGAACACCTTTCATGGCTTGGATTACGAGGATCCACATGCTCATCTCCAAACTTTTCTTGAATGTTGCACCACCATTAAGACCAATGGGGCAACATCTGATTATATTAGACTTGCATTGTTTCCTTTCACACTTAGGGACAAGGCAAAGAAATGGTTGGGGTCATTACCAAGGGACTCAATAAACACTTGGAAGGAACTGTCCAAAATGTTTTTAACCAGATTTTTCCCCCACAAAAGAACTGCTAAGGTAAGAACCCAACTAACCAGCTTTAGGCAAAGGTCTGATGAACCCCTAAACGAAGCTTGGGAAAGGTTTAGGGAGTTACAGTATTCTTGTCCCCATCATGGTATACCTGACTGGTTATTGATTCAGACTTTTTATGATGGTTTGACAGAGAGTACTCGCACATCTGTTGATGCTGTTGCAGGTGGAGCCTTGATGGAGAGAGAACCTCAAGAAGCAATGAACTTGATCGACAGTATGGCTCAAAACCAGCAGTGGTCTGGCCGCGACAATTCCAGACCTGGAGGAGGCGGCCGATTTGAAGTCGATAATATCACAGCTCTCACAGCCAAGATGGAAGCCATACAGAAGACTATCGACAAGATGAGTGTCAAGTCTGTTGGAAACCATCAGTCACAGCCGGAGTCTTGTGCCATGTGTGGTGAGGGGCACTCCTATGAGCACTGTCCATTGGCGCAAAGGGATGATGAGGAAACTGAGCAAGTCAACTCTCTCAACAGTGAGCCATCCTACTTTCCAAAACCTCCTTTCAACCGAACCTATTCCAAAGATCCGGTTGAGAAACAGAATTGGAGGTGGAAACAGAACAACTCCGCGCCATACAACAATGCTCCCAACCCCTCTTTCAACAACAATTTTAACAACTCTTCGAGCAGCAACAACAACCGCAACTTTTACAATAATGCCAATTTCAACAACTCGAACAACCGTCCACCTCAAACCGGTCCTTCCAAACCGTATGTGCCTCCTTATGCGACCGATTTCACACACGAGCAGAGGAAGATGAACCAGATGGTTTGGGAACAGATGCAGAGCATGTCCACTCAGATGGCCGCTCAAAACAAGTTGTTGGAGCAGTTAAGTCACATTGTCACCTCAAGCCAACCTCAACCAGGTAAGCTTCCCAGTCAACCGGAAGTAAACCCGAGAGGGGAGGCTAAAGCAATCACCTTGCGAAGTGGGACCAACTACGAAGGTCCAGCCATGCCTACTGATCCACCAGCCAAAGCTGACACGGACCGTGTCAATCTCACACGGCCCGTGCAGACCCCACCAACTGGAGAAAACCCGCCCCACGGAGAGCCACCAGTCTCTGAGACAACTGACACGGCCCGTACCAATCTCACACGGCCCGTGTCACCCCCAAAAGAAGGAAATCCTGGCCGTGTCGAATTGACTCAACCGGCAACCAACACAGAAAACCCAGTGGACACGGACCGTGTCAATCCTACACGGGCCGTGCAGAATGAAACTGAAGGTCAGAAAAAGAAAGAGACCTACAAACCGCCACCATAACGACCACCTGTACCATTTCCCCAGAGACTAGCTGAGACCAAATTGAACGAGCAGTTCGCTAAATTCATAGATGTTCTCAAGCAATTGCACATCACTATCCCATTCACCGAAGCCTTGACCCAAATGCCCACCTATGCTAAGTTCTTGAAAGACATTCTATCCAACAAACGAAGCTTGGGGGGGCACGAGACGGTGAAGCTAACTGAACAGTGCAGTGCCATTCTGAGAAGTGAGCTACCGCCCAAACTAGAAGACCCTGGTAAGTTCTCCATTCCTTGCACTATAGGGAGAGCCACAATCAAGAAAGCTCTATGCGACTTGGGAGCTAGCGTGAGTCTCATGCCACGCACCATCTATGAGCGAATGGGGGTAGGTGAGCTCAAATCTACGCGAATGACTCTTCAGCTAGCAGACTCATCGGTAAGACTACCACTTGGCATAGTGGAGGATGTACCGGTTCAGGTTGGTAAGTTTATGTTCCTGCTGACTTTGTTGTGATGGAAATGGAGGAAGATAAGGAAGTCCCCATTATTCTGGGACGACCTTTTCTAAGAACTGCAGGTGCCATAATTGATGTGAAGGATGGAACGCTGACCTTGAACATTGGAAAAGAGAAGGTGCGATTCCAGATTGACCGTGTCATGAAGTACCCATCGAGAGACGAATCTTGCTTCAGAATTGATGTGATTGAAGAATGTCTGACGGATTTGAGCGAGGACTACTTTCTTGAGCAAGTCAACAGCTCGCTAAGGTATTATTCCGATTTTTTATCTGAGTTGCAGGTCGAAAAAAGTGAGTTAGAATCATTATGTGCAGCAGAGGCAGAAACAGACCTGCCAGAAAAATCTAGACACAGCCCGTACAGAGGAGTCCAAGGAGCTGGAGACAAGGCCACACGGGCAGGACAAGCCTCTACCAGCTAACCTCAGGTATGAATTCCTTGGCCCAGACGAGTCTTGTCATGTTATTGTGAATGCAGGTCTGAACCCCGATCAAACAGCCAAACTCTTGGAAAAGCTGAAAGTCCACAAAGGCGCAATCGGGTATTCAATCAAGGACTTGAAAGGGATAAGCCCATCTGTCTGCTCGAACAGGATCTTACTGGAAGACGACCACAAACCATCTGTTGAACATCAGCGATGGCTCAACCCGAATCTGAGGGAGGTAGTAAAGAAAGAAATTTTGAAACTTCTTGATGCAGGTATTATCTACCCTATTTCTGACAGCCAGTGGGTGAGCCCTGTCCATGTGGTCCCAAAGAAGGGGGGAACAACAGTGGTAAAGAATGAGAAGAACGAATTGGTCCAAACACGTGTTGTGAGTGGCTATAGGATGTGCATAGACTACAGAAAGCTTAATGCCGCCACTCGCAAAGATCACTTTCCATTGCCATTTGTTGACCAACTCCTTGAAAGGCTTGCTAATCATTCTTATTTCTGTTATCTTGATGGTTATTCTGGTTTCTTTCAAATACCCATCCACCCACAGGACCAAGAAAAGACCACTTTTACCTGTCCCTATGGTACATATGCATATCGTAGGATGCCTTTTGGTCTTTGTAATGCACCAGCAACCTTTCAACGGGCCATGATGGCCATCTTTTTTGACTTCATTGAGAATGAAGTTGAGATTTTTATGGATGATTTTTCTGTTTATGGTGTTTGTTTTGATTCTTGTTTGTCTAACCTTTGTAAGATTTTGCAGATGTGTGAAGAAGTGAATTTGATTTTGAATTGGGAGAAGTGTCACTTCATGGTCCAAGAGGGCGTTGTTCTAGGACATGTTGTGACTTCCAAGGGCATTGAGGTTGACAAGGCCAAAATTGAGGTGATTGAGAAGCTCGAAATCCCAACGAATGTCAAGGGGGTTCGAAGTTTCTTAGGGCACGCGGGATTTTATCGCCGCTTCATTAAAGATTTCTCTAAAATTGCTAAGCCTCTAACCAATTTACTTGTTAAGGATTCTGACTTTGATTTCACTGATGATTGTGTTAGATCTTTTTGCAGTTTGAAAGAAGCTCTCATTTCTGCACCCATCTTGCAACCACCTGACTGGTCCTTGCCATTCGAGTTGATGTGTGATGCGAGCGATTATGCTGTAGGGGCTGTTCTTGGGCAAAGGAAAGACAAGAAGCCATGTGCTATCTACTATGCTAGCAAAGTGCTAGACCCAGCCCAAATGAACTACACAACAACTGAGAAGGAGCTTCTCGCCATTGTGTTCGCCCTTGATAAGTTCAGATCATACTTGGTTGGCTCAAAGATCATTGTCTACACGGACCACGCCGCACTCAGGTATTTGCTAACTAAACAAGATGCAAAACCTCGTTTGATTAGATGGATTCTTCTCTTGCAGGAATTTGACATTGAAATCAGGGACAAGAAGGGGGTTGAAAATACTGTGGCTGACCATCTATCCCGGCTTCGCTGGGAAGATGAGAGCTCTGCCAACTTGCCGATCAATGACTCGTTCCCCGATGAGCAACTTCTTTCAGTTTCAGCCAACATTGACACGGCCCGTATCAGCTCCCAGTTAGTCCCTTGGTATGCAGACATCGCCAACTTTCTCGCTTCTGGTGTCTTCCTAGCCTCCATGACTTACCAACAGAAGAAGAAACTTCGATCCGACGCCAGGTATTACTTTTGGGATGAACCTTTTCTTTTCAAAGTAGGTATTGAAGGTATCTTCCGGCGTTGCGTACCATACGAGGAGACACACTCCATTCTAGAGCACTGCCACTCATCCGCCTATGGAGGGCATGCATCATTCTACAAGACAGCCGCAAAGGTATTGCAATCTGGTTTCTATTGGCCTTCTATTTTCAGGGATGCAAAGACTTTTATCTCGGCCTGTGACAAGTGTCAACGGACCGGGAACATTACCAAGCGCAATGAGATGCCCCTCAACCCCATTCTTGAGGTGGAGATCTTTGATGTGTGGGGCATTGACTTCATGGGACCGTTCCCATCATCATGTGGGAATGAGTACATCCTGGTTGCAGTGGACTACGTGTCCAAATGGGTAGAAGCGGTGGCATGTCGAAAGGCAGACTCAAATACAGTGAAGAAGCTTTTTACTCACATCATCTTTCCTCGCTTTGGAGTGCCAAGAGCAGTTATCAGTGACGGAGGCAAGCACTTCATCAACCGCCAGTTCCACAATCTCTTGAGCCGTCATGGGGTGACACACAAGGTAACAACTTCCTATCACCCTCAATCTAATGGACAAGCTGAAATTTCTAACAGGGAAATAAAGTCCATCTTGGAGAAAACTGTGGCAAGGACACGAAAGGACTGGTCGCTCAAGCTCGATGATGCACTCTGGGCGTACCGAACTGCTTTCAAAACACCGATTGGGATGAGCCCTTTCAAGCTGGTGTACGGAAAACCTTGCCATTTTTCCGTAGAGATTGAGCACAAAGCATTTTGGGCCATGCGCACCATCAACATGGACATGCTTGCAGCTGGAGAAAAGCGCATCCTTGACTTACATGAGTTGGAGGAAATGCGCCTCAATGCTTACGAGAATGCAAGAATTTACAAGGAGAGAACCAAGCGAGCTCATGACAAGCGCATTGCACCTCGCGAATTCAAGGTTGGTGATCTCGTGCTCTTGTTTAATTCTAGACTAAGACTTTTTCCAGGTAAGCTGAATCTAGATGGTCTGGCCCGTTTCAAGTGAAGAGAGTTTCCCCTTTTGGGGTGATTGAACTTTGGAATAACGAGAACGGAACTTTTCAAGTCAATGGTCAGCGTCTCAAGCACTACATAGCCGACCATTTCCAGAATGAGAACTTCACTCAAGATCTCTCGAATCCCCCTCCAGTTGAGACTTGAAGAAAGAAGGTCAAGCTCGAGACCTAAAAAAAAAACAAGCGTTTTTTGGGAGGCAACCCAAAACCCTTTTTAATTTTCTTGCATTTTAGATTCAGTTAATATCTTGTTTCTGCATATTTTTGTTTTTATTCATGACGATTTAGGAGATCCTAGAGTGCAGTACCCAAAGTCCGACACATCACACGACCCGTACAAACAACTGACACGGCCCGTGTCAATCCGAACCGACGCCTTGGTGAAATTGCGCAAGTTCTGTCCCTCCTCTTTAAATCAGTCGATTCATCTCACACGGGCGGATCTCTCTCTCTTTCTCTCTCACTTCCACAGAGTATCCGAGCCGACCGTCGAATCCAACCACCCAGACCCCGTGTAGCCGCCGCTTTCCCGTTTTCTCTCTCTCTCGGCCATCGCACCTGCCACCCTCGAGACCTCGCGCCTCTCTCTGTCTCGCACCACAGCCACCGCCTCGGGTCTTCTCTCCCGACGACGCGCTTCAGGTAAGTGTCTCTGCCCCTTCCCCTTCTCTATTTCAGGCAGACACCTCTCTCTCTCTCTCGACGGCGCACCTCTAGTTCTCCATTCCCGCCGTCTTCTCAGCCCTGCCGAAACCCTAACCTGACACGGCCCGTGTCAATTCTGCACGGCCCGAATCAATCTTGTCAGACCCGAGTCACAATCCAGTCCGACCCGTGTCAATCAAAACCTGAGCCACACAATGAATCGCGAGCGCCGATCAAAGCAAGCACAGGACCGTCGGCAGCTGCGCCCTCACCCACCACCACCACCAGCACGCTCTCCTTCACCTACCGAGTCCAACCCCACTCCTTCCCCCACCTCTTCTCATCACTCCGAGTCTAGCTCGCGCCACTCTGAGCGCTATGACTCCGATCTCTCCCACCACCTCTCTGGAGATTACACTGACAGGGCAGATGAGTACCAGACCGAGACCTTCCGCATTCACACCCGCCGCATGTTCGAGAACTACGCGTACTTGAGCCGAAAGAAGTTTGACAACACACGCCAGGTTGACTTCACAACCCTCCACTCATTTGGCATTGAGGAGGATTTCAATCTTCTGACGGGTAGGGTCGGTTTCACACCCACTTTCTGGGGTATCGACCACTTTGCCCACGAGAGACTCACACTTGAGTTCCTCTCCTCGCTCCAGCTCAAGGAAGACAACCAAGGCGGCCACACCCGCATCTACATCAAGTTCGTCCTACAAGGTCAGCCCCACCGTGTCCCACTTATCCAGCTCCGCGAGTGGTTTGGTTTCCACCCAGACCCAGAGACTGCCTCTTTTGAGTTTCGTGAGGGCTTCGATAGGGACCGCTTCTGGTATGCCATCTCAGGCATGACGGTCGGCTCCGTTCACAACAAGGAGTACAAGGGCCTCAACATTTCTCATCCTGTTCTTCGCATTACCCAGCGCATCCTGGCTGTCACTTTCTTCACACGCGGCGAGACGGTCGCCCGCGCCAATGTTTCAGACTTCAAGCTTATGGATTACATGCTCTGCCCAGATAGCGAGCTCGAGCAGCCAGACCTGATGCTCATCATGATCCGACATTGGCTTGACCTTCAGCGCTCCAAGAGGGCTGGGGGCTCCATCACCATCGGCTCCTACGTTACTCACATTGCCGAGCACCTAGGGGTCCAGGTCACAGGTGACACGCTCTGCAGAGGCCCACGTCTCATAGATCCTGAGGCTTTCCGCTTAGCGAGTTTCATCACTATCGAGACACACTGTGGCCTCCGCATAGGCTACCATTGGCGCATGCCGGATGGCTCGACTAGGTACATGCTGCCTATTCACGCTCCTCTCTCCTTCGAGGACAGGTCTACTTGGGTTTACCTCGGACCACCTGATGACCCACACCCACCACCTCCTCCGGCCTACCCTCACAGGACGCGTGCTTCTCTTTCTACACCCCCCTCTCGGCGGGCGCATGCCTCTTCTTCTTCTGCACCCCCTCCTCAGCACACAGAGACATCCATCGAGGACTTACACCGCCTCATGTCTGAGATGAGGACCACACAGCTTGATATGAGGACCACTCAGGTTCACATGCGAACGACTAAGATCCAGCATGATGACACCCTCTATGACATTCAGTATCAGCTGACAGACCACCACACTCGACTTAGCGGTATTGAGGATGAGCTTCGCGACTGGCGATACTATGATGAGCACGGCTACTACCCCGGGCCGTCTTCTCCACAGGACTGATCAGGTTTGTTTTCTTTTCCCCATGCTTTACTTTTTCTATCTATCTGTCTTGAAGCATTGAGGACAATGCTCGGACTTAGCTTGGGGGGGAGAACTTTGCACTTAGGATTTTTATTTTGCATGTTTACATTTTCTTGCATTTTAGGTGAAAAAGTTGTGTGAATTGCTAGAATTATGAGCCCTTGTGAAAAATTTTGAGTTGTAATTAGGATGACCTTGAGAAATTGGAAATAACCCTACAATTGACGAAAAAATTGAATAGGATGAGATATTTTGTTGAAAGATTGAAAGCCAAATTGAATCGAAAAACCACTTTGAAACTAAACTGTGCATTTTTAATAGGGAAATGGGATTTCTAAATAAGAAAGATTGGGATATTCAGTGGTATGAATGAATACCGTTGGATGTGTGTATTCATGGTGTATGCGAAAAAATAAAATAAAGTGATGAATTAGAATGAAAAGATGGAGAATATAAGAGTACTGGCAATAAGTCCTGTTGGGCGCCTTTGAGCTCGTCTTCCAAACTTAGAAAAGAAAAGAACTTTTGCATACATCAACACACGAAGTCCGCGACTTTCTAACCTAAGCTTGTTCCAAGTTTTGGGGGGGGGTAAAAAGGAAAAATCACCACAAATGAGGGCATAGTTTCAGTATAAGAATGAAAGATCGATTGATTTGAGCAATTAGTTTTGGCAAATGTTGAAGCATCTCAAAATATGAAATTTGATTAGTCAATTTGTGAGGTGAATCAAAGTTTATCAAGTAACTCAAAATTGTCATTCAAGAGGATTCTCAAGGTTCTTAACGATAGCAAGCTCACGTAAACTTTTCGCACTTTTAGTTTAATTTGCATTTAGGTAATCCAAAGACCGACCCGATTCCTAAGTTGGGATTTTTGCTTGAGGACAAGCAAAATTTCAGCTTGGGGGAATTTGATATCTCGCAAACTTATCTATATTTCGACCTTCAAATTGTACCAAACTTGTGTTTTAAATCATTAATTCAGTTGTATTTCATTGAATATCTTTAGAATGTGGTACTGCTGCAAGTTTATTCTTATTTTGCAGAATTCGGGCGAAATCGAGGAGAAAATCTGGAATCAAGAAGTCTCCACACGGGCCGTGTCAATCTCGACTTGACCACTGAAGGAACACAAGTCACACGGGCCGGACAAGATCGACACCGGGGTCAAGCAAATCCGGAAACAGATCCAGAAATCTGGAAAGTAGGCTATGTTGAGTATTTTAGATATAATGATTTGGTACTCTTTTTGCCTTTAAAATTTATAAACCTTCGTACTCAAAGAATAGGTTAGTTGCAAGCGCACAACCTATCGATTGTAGTATTTAGGTGTCGATCCGCAGGGAGAGAGGGAAACACTAATTTTTAATAAAGAAAACTACTTTTAAAACTAAACAATAAAAGTAAAGTGGGGGGGGGTTTGTTCTAAAATCCTAATGTTGGGTTCAATACCCGAAAGAGAGGAGTTTCAAATAATAAATGTAAATAAAATAAAGAGAAGAAAGATTGAGTTGTTTTCAAGTTTAAGGAGATCTAGGGGTATTCGGTCTACAATTCCTTGCTAATTCTATTTATTCGGTTTGTTTAAATTCATGTTTGATTTGATGAGGTTTCTAACCTATGTTAGCCTTTGGAACAAATATTAATACAACTACTTTGGGTGGATGGATTAATGTGCCTCGAATTCTAGGGCTGTCACTAACCTAGAGGGATATTTAATCACATGCTTCAAAGCATATATCGATATTTGTTCTAAGGTGTCCTAATTAGGATTTGCCTTCGCCTTTCGGTCCTTCACCAAAATCCTAACCTTAATTTCTATAGTTCCGGATTGGATATCAAAGTACGGTCGCTTCTAACCCAATCCTAAGGTGTGTCTTTATGGTTTCAATTAGTAGTCTCCTCATGACCAATGCCGGAATTTAATAAACTTAAAGCGGAAAAACACGATCAACGCGATTTCAAAACTACTTCAATTCAACAAACCCTAACCAGGTGAACTCAAAGGAACGAGTACTAATGAAATTCATAAAGAATAAATCACAGAAATTAACAATCAAATCCGATAACACAATCATAATAAAAACAAATATCCGAATAAGATAGAATTAAACAAGTTCATGCATTGACCTAAACCCCTAGAAAGAGAACTACTCTCTCTTGGAGAGATCCATAACAAAGATTGGCAAAAACAATAAGAAATGAGATAAAGAAATGATTACACCCTTTCTTAGATTTAAAACCTCGATCTTGCCGACTCCTTGCTTGAATCTTCTTCTTCTCCTTCCTTGAAAAGCCTTCGAGAATTTCTGCAGGATCTCTCTCTCTCAATTTGTGGAAAGATGGATATATTAATGGATATGTAATATAATGGATGTTCTCTCATGTGGTCTCCTTAGCTTATATAACATTTTCTGAACTTGGAGATCAAGTTGTTTTATTTTCGACGCCCACTAAGCCCACTAACTTCTATATTTCTAATTCTGTGATTAATAACTTGGAGACCAAGCTATTCTAATTTTGGCGCCCACTAAGTCCACTAACTTTTCATATTTAGCAGTTTTTCAGGCTGGAGCGTCCATTGATGTGGATGTACAGAATTATATATTCCGAATTTGGATTTTTTTCCTTCATGAAAGTTGTAGATCTCTTTGTCCTGGTTCTGTCAAGCTTTGAATCACCCAAATCGGAGTTCGTATGACCAAGATATGGCCAAAATACAAACTGTGTGTCGGCTGAGTGCGTCCGCACTCGAGTCAGTGCGTCCGCACTGCACTCGGACTTTTCTGTTTTCTGTGTCTGATGGCTGAGTGCGTCCGCACTCTGGGTCAGTGCGTCCGCACTGGGCTCGGTTTCTACTGTTTTGCTCTGAAATTCAAACGGGCATAACTTCTGATCCGTAACTCCGTTTTCAGTGTTCTACCACTTTTCGGAAAGCTTGCGAGAAGATCTACAATTTGCTCCATTTCCTGTAACTAAAATAGACTTTGGCAGTAACTTGATTCTTGGATATATATCATTCTGTTCTCTACTAAAATACAAGATATTTGGTACTATTATGTGATAAAAACTAGATCGAATGTGTATATAATTTAGACCTATCAGGCTATTGATGGAAGGTCGACCAATTGAGCATATAATCGGGATTTCTCTCCAGGAAAGGTCATTCTGGAACAGGAGAGCACGTTCTAGGGTTTGTCTTTGGCGACTAAGCTTGGAGGCGAATTGGAGAAGCGAAATACGCGAGTTTTCGATTGATCTTCTTTGCACTTTGGGTTTTGTCATGATCAACTCTATCTTTATTTGTATTTGCTTTTTTGGAACTATGAGTGAGTAATTTACTTTGTTTCTAGGGTTTTGATGTAATCGAATGTTTTGTCTTGCATGCTAGTTATTGGATCTTTGTATTGAAATTTGTGTTTGATTGATTGAGTAGTATTTTAATTGCTTAGATTGAAGTGTTTGACTTATATTGGTTTACCACTAGATGAATGGCCACATCTAGAAGGTATTATAGCCCTTTAACGTCTCTCAACCAAACTAAGTACATGAGGTAGGATTTGTGATCCGAAAGGTGAAACCAAGTAGTAACCGGAAGGCGAAAGTTACTCTCTATCGACGGATAGGAGTTACCTTTAGTATATCAATCAAGCAACTAGGTAATTCGGACCAACATACGAAAGTTGAGGTCTAGAACCCGACGAGGGCATATATTGCAGTTTCCGTACCAAGTTGATGAACCAACAAACGACAGTTGAGGTCCAGAAACATTAGGTCCGGTCAGAACCCTACACAAAGGAACGATACAAAGAAACAATAGCTGCTGCATTAACCCGAGGCTGACACGGACCGTGTAGCAAAATGACACGGCCCGTGTAAACTGATACGGCCCGTGTAGGAAATGACACGGCCCGGACAGGACAGTTTGAGGGCAAAACTGAGATGAAGTCTTAACCCTGGGAACGCTTTTATTTATCGATTAAAACCAGTTTAATCTTCTTTCTTGCACCTTATTATTGCCTTGAATCTGTAGGAAACATAAACAACCAAAATCAACCCTTTTCCAACTTCTAGTTTTTAGTTAACCTAAGTAGAGTCCGGATAACACTTGAACCGTCCCTGTGATCGATACCCGACGATATACTACGCGGTAGGATTGTATACTTGCAGTCTGAACCAGAAGTGTATTTAAGGTTAAAAGGTACAGCTTGCTGTACTGAAACTTTGTACTATACCTTTTTGGTGTAACAATCATGCCGGAGTTCTTCAAAAAATTTACCAAGGAATACAATGGGGAACTCGAGCGCCAAAAGAAAGCTTCCTACCGGGATGATTACAAGGGGCCCCGACGCTCGGGGCCAAGGTTCGAAGAAGACAAAGGAAAGGGATCGGCGACGTCTGGTAGGCGGACAGGTGTCGAGATTAATGTTATCAGTGGAGGACACGAGGTGGCGGTCCCTGAAAAACATAACCGAAGCGCCACCAAACCGTACCCTACTGTATTGAACGTGGAAAGGCCCTCCGAGAAGAAGAGGCCCCGAATGGACGAGGCCATATGTTTTTCTGAAAAAGACTTCGGCACCATTGTATGGCCTCACGAGGACCCCATAGTACTGAGACTCCAAATAGAAGAATTTGGAGTCAAGCGAATCCTCGTGGATACGGGGAGCTCGGCTGATATCCTATATCTCTCAGCTTTCGAGAAAATGGGAATGCAGCTGAGCGAATCACGGAAAGGAGTAACTCCACTGGTGGGTTTCACTGGCGATTCCCTCCGGCCGAAAGGGATCGCTCGATTGAAGGTGACATTTGGATCTTTACCTCGTGTCACCGAAGCCATGGTGGACTTCCTCGTAGTAGACGCCCCTTCCGCCTACAACGCGATCATTGGCAGGGGAACCCTGAACAAAATTGGGGCCATAGTATCTTCCCCTCATCTGAAGATCAAATTCCCTACCAGCCACGGGGTTGGGAGGAATGTGGGCAGCAGCAGGTGGCCCAAGAATGTTATCAAAATTCCCTTGAAGGAAAAGGAGGAGCGGTCCATCAAGTGGATGTAAAAGCAAGAGCGAGACCAGGCCCTGCTAGTCCGCATGTGCAATCCATCAAGTGGAATTGCGCTCACAGGGCCCCGAGGAGAAGCACTTAATTATGCACTTCATTTCCAGTTCCCTGTAACCAACAATACGGCCGAGTACGAGGCTATGATAGCCGGCCTCAAATTAGCGGCGGGACTGGGCGCACGAGAAGTCCATCTCCACAGTGACTCTGAACTCGCAGTCAGACAAATCAATGAGGAGTGCCGCGTGCATGATGACCAATTGCGCCGGTATCGTGAACAGTTCCACTCCTTAAAGGGACAGTTCGAGAAGGTAGTGGTCGGACACGTTTCTAGGATTAAGAACTGTCAAGCAGACGCCCTCTCCAAACTAGGGGCAGCAGGAAACCTCGACAAGGATCGCCCTGTAATAGTGATGGACATCCCCGAGTCAAGTATCTCTCATGGAGCGAAGGAAGCCTATGTCATCAATGAACCCGGAGATACTTGGTACGCTCCCATGTGGACATACCTTACGTCGGGAACCTTGCCAGAGGACCCGCTCGAGTCCAGACGACTAAAAAAGATAGCGCCCTTATATTCGGTGTTCAACCATCAGTTATACAAAAGAGGATACGCCCGGCCCTGGCTTAAGTGCGTCGGCGAAGAGGACGCCAAGAAAATGTTAGAAGAAGTCCACGAGGGGCTCTGCGGCAGCCATCAGGGAGCCAAAACCTTAGCAAAAAGAGTCCTGCGCGCGGGATACTACTGGCCCACGATGCAGCAAGATGCGGCCAATATGGCAAGAAAATGCGAAAAGTGCCAATATCACTGTCGATTATCTAACGTCCCGGGTTATGACATGATCACAATCTCGGGAGCATGGCCTTTCGACCTCTGGGGGATCGACATCCTAGGACCGTTCCCCATGGCCGTCCACCAACAGAAATGGATCATAGTGGCGGTGGAATACTTTACGAAGTGGGTCGAGGCCAAGGCGTTAGCCAATATCACGGCAGAAGCCGCCAAGAATTTTATATGGCGCAATATCGTGTGCCGTTTCGGCATTCCGCACGCACTAATCTCAGACAACGACACGCAGTTTAACGCCGAGGTCACCATGTCCTTCCTGGAAAACCTAGGCATTCGCAGCAACTTCGCTTCGGTTAGTCACCCCGCTAGCAACGGTCTCGCCGAAGTCACCAACAGGACCATTCTTGACGGATTAAGAAAGAAAGTAGCCTCCAACAGGAAAAATTGGCCCGACAAATTAGACGAAATCCTTTGGGCCTACAGAACCACTCCCCGCAAGGCAATCCAACAAACACCATACTCCCTAGTATATGGCATGGAGGCAGTCACACCTCTCGAACTCATTGCACCTTCTCTCCGGATGACGGCCTACTCCACAGAAGGCAACCCAGAAGCGCGAGCAACGGAGCTCGAGCTAGTACAGGAACTCCGAGACAAAGCCCGCATCCGAACCACAGAATATCAGCAGAGGGTAAAACGCGCCTTCGATAAACGCGTGTCGCCCCGGACGTTCGAACCTAGAGATCTAGTGTTAAAAAAGGTTCAGGCTACCGGACAGCATGTTGGTAAACTTCAACCCAATTGGGAAGGCCCCTTCCGAGTAATTCGCGCTTGCGGTAAGGGCGCCTACGATCTCGAAGGCCCAGACGGACGAATACTCGCCCGACCATGGAACGTGGTCAACCTCCGAAAATTTTATGTTTGAAACAAAAAGGGGGGAAGGGGAAGGACAGGCATAGCAGCAGACACGCAGTTTGCGAAAATGTAATTACTATCTTTTGTGTTTTGCGGACCGCGCAAGGTCCAGGGCGCCGGTGCGATATTATAAGCCCGGCAGGATATTTTATATTTTGATCAACACGGGAGCACCCGTGTGTGGTCAAGGGTGCCCGTGCGATATTATAAGCACGGCCCCGATGTGTGTCACGTCAGACTAACAAATTCGGGGTCCGACGACACAAAATTGTCGTTGGATTACCTCACAAAAACAACTGATTATTACAGGGACAAAAGGATAAAAAGCCTACGGGCAACAAACATTTTTATCCAACAGGAACGCAAGTTATGACGCTAACTTTGGACAAAAGGCCCTCGAGCATAAAACAGCCCGAAAAAACTTTCTGTAATAGCGAGCGTACGCTAAGTCGTAAAAAGTATGGACGAACACTCCGAAAGGAAGACGAGTACACACGACGCGCCCCGCATGGAAAAGTCGCGCTAGTCTCGGGCTAAAGGATCCGAAGTACGGAATACGAGAACAGCTCTCCAAAAACAACACAGGCGCGAGTCGCGAAAGTGTGAACGAAAACTCCGCAAGGAGTAACGAATACACGCGACTCGCGAACATGACAATACAGGCGAGAGCCACAAATGCGCAAACAAAAGCTCTACAAAGAGCAATAAGCGTGCATGGCTCTCGAACATGGCAACACAGGCGCGAGTCACAAAAGTGTGAACGAAAACTCCGCAAGGAGCAACGAATACACGTGGCTCGCGAAACTAAAAGGGATAGTTATGGAAAAAGCGAACGAAAATCCTAAAGGGATAACGAATGCGCGTAACTTGGCTTTGGGGAGATAAAATAACGAAAACCCGTGGGGTAACGAAAAAATCTCTCTGAGGATCCCGACATACAACGTAAACGAAAGCCCGACGGGGCAACGAACACGCACCAAACCGGATAAACATTCCACTATTCCACAAGGCAACGAGCTTGCTTATCCAATAAGTACAAACGAAAACCTTGTAGAATAAGTGAGAATGTCTCTACTGGCCTCGCGAGACAACAAACAGACATGGCAACATGACCAAACAACAAGTCTCGCAGGAATATCTCTACTGGCCTCGCGAGACAACAAACAGGCATGGCAACATGACCAAATAACAAGTCTCGCAGGAATATCTCTACTGGCCTCGCGAGACAACAAACAGGCATGGCAACATGACCAAACAACAAGTCTCGCGAGAACGTCCTCACCAACTTTACATTACAGCAGGAATGAGCTAAGCCGACCAAACGAAGAATGGCCAAACGACTTCAGGTGCTTAAGGAAACCGACAGGGCTAAAGCCTGGAGACCCCGAATGAATAGCGCGACAAGCTACAGCTACAAAATGTTGGGTCAAGGACTCCACCCATTCTTGAAAATAGCGGAAGCACGCCTCGCAAGGTAAGGAAACTATATATTCTTCTTTGTATTTGTGGCGTAAACATACAACAAGGCGAATATCTTAAGCCAAAGAAAAGAACTAGCGGATACGTCGCTAAACAATGAAAAACGACGCAAATAGGGCATCACATACTATAATTGTGCAAACAAAGGCAAGTTCGTTCAAAGAAGAGCGTTCCTCTACCTCGAACCTATACGACATAGGGCACATATCGCAACAATTGTAAATCGAAATAAAAAGCATCATTAAGCTAAGTGTTATCACCTTGGGCGACCGAGAAACATCCCTCGGAAAAACCACCCGAGCAAAAACATACAATAAATTCTGTTAAAACACCTCCACATCTCGGAGGGCCCCTCACGTCAACAGTACTTAAATAAAAATGAAGATAAAAATAAGGAAGGAGGTGCTCCACCCGCCCGACCTAGCCGCGACACGCTTACTCATCGTTACTCTGCAAATGGATAAAACAAAGTAGGGTCACTACTTAGATTAGAACCCCGTGTCGCAATATTTTTACAGCAAAAAGTTGTACCTGGTCCACCTCGAGATTCTCTGAAGGATCATCCCCTGGTTCTTGGTCGTAATCCACCCTATCCAATGAAGTCTCACCCCCGCCAGAACCCGAGATAGTCTCTTGTAAGGTAGGGCCCTCGCTGTCTTCCCCCTGGTCTTGAGGAGACTGGGGGGGCGTATCATCTCTGTCCAAATGCCGAGGCCATGCCGCAACCTTGCGCCAGGTATGAAATGGCGTCTCGGGCACGCCGACCACCAGATCCATGCTCGGAAGAACGAACCCACCATCAGGGTGAAGTAGTTGACCACCAGCCCTATCCCATTCATATCCTATTAGACCCTGAGGGACCCCGGCCTTCTTCCGCCACCGGCACGTACCCGAGGTTCTCTGGAGCGAAGGGATAAATGCCGGCCAAAATAGATAACTCCGTATAAATTTGCTTTCTTATCATCCCTTTTAACGACACCATCGCGGCAAGTTTAAAAGGGTCGCTGACCAAGAACTCTCGGATCACTTCCTTCTCGCGATTGAGATGCTCCGATTGCGAGTTTTTGAGCGAGAGTAAAGCCTGAGATAACTGCTCCTGAGCGAGCACCAAATCCTGGGCCAGCTCCCCATTGGATCGCTTCAACTCCTCTACTTCTGCCTCGCTGGCATGAAACTTAGCCTCAAGCTCCTTGAGCAGCTCAACGCTATTCTTAGCGCAGGCCTCGCTTTCCTCCATCGCCCGGACCTTCGCCTCCATCTCGCTCCTCAACTTCTCCACTTCCTCACCACTGCCCACGACTGAACCCCGAAACTCCTGATACTCCGCACTCAAGGTCTTGTACTTCTCCATCCAATAATCCCTCTCCACAACGGCCGCTGTCAAGTCCTTCGGCTCCACGGGAGATTGGGCCACTGACAAGTTCTTCGCAGTCATAGCTTCCGCGGCACGAGAAAACAAACAGCATATCTCGAAAAGGCGACCCACTGCATCCAGCATCATTCCCCCCCGCGCTTCTGGATAAGTCGACCCAAATAAGGGGGCTCCAAAGCGCGGAAGACCTCCCTATAATACGCCGCACTCTCCGGAGGCCGCTCGTTAGCACTTTGCATCTTGGCCAAATGAGGGAACAAAGCCAGACACCCATCCGGCTGACCTAGCGGGAAGGGAGTCTTGCATATAGTCCCAACCCCGACCTTGCCCGGGAGACCTACGCTGCGACCCCCCTCAGACGATGTGGGCGCCACCTCGGAGGGACTGGTCGCGCTCCGAACCCCTTCTCCATCAAGCACCCGAGGAGATACCTGGGCTTCTTGCGCCAATACAGCCGAAGCCGCCCCTGAAGGTGGGACCGCTCCCGACGGAGTAGCAGCGACATCCCTCGGGCTCGGAACTAAGGGTGGCCGCGTCACGTTCTTCTTCTTGCTAGTAGATGGCCCTTTCCCCTTGAGATCACTCGCAATCTCGTGTGTTGCCTTCCGCTTCCTTGACTCCACATTCCCGACATCCTTCCTCGCTACACGCCCCTCACCACCGGCAGGTGGCCGCGCAGGGGCAATCTCGACCACGGGAGCCCCAGAATATAACCCCCCCACGTGAGCACACACTGGCAGGGGCATCGCCTTCAGCCCATTAAAAGTGAAATCCATTAGGCCAAAAGCTGCAGCAAAAATGGGAACTCAGGAGCCATATATATAGGGGGCAACAGTCAACGTGCCATTTTAAAGAAATATACATGCACACAAAAATATACACACCTCCAGTCAAGGTCTCAATAACCTCGACAGCCAGACGATCATTATCATTCATCTCGAAGCCGCTCATATCGGGCTTCCCCTCACACGGTCCACCACCTGCCACCTTCTTAATCTGTCGCCACGTGCGACGTATACCCTGCAGGGACTCTATCTCCTCGGGTTTTGTCAAATATGCCCAGCCCCTATTCCACCCATCAATTTTCTTGAGCCACCGCTCGTGTGCCTTGTAGTCGAAAATCTCGGGCGCATCACCCCTCCTCTTCACGGCCACAAAATCCGAGGAAGCCACATTTAGGCTAAAATACTTCGCAAACAAGGCCACGCTCGGCTGCAATCCTTTAAATTCAAACTGGAATTCCTCAAATAACTTCTCAAAACTGACAAGATAGCACCATCCTACACTGGTCAACTGCGCAGGGGTTATGTTTAACGCTTTCAAGAAAGTGATCTCGAATGGCGTCAACGGCAACCTGAAACCACATCGGGGCATTTTCCAATAAACACAGAGCCCCTTCTCATCATCATGAGCTCGATCGTCAGCAGTCGGTAACAACAAGGCCAGCTTGTCCAAGGGAATACCGTCCCTCGCTTCCTCCTTCACAACCTCGTTGTAAAACACATCGACCCACCAACTTTGGTCGCGACAACCCGGCGCCGATGGAAACAAAAGACTCACCTCCTTAAATAGCGCATCTCGCGCATGACCTACGCGCCTCCTCTTTGAAGAAGGAGGTTCTTCGGTATTCTTTTTCCTTTTCGGTGCTTGCGAGGACACTGAGACCGATGCCTCCCGAGAAGACCCCTGGCGATTCTGTACCTCAGCCTCGGCCTCTTCTAACTTCTCATCCTCCTCGCCCGAATGAGTCTCACTTTTGCTGGTAGAATAGTACGAGGGATCGGTCTTCTCTAAAGGAACCCGTTCCCTAGCTACCTTTTTCTTCCCTCCCATCTTCGCTATCTGCAAGGGCAAATTAATAAGATTATCAGCGATGGGAGACATTACTGAAGGCACTACCTTCTCACCCATAATAGAAAAAACCTTTTGTAAAGCCGCTCTCGACTTCCCGGCACCTTCACCTTCTATCCCACAACCCCACATGGCCGGATCATTTCAGTCGATGAGCTCGTCCGAAGACTCTGGTTGTGCCGCCTTCCAGTCAACGGATGACTCAGGGTTTATGTCATCCCAGTCCACGGCTGCCTCCCAATCAAAAAATTCCCCCTCAGAACCAGAATTAGCCTCCCCTCCCGACATCTAAAAGAACTCCCTCGAAATAAACCTGGTAGGTTAACCAATGGACCTCGCGTGCGATAACTACACTCAGGTTAAACAATTCCCCTCGCTCCACCAGTCACCCACACAAGGCGAACAGCCCAATACTTGTAGTAGTATCGAGCGGCGCACCGCGAACCCGAGTAGAACCCTCTCCTCAAAACGAAATACCACCGTCTTTCCTAAGAATACCGGCCTAGTAACCCTCAGTATCGGTCGAGATACCAAATCCCGAACAAAAGGTCGCGAGCGTAATACTTACGGATTCACGAGCGATACCTCTCCGCGAGTCCTGTATAAATTTTTTCCACCAGTTCGCCTTACAAACGAGAACAAAGAGCGAGGTTATTCCGACAATGACACTTGCTAAAAACGGATATACGCTTGGGCCCGCCCCTCTTTATATAGGGCCCCCGTAAGGAACCGTAGAAAGTCAGCGCCAATCTCGAGAACTGTCTCTTGACACGTGTCCCGTATCCCCTTGGATAGCCCGCTCAAAGATTTGAACGTCGCGTCGTTTCAGCTCTCCGGCGCCAACGATCACGTCGATGCAGAACTGTCGCGTCTTTTCGGCTTCGTCTACCCAAAAATCCACGTGACGTAGATCCCCTACAAACTTGGAGTATATCTCCCCACGAGACGTGCATCCCGCACCGTCCTATACAGCCAATCCTGACCCCATATCAGGATTACCGTCCGCCCGAAGTAACGAGCGGCACGATAAAGATAACAGATCGAATGCTGTCAAGCCCCAACCGTAAGCTCCAGAACTTCATTGAATACCTGGTCGACGTTGAAGTGTGCTCTTACGAACACTGCCCCTGCTGCCCAAATGCCTGCCGCAATGCACCTCCACCTGCATCCCCTCGACGCTCCCCACCCAAGCCGATAATCCGTAGGACCTGCCCCGCATGTGGAAAGAAGGGAAATTGGGCAGATATGCCCCGATGCGACCGATGCCGGCAGCGGTTCCACCAGGCCTGCCAACCCGAGGAGACCCACTACCCGTTTTCGATCCCGGGTTTGGAGGCCTGGCATTGTGACAAGTGCATCGCCATCCTCAACTCCCTGGACGACATGGAGAAGGACAGCGACGAAGACGGCGACGAGGGAAACCCACAGTATTACAGCAGCGCTGGGTCTAGCGACACCGACCCCGGAGCAAAATCTCCCTCGGTCGGCGACTCCAACGATTGACGCGCTATGCGAGATTGCCCCATCGACCTTACTGCATGTTTCCTGTCCTCCCGTCTTTTGTCTCTGAACACGGGGGGATAAGTTTTATTATATGTTAACCCCTAAGAATATCTCTTTTTTGTTGAGAAGGAAAACTCTGTAAACCACATGACATTCCCCTAGTTATAACATTTTCTATTTTTTGCAAAATCTTCATATATACATACTCGGGTAAACAACGACGTCAATGCTAAGGACAGACGTCGATACATGTCCTTCTACTTCACAACTTTCACAAAACAGCTAAGCAAGCCGTATTCTAATCCGACCTTGTCATATTATTACTAATAGGCGCGACCTGCCTCGTAACAACTCGGTCCTGGACAGGTCGCGACGTGAACACGAGAATCATATGACGACAGTTGGTCTGTAATACCAAACCCGCGTGATCCCACCATGCGAGAGTAACACACCTGTCTCAGAACAGTCTCGGGGATACCCCATCTCACTTCTAATTTTACCCACAGCACCGGCAAGGCCATCACGCGAACTTTAGCAGAACATTCTCTGGCACACGACCTAAATAGTCCAAACAAAACTGTTTTTTCCTCAATCGAAATGGCCTGACCCGAGATAACCTGAATCACAGAATAATCTTGACACATCACCCATACCCCACACCGCCCACGCCCTCACGGCAAAAAACATATTCTCTACACCGCGTCGCCTATCTAGGAACAGCGACCACGCACGTCCTCTAAATATCGATCACTTAAAACACATACATCATTTAATTTAAACCTACTGGACTAGAATGATCATAGCAAAGCATCTATATTTGTCCTGTCAGATCAACGCTGGTCAAGCACATCTATCAATAACACCTCGAAATACCCATCTCATAAAGTCCAAAACGCCTCAAAACCAACGTTGGTCAAGGTACAGGCCTATAATCGTCCCGTCAAATCACCTAGCCCCAGTCTTTATGACTTCGTGGGGCCCAGGCACGCCATCCAACAACAAGGCTCCGCCTATATATTGACCCACTCAGCCACGGAGAATCTCATCCCTCTGCTTACCTTCCGATCTTCCAACACACCAAAGTTCCCCATACTCTCACAATGTCGTCAACCGACTCGATCAACAAACCCGAGCAACAACGCCTCAACATAACCTTTCCCCAAGATTCACCTGCCAATAGGCCCCGGCCTAACCCACCACAACCACCACGGCGCCCACTCTCTGAAGGAGAACGGTGGGTATTATTACAGGATATATCAAACCCAGACTTAGAGTGGATGTTAACTCACGAAAACCTCCACGTCCGAGATTTCCTCGACTTTAAGCTTAACTCCTGCCCGAAATTCACTCGTGAAGATGAGAACGCTCTCCAACCAACGGCACCGTCGTTGCGTATATGCTTCGGGTGCGGTGACCAAGATCCGAAGACCGAGATGGTCAAATGTCGAACATGTTTCGAGTGGCGCCATATGTATAATTACGATATAAAAGGCCGCTCGGATCCCCGCCGTCGGTTTTGGCGATGCCCCCGTTGCATTGACCTCAACCTCGGAGGACCAACGTTATACACAGCTACCAAGGAAGAGCTCGAAGCGGACAATACATACGAGGACACCGATAACGAGATCCTCGCCTGAATGCTCCTTGGGTAGCGACATCACACCCGTCTTCTCGCCGAGGAGGACCCCGGAGTGCAACGGATAGAAGTGGAAACATCTCTTCCGCTTGCCTCAGGTTCAACTCGGTGCCATGCGGGTATACAGGGAACAAGTCGCCCTGACTAGCACAATTGTATTAATTACCGTATTATAAACGAGAACCTCGTATACAACATATGTACCATTCTAATGTAACTCTATTTAAATTATAAAATCATCAAAATTTATCTTGCTGAAGGAAACCCTTGTGTTTCAACACAACCCATCTTTATCTATCACATCGCAAAACCTTCTATCTCGCATGTATATATACTCTCCCACCGGCTAAATACATAGACGATGAATCACATTTAAAGCAACTATTCGGCACCTATCTGCCACGGAACTGCCCCCGGACCCACAACATTTAAGCTTACAACGGCAACTCACGCCTATAAATACCTCCCTCATACTCAGTGAAAAGCAAAATCACCCCCCTCCTTTTGACTCCACTCCTTTGAAATGCCTATCAAACGAGTGGTTTCCAAGTCAAAAAGGCCTGCGGACCAAGGCCAAAGTAGCCGCGAACAACCTCCCTCTAAAAACCGCCGATCCTATAACCCAAGACAAGTCCTCTCTCCTTCAGAGAGATGGGCTTTACGACAACGCTTCTCCGAGGAGGACTTAGAATGGATGCTCCATAATGAGGACCTCCAAATCTGCGATTTTATCGACCTCCTCCTCGCCGGTGTACCCTCATTCACTAAAGAGGATGAAAACAACATCTATGATGACATCGACTTCGATCCCAAGCTGCGTTGGTGTGTCATATGCCACGACTAGGGGCCCAAGCACGAGATGGCGAAATGTCGGATGTGCTATGAGTGGAGCTGTTTCGAGCACTACGACATCCATGGTCGTTCGGACCCTCGACGTCGGTTTTGGAAATGCCCGGGATGCTTATCCCATAATGCCGGAGGCCCGAGCTTGTACACCGCGACTCCCGAAGAAATACTGGCAGATAACCTTTTTGAAGACACTGATAATGAGCGTGTCTAAATACCCTCCGAGAACAAAACCCGGCACTCGCCTCTTTGCCAAACAGGCGCACCTCGCATGCCAAATGATAGGTCCTGCATCCAAACATGTTCTCTTAGTCATAGTAGACTTGTATGATGTCATTATTTTGATTATAATTCAGCTTGACATGGTTTCGAGAAAAACAACAATCTCTCTATGAATACCCGCACTGCCTGCGCTAGTCCCGCTTACTTACTCTTCATAGATTAGAGAGCCCCTCCTTATCACGCCAAAAAAAAAAAAATTGTTGTGTGTGTATGTGGCAACACACGCAGCTCGCCCAAAACGTACGCTAAGCCACCCAAGGCTAGTTAAAACGACCATATAGAAATACGTACTCGAGAAAGTAAAAAGCTCTCAACCTCGAGGGATAATGAAATCACGATCCCTTACAGAATACGGCTATCCCGATAATACCAGAACCCCGAGACCAACTCGGAGGCTACTAACAAACTAAATATAATCAATAAGCGACACAATAGGAAAACACGCGAAACAAGAATTTTCAAAACAACCAAAGCACGAGCACCGAAAACCCCGAATGATAACTCGGGGGCTGATGACGAACAAGTACCCCACAAAAATTCTCAAATCAACTCGGGAGTTAACACCCGAACGCCAAAATGAGACTCAGAAGCTGAGACAATAAAAACAAACTCGAAATAAACAAAAATAAGGCCAAAGTCGCCTCCTATACCAAAGCTGAAAACCCGAAAGCATCATACTAATGCATTTCGACTTCGGGGGCTAATGATAGGTCCATGTGTCAATGGCCCTTAAAAAGCCCAGGCCTGGCCCATTTAAACAATTCTAGATTTGAATCCAAAATAAGCCGGCCCTAAACAGGTTCCGGCCCAAAAAACAAATCGTAGCCCAGAAATAGGTTGTGACCCAGATATTGCCTGGGATTCGGACCCCCTCCCGGGGCCAACCCGAGGTCAGGAATGGCCCGGGATTCGGACCCCCTCCCGGGGCCAACCCGAGGTCAGGAATTGCCCGGGATTCGGACCCCCTCCCGGGGCCAGCCCGAGGTCAGAAATTGCTCAGGGTTCGGACCCCTTCCGAGGGCCAACCTGAGACCAAATATAGTCGAGACTCGGACCCTCTCTTAAGGCCAGCTCGGAACTAAATAAAACAAGGCTCAAAGCCTAACAAGCCGAACAGCATAGGAAAGTCGACATACGACCTCGCTGCTCGGTTTAAGACGAACTATGCGAACATTGTAGCCTTGTATGCGGACGCCCTCAACAGTGTGCGGACCTTTGTCATTAATGCTGACAAGACCCCGCTACAGTAGGGCATCCCCTATTTAAGGCAGATAATCCCCCCAGAGAAGGGGACCGCATCATTTATTACTGGAGGAGGTATTAAAAAGGGTTAGAGCGTTAATACCCCTCTGACACCCCGCGTGTCCATGTTTTCGGCCCGTCTCACCCAATCGGGACGAGTCGCTCATTCAGCAACCGGCCTCCGCACGGCCTGCTTCCCTAGAACAGGACGTGCCTGCACTTTACTGGACCGAGTCCAAGTACGGCCCGGCCCCCTAGGGAAGGGACGTATCAGCAGTCTTTTACAGAAAAAAAGATTATATCTTAGAAAATTTTACAGGTGCGGTTGACGATGATGGTTATTTGTAAGCTTCCATGATTCTTAAGCTTGTTTTCCCTATTCTCTCTTGTACACGAGAAAATTTAAAATACTAGACTGAATATTTATAAATAATTATGCAACAGATGCATGATAGCAAGACCAATCTTGCGATCCAATATTTTTGCACAACGAATTAAAGAAAGTATATTTTTTTTTTGCCAAACGGTCCGTAGGCATTACATAAGCGATATATGATGGTACATGTAGTTCGTGCGTATACAAAGAATCAGCATCCATATCCCACTGCAAACACAAACCATTAATCCCACTACAGAAAAAAGTATCATTTTGTAACTTCTGTTCACGTCTCATCTACAGGTCACCTGTTTTTCCCATGGTCGATCCTGAAATGCGATCTAACGCTGGCCTCTTTCAGGGCCCATATTGAAATTGCCTCAAGTCCTTTTGCTAAATAATAATTCTGGCCCGGCCCGACTAGTCTCACCAGTTTTTATTCCGCCCGTCCCGCTATTCCTGGCAGTCCACTCTCTCGCTATCCAGGGATTCTCCAATAATCATTCTTAATTTACGGAATTTGCCACTTAAAACTTACAAACTAGGGCGTTTAGAGAAACAGGAATAGAGAGCGAGGAATCGGATGCTAAGCTGAGCAACCTAGTCGTAGAACGTTTCTTGCACTTCTCCGAATTCAATTCTCGCCAATTCCGTGTTTTATTTGAACGGAATTTTGTCCGACTCCCTAAAATCCGCCTAGAAAGGTTTCTCCAATTCTATGCACAATTCCGACCAGGAAATTATTCAAATGTGAATAGTCTCTCTTATTCATTGGACTGAAGGACAGTGGCGAAGGCAGTGTACACAGGGTCCGGATCCTCTAATCTTTGGATTTTGATTCATTGGACTGAAGGACAGTGGCGAAGGCAGTGTACACGGGGTCTGGATCCTCTAATTTTTGGATTTTGAATTGAGACCGTCCGATTCGAATTAGTCGTCAGAATGTGTGCGCTCACTTCGTAGATAGATTTTCACAGATTCAGATGGACGGTCTCGATTCAAAACTCAAAGATTAGGTTACTCCATTGGATCCAAATTCGTGTACACCAAGGGCTAGGCACTTGTATCCCTGGAATTTTTTTTTTTGGACCGGGCTTTTTTATTGATTTGCCTATCGGCTTGCCTACCACAGAGCCCAGAACCCAAGGCACATAACCCAGACTCCCAGAGCCCGGATCAATAAAAAAAAAAAAATTTGAATCAACCCTCCTCTAGCAGAGAGCCTGGCTGTCAGAGCTCTGAGCGTGATACTACGTGAGAAAAGAACAAAATAAAAAAAGGAGGACCGTCGCCTCCGCCGCGCCTGCGCGAAGAAGAAGGATCGTCGTGCCGTCTCTTCGTTGCCCGTTACGGTGTTACCGCTGATCGCCGCGCCGCTGTGCCCGTCTGTTCCCATCTCCGCGGCTCCGCCTGTGCCAGCCCGCCTGTACTGCTGTTCGTAAATTGAATAGGTTTGAACTTTGAACTTTGATTGAATAGGTTTGAACTTCGGTAAATTACAATTTACTAGTACTGAAGTACTAGATTGAATAGATTGAATTACAATTTAGATATCCAGAATGAAGACTGAAAGAGAGAATTAGAAACCACAAAAACGAATCTGTGCATTCAAACAGTGGCAACTATCCAGAATGAATTAATTACATAGAATTGCTTCAATTGTTTAAATAAGGACTAATCAATTTTTAAACTCAATTAATTATGGCTTTAAGAGAATTTTGGTAGGTTCTGAATTGTTTGAATTGTTTAAATTGCTTGAATAGTTTGAATTGTTTAAATGAGGACTAAGCTCATTTTCTTATGCATTTCAGAAAAAGAATGCATTTGGTATTTAATAGCACAGTTGATGTCTCGATATTTTGTCCATATTCCGACCGTACTTTGTATGAAAACCTGTGCCTAAAACTCTAAAGTCATGTTTATTTCATTGAATATTTGTAGGATGTGGTACTGCTGCGCTTTTATTTCTTATTTTGCAGGAAACAGGCGAAACAGAGGAAGAATCTAGTTTTTGAAGGTTTATACACGGACCGTGCACCATATGCATGCGGTCCGTACACCCTCTACCTGACCACAGACGACCAGGACACATACCTGTATATGATGCTGAAATTTCAGCACCTGAACTTAAAACAGTCATATCTTTTGACTCGTAACTCCGTTTTGAGTGTATGACCACTTTTCGGAAAGCTTGCGAGAAGATCTACAATTTGAGCCAGAGACACAGGCACATGGTCCGTGCACCCTTGCATACGGTCCGTGCATGGCATTTCTGGAAACAGAATCCAAAGTTGGAAATTGGTGCCAGCTGGGGAAGGTCGCGAATTGAGGGCATTAAAGCGCCTCTCTGGCCAAGGGAGAGGTCATTCTGGATCTGAGAGCTAACCCTAGGGAAGAGAAGTGGCGGCTAGACTTGGAGGAGAGGAAAACGGCGAAAATCGAGAGATTAGCGACGTCTCTTCTTGAATCTTCGAGTTTTGTCATGAACTTCTTATTTATCTCTTGTTTTATTTGCTTTAGAAACATGTTTGAGTAGATTTATTAGTTTCTAGGGTTAAGATCTAGTTGAATGCTTTGTTTTATTTGCTAGTTATTGAAATTTGTATTGGATCTTGTGCTTGTTTGTTATGTAGTATTTTATTGCTTAGTTGAAATCGTTTGAATTGATTTGTTTATCGTTAGATGTATGGCCACATCTAGATGGTATTCCAAGACTTTGATATTCTTTCGACCAATCTAGGTATCTGAGATAGGTTTGTGAACCGAAAGGTGAGACCAAGCGGTAGCCGAAAGGTGAAGTTTTCCTCGTATCGAGAGATCGAGGTTATCTTTAGTAAACCAACAAATAACTTAGGATAATTAAACCAATAAACGAAAGTTGAAGTTTAAGAACCCTAAGAAAGTATAAATTGAGTTTTGTACCGAGTAACTAAGCCAATAAACGAAAGTTGAGGATTATAGACTTAGGTACGGCCAAAATAACTTTGCACAGGAAATCAATACAGAAACCAATAGCTGCTGTATCAACTCGAGGGCCACGCGGACCGTGTATGAGAGTACACGGCCCGTGCACACTACACACGGCCCGTGCATGAAAGTGCACGGACCGGGCACTTAGAGGCAAAGCTGAGACGAAATCTGAAACCCTAGGAACCCCTTTTATTCATTAAAACCCAACCAAAATTTACTTTGCTATTTTAAAACACCTTTACTGTTTCAAACTTTAGGAATCTAAACAACCCAAAACCAACTTTGCAGAACTTCTAGAGTTTCTATATAATCTAAGTAGAATCCAATTTGTTTCATCCGTCCTGTGGATCGATACCTAGATATACAACTCGATAGGGTTGTACACTTGCAATCTGACTCGAGACGTGTACCAAAGGTTAAAAGGTACAGCTTGCTGTACCGAAACTTTGTACTATACCTTTTTGGTGTAACAACAGTGCCATTGGTACAGTACAAGTAATTATCAGTTGTCTTTTAAATTATGTATAATGGCATATGAAAAATTTTGATGGCACAGTGCCAATGGTACCATTTCTATTTTTCCAATATTTGAAATGCTTGCTATTTTTTTTAATTGTGTCTTGATTCCAAACCCGAACCCGTCAGTTTATTCGAACCCGAATCCTGTTTTTGCCTACCCCTGGCTCAAATCCTAGCTTCGCCGCTGCTGAAGGAGACTTAGTTCCTATCAACGGATAATAGAAGGCATGTTTCCTTTATCTTTACTGTTCTACCTCCTTTTTGCTTTTTGTGTTTAAGATCGTGTTTTATCCAGTTCAAAATGTTCTTATGGCCATAGTTGAACTAGTATTATTAATGGTAATATACTCATCCATGCTATGTTCAGGATTTCCCATTCAAATTTGGCTTACATTGGGGTTGAAGAATCCCCAGGCAGTACGTGCTACAATTTCTTTCCGAAAAGTGGTCATTTGCTGAAATCGGACACTCGAGCGCCGTTTTATGACCGTTTGAAGTTTCATCGTTGTTTTTCTCCTTTTCAGTGAAGATATCGTTCCTATTCATATCGTTTTTTAGCGTAATTTACCGTATTTTAACGTAATTTAATGTAATTTAACGTAATTTAACATAATTCAGTGTTATTCAACATAATTTCAATTAATCTATCGTATTTTAGTATAAATATGCTAATTATACATCAAAGAAGTAATATAACAAATAATTTAAACAAAAATTTATCGTATTTCAGAGTTAGATTTCAATATTTTGATCTTCATAGTGTCTCTCTAAAAAAAAAAAAAAAAAAAGGTACATGGCCGGCCATAAAATGGCCGGCTTAGGGAGGGGAACATAGCCGGCCAGAAATGGTCGGCTTGGGTATATATCGAAATTGAGTTGAGTTCTGGGTATAATTAATAATTTCTATTAAACTTTCGATATTAATAAAAATGTCGGACCTAGTAGTAGCACATAGAATTGTTTTTTACTTTTTCCTTTTCTCATCAATTATGAACAGTCCCCCGCCAGTGTGTGTGGTAGACCGGTGGTAATGTTTTTTTGTAAACAAAAGCAGAAAACCTACCAATGATTTCATTAAATTAAATAAAATAAAAATAGAGTACAGACACTACAGCAGAAAGGGGCATCAGCGACCAAATTTTTGGTCGCTGATAGTATTTTCGCCGGTCGCTGATACTCATTCCGGTCGCTGAAAGTCAAATTTGGTCGCTGATACTCCGGTCGCTGTAAGCATTGTCGCTGATACTCTTCTGATGACGTCACCGGTCGCTGATAATTTTCTGCGACCAAATTTTTTTGGTCGCTGTCGTTTTTTTCTGACGTCAGCAAAAACTTTCTGCTACCAAATATATCGGTCGCTGATACTTAAAACCGGTCGCTGATACTCTTCTGTCAGGTTTTTTTATATTTTGTTATATTATTTAAATTTGCACCATTTAATAATTGGTACGACACGTACCAACGTACAACATAAACATACACACAAATTTAAATATAAATGTCAATATATACAATTAATAAATACAAAACATTGATACATATACATAATAGTAATTAAAATCCAATTAACATCGATACATACACTGTAACTAAACATGCCATTTACAATCCAATTAACCTAATTAATCCAGGTACTAGTGTCAAAAGAGAGTATGGAAATCAATTGTTGTAAAGAACAATTAAATAAACTAAATATAAATCAAATGTAACAGTATGGACTGCAGAAGAGACATCAATTGTTGTAAAGAACAATTAAATAAAATTTCATTCTTCTGTTATTAGAACCTCACTGTAACAGTATGGACTGCTCAAATGTTGACACCTGCAAATTTTACAAATAAGGCCTTGTAAACATTCACAATTAATTGTACATGTATCAGCATGGGATCTAAGTGCACAGCCTTATAATTGAAACAGATAAATTGATGAACTGGTACTAGCCATATAAATAACCCTCACAATCAAATTAATATATATACTGGTAATGTAATGCTTCAAGGTACTGATATTTTTCCCACTCAGATGCAATATCGCTTCATTACCATTTGCTAGCCCGTAGGAGCCCGGTACAAGTCAAATTGCTGCACTTTTACAAGTACAGGTCAAGCCTTTATTATCAGCGACCAAAAATTTGAAAAGTGCAGCAATTTGACTTGTAATCCATTTGTACAAGTAAGGTAGATAGAAAATCAATGTTGAAAGCCCATGTATTAAAACTAGACAATTATATTACAGGATTGTAAGATTTATCTCAACAATCAATATAAACCCCTTGCCTAAGAAAAACCCTGGCTATGTTGGTCTCAGCAGCACACATAGACATCATTGATTTGAACTCGTCAGAATCGTCAAGCCAAAGTGCCGTTCATGGTAAGAACTCTTAATCATTGAACTAAAATGCAGATATGAAATACAAATTCGAAAGTTACATAAGTAAATTATAAATTTACTAACCAAGAAATTTGAGGTGGTGACACTATACTTGTACTTTGCAAGTTTCTCATCCTGTGTAGGATCTTTTGGACTAGTTGTCGATTGTTTCGACCAATATATAAGTATAGCCTGAGAACTCGTCAGAATCGTCAGAGCACATATCACAAATGCCCTGAAAGAATGATAGAATTACAATTAATAAACATTCAAAATCAATAATTGGATCTCTACTGGTACTGAGCAAGGGCACAGATCAGAGTTCTTTTGGGCTTCTTTGATATTTAGTTTGGTTTATTGGCTTGAACTACAGTTAAATCCGCACTGGTAGCATAAATAGTTAAATATGATACACAATATTTGCAAAAAAAAGAAAAAACAATTAACATTACTGTAATTGAGCCAATTCATTTTGGTGCCGAGAAAAAAAAAGCTACTATACATGATATTTAAAAAAAAAACTCTTACTTTAACTTCCAGCTGATTTTTTTGGGTGAGTTTGTCACTGCAATGGAAGCACCTGCAATACATTTAGATAGATAAGGGAGTGAGAAAATAAGTAAAGAAAAGAAAAAAAAAAGGGTAGAGAGTTTTAAATCTCTTTAGTTAAAAGTGATTTCTGATAGTGTGTTATAGAATCCAAATATAGAACTTACTGCCAGAAAGAGGTGCCTGCGCTTCTGCGTCCTCCTACAACAATCAAGTTTCAAAATTCCAATATCAGTAGTAGTTCGGAGAGATTACTTGAAATGATGAATGCTGGTACAGGACAATGATGAATGCTGGTACATGTCCTGTACTAGCAAAGATGCTATGTCTGGTATCTAATCCCTTTTAACGCTTCGATTTCAATAGATATCTGTCAGGTTTTTCACCTCACTTCAATAAATAAATAAAAAGATGGCTTATACCATATCATAACCTTGTCAGATGCCTATTTGCAAAGATTTATATTGGAAGGCAGAAATGCAATACAAGGTTTGGGAGCAACAAGATCCAGCAGGAACTGATATTTGCAGAGTAACATAACCACAATCAGTTAAATCTGTTGTTTCACCTCAACAGAACTGTACCAGTAACTGGTACAAGAGAAAAACGAACTAGTAAAATCTCTGTCCCCACCACTTTAGCATCATAGACCGAGCCATATATTCAAACACAAACCAGTTCTAACTACTTACTCAAAAATCCTCTAGTACCACATGTACTAGTAACAGAAAAACAACAACACAAAGTACAAATGTGAGGCTTTCACATAAGTCTACTTATTACAGGAATTAAAGCAACCAAAGTGCTAACAGAAAAGCAAGGAATCATAATTAAGTACCGTTTGTTTCCTTCATGCAACTGGTCACAAATGTCAAATCGGAAGAGAAATTGAAGGCCTCGTTCCAGTCCTTATCCCTGTCCATATCAATTAGGGAAAATAGAGTAGTTTTTAAATAATTAATTCATCATTCATTCCTCGTTCCAGCCTGGCACTGGCCGACTGGCGGGATCAGCGAGGTCTGAGAGAGGCGGGGTCACTCCGATCTCCAGCGGCGGGGTCACAGTGTCGGGGTCGGGGTCGCTGATCGGGGTCGGGGTCAGTGATCGGGGTCGGGCGGAGGGGCTTCGGGCGGCGCAGGCTTACAGCGACAAGTCGGGCAGAAGGGGCTTGATTTTGGGGAAGGGTTTTGATCGAGGCGGAGAGTGTTTTGATTTTGGCGGAGGAGTGGCGCGCGTTTTATTTTTCAGCAGCCGCGTCTTTTTCAGCGATAAAAAAAAAAAAAGTTTTCAGCGACCGGTGTTTTCGCCGGTCGCTGATACCGGTTGCTGATACAGTTGGTCGCCGGAATTTGAGTTCAAATTTTTTGTTTTTGAGAGAAATTGAGAATCAGCGATCGGCGTCACCACCGGTCGCTGATACCGGTCGCTGAAGCTCCATTTTGCTGTAGTGAGAAGAGGACAATTGGAGGAGGCCGAGGGAGTTCATGGCTGACAATGTCCGAAACTAGTTGTCATGACCCATGCTAGGGAGTCGTGAGAGGCAAGGATACGAAACGAAGCTAACCGAGCAATTAGGGGAGGGGGATGGCCCCTGTGATGGAGATGACACCCAAATGTGTCTACTATACTGAATTTTGAATGTGCAGTCTTTTACAGAAAAAAAGATTATATCTTAGAAAATTTTACAGGTGCGGTTGACGATGATGGTTATTTGTAAGCTTCCATGATTCTTAAGCTTGTTTTCCCTATTCTCTCTTGTACACGAGAAAATTTAAAATACTAGACTGAATATTTATAAAATAATTATGCAACAGATGCATGATAGCAAGACCAATCTTGCGATCCAATATTTTTGCACAACGAATTAAAGAAAGTATATTTTTTTTTTGCTAAACGGCCCGTAGGCATTACATAAGCGATATATGATGGTACATGTAGTTCATGCGTGTACAAAGAATCAGCATTCATATCCCAGTGCAAACACAAACCCTTAATCCCACTACAGAAAAAAGTATCATTTTGTAACTTCTGTTCACGTCTCATCTACAGGTCACCTGTTTTTCCCATGGTCGATCCTGAAATGCGATCTAACGCTGGCCTCTTTCAGGGCCCATATTGAAATTGCCTCAAGTCCTTTTGCTAAATAATAATTCTGGCCCGGCCCGACTAGTCTCACCCATTTTTATTCCGCCCGTCCCGCTATTCCTGGCAGTCCACTCTCTCGCTATCCAGGGATTCTCCAATAATCATTCTTAATTTACGGAATTTGCCACTTAAAACCTACGAACTAGGGCGTTTAGAGAAACAGGAATAGAGAGCGAGGAATCGGATGCTAAGCTGAGCAACCTAGTCGTAGAACGTTTCTTGCACTTCTCCGAATTCAATTCTCGCCAATTCCGTGTTTTATTTGAACGGAATTTTGTCCGACTCCCTAAAATCCGCCTAGAAAGGTTTCTCCAATTCTATGCTCAATTCCGATCAGGAAATTATTCAAATGCGAATAGTCTCTCATATTCATTGGACTGAAGGACAGTGGCGAAGGCAGTGTACACGGGGTCCGGATCCTCTAATTTTTGGATTTTGAATTGAGACCGTCCGATTCGAATTAGTCGTCAGAATGTGTGCGCTCACTTCATAGATAGATTTTCACAGATTCAGATGGACGGTCTCGATTCAAAACTCAAAGATTAGTGATGTCTCATTATTAGACCTATAAATCTGACCAATTTCTGTACCAAAATATGTGTTTCAAACCACCAAATCGTGTCTTTTACATTGAATATACATGAAATATCTATAGAATGTGGTACTGCTGTGTTTTCATTCTTACTTTGCAGAAAATGAGCAAAATTAGGAAAAATTGTGAGTTCTGGAATCCTACACGCGGGCGGCGTCAAATCCCACGCGGGTAGCGTCAGACCCTGAAATTTCAGCATCCGAACTTAAAACAGTCATAACTTTTGACTCGTTACTCCGTTTTGAGCGTATGACCACTTTTCGGAAAGCTTGCGAGGAGACCTACAATCTGAGCCAAAGGCACGAGTGCCGCGTCAGATCCCACGCGGGTCGCGTCAGACTTTTCCGGAAACAGAAGCAGAATTGGAAACAGAGGCTAATTGAAGGAATGTCGGCCAGAAAAGCTATAAGAGGGGATTCCTTGCACCTGAGAGGGTATTCTGGATATGAGAGACAATTTCTAGGGTTAGGAGAGACGGCTGGCTGGGAGACGAAGAGGAGAGGAGCGTAACGAGAGTTTTGCGACGAATCTTCATCGTTCTTCTAGTTTTTCTATGAACTCTTTTATCTTTATTTGTTTTCTTTGTTCTTTGATTATGAGTGAGTAGATTTCTTAGTTTCTAGGGTTACGATGTAGTTTGATACTTTGTTTTGCATGCATGTTGTTTGAATTTGTGTTGAACAATAGTGTTTAATTGTTTGAGTATTATCTTAATTGCTTTGTTGAAGTTGATTGAATGATTCATGTTTGTTTACTGTTAGATGCCTATAACATCTTTCTTGTACTTTGGCCTTGATGTTTCTTTCAACCAAACTTAGTATCTGAGGTAGGTTTACGAGCCGTAAGGCGAGACCAAAAAGTAACTGAGAGGTGAACTTTACCATTTATCGAGAGATATTGGTTACCTTTAGTAAACCGGACAATTAATTTAGATTAAAACCCTAAGAAGGTGAAATTGCATTTCCGATACCAAGTTTATTAAGCCAACAAACGAGAGTTGAGGTTTAGGAACATTAGGTTCGGTCAATGAATCCTTACATTAAAGAACAACGCAAAAACAGACAACTGCTGCATTTGCTCGAGGTCCACGCGGGCCGCGTATGAGAGTACGCGGGTCGCGTGTTCCATGCAGGTCGCGTGTGAAAGCACGCGGGTCGCATGGATACCGAGAGGCAAGGTTGATAATGAATCGAAAACCCTGGAAACGCTTTTCTCCATTTGATAAAACCAAAATTTACTTTATGTCAATTTAATTACTTCTGTTATTGATTGAATTTAGGATTTAAACAACCAAACCAACCTTTTTCCAACTTCTAGTACCTAATTGATTTAAATCGAATTCCAGATTTGATTAAAGAACCGTCCTGTGGATCGCTACCTGATTATACTGTACGACGGGATTGTGCACTTGCAATCTAGTCGAAAGTTGAATAAGGTTAAAAGCTACAGCTTGCTGTAGTGAAACTTTGTGATACACTTTTGTGCGAACAAGTTTTTGGCGCCGTTGCCGGGGACGGCATCATTTATCTTTTCTGGATTTTTGTTTATTTCGATTAATCTAGATTTTAATCTGTATCTTTTCTTTTTGTTTTTCTCTTTTTCAGGAACACTCTGGCTTTCAAACTCAAGGGCGATTACCATCTGAGGAGCTCAAGACACCATGGATCTAATGTACAACATGGCGACATACCAACATTGGTTTGGCCGCGACAGTTCTCGAGCTGGAGGAGGCGGCCGATCCAAAGCTGATCAGATCGCAGCTCTATCTGCTAGAGCTGCCGAGCTGGAGGAGGCCATGCAGAAGTATTCTATCAAAATGAGCATGAAGACAGCCAGTAACCATCAACCACAGCCATGTGTCATGTGTGGGGACAGGAGACACTCTTACGAGTATTGCCCACTGGCGGAATGGGATGAGGAACCGGAGCAGGATAGCTATCTCAGCAACAACAATTGCAATTTCTACAACATTGCACCATTCAATAACTCGAACAATCGCGCATTTCAGTCCGATCCACCCGAGCCGTACATTGATCCCGCTGTGAGCGACTTCATGCATGAGCAAGGGAAGATAAACCAGATGCTATTCGAGCAGATGCAATCAATAAATGCTCAACTGACTGCTCGGATCGCTCAGAGCAAGATGATGATGGAGCAATTGAGATATGAAGGACCAGCCCAGCCAATAGACCAGACCTCAAAGCACGCGGGCCGCGTCACTGACACGCGCCCCGCGTCACCACCTGAAGAAGAGAACCCGAGCCGCGTCGAACTGACTCGACCGGCAGTCATTGCTGAAGAACCTGTGAACGCGAGCCCTGTCGCTGACACGCGGGCCGCATCGAATGAGGCTGACAACCTGGAACAACTGACACACGGACCGCATGCATCTTGCCTGGACCGCGTGCCACAGTCCGAGGACCTGGAGAATAGAGGAAGCGGGTCGGATGAAACTGATGCGAGGTCCGCACGCGAGCCGAGTGCATCAGACGCGGGACGCGTCAAGGCCCAGACAGAGCTGCTTACTCTTGAGCTCAAGCCTCTGCCAGTTAACCTCAGGTATGAGTTCCTGGACCTAGAAAAATCTTGTCCTGTGATCATAAGTGCAGATCTTAAACCTGATCGGACTACTACGCTCTTGGAGAAATTGAAAGCTCACAAATGCGCGATCGGGTGCTCGATCAAGGACTTGAAAGAAATCTTGTGGATTCTTCTGATGCAAGAGTTTGATCGCGTGGTCCGTGTACCTCAGAAGTGGGTGCTTCCTCCAGTGCCACCCGATCCACCTCCCACCAACCAGTGATGCACCCCCACCTCATCCCTCGCTCACCATCTAGTAAGTTTCCATATTTTCTTCTATTTACTTTTTCCTTGTGTAAATTCAAGCATTGAGGACAATGCTTCATTCAAGCTTGGGGGGATGGAATAGAAGAAAACTGTATCTGCATTTAGACATGTTTTTCAAAAAAATTTGCATTTTTAGGTGATAAATTTGTGTGATTGCTAGGATTAGGGACTTGTTTGAAAAATTTTGTTTGTGAGTTGGATTACCTTGAGAATTGGAAATAACCCCATAATTGATCAAAGAACTGCTTAAGATGGGATGTTTTGAGAAATTGAAAAGATGAAAATTTGAATTGTACCGAAAAGCCATTTTGAAACTGAACTGTGCCTTTTAAATAGGGAAATGGGGATTTTAATGAGGAAAGATTGGGATATCTATTAGTATGAATGAATACATTGGATGTGTGTATTCATGGTATATGCAAATAAAAAATGTAACAAATGAAAAGATGGAGAAAATAAGAGTACTGGCAATAAGTCCTACGGGGCGCCTTTGAGCTCGTCTCCCAAATTTAGAAAAAAAGAGTACTGGCACAATCCGGCGGGATGCCTTTGAGCTCGAAAACTTTCAAAAACTCTTGCATATATCAACACATGAAATCCGCGACTTTCTAACCTAAGCTTGTCCCAAGCTTGGGGGGTTAAAAAGAGAAAAATCACCACAAATGAGAGCATTAATTCAGTGAAAGAATGAGAAATTGATTAATTCGGGTAATTAACCTTGCAAGTATAAAAAACACTTCATAATTTAAAGTTTGATTAGTCAATTCGTGTGGTGAATCAAAATTGATCAAGGAAAATCTAAATTATACCAAAAGGATTCTCGAGGTTTTTGATTAAAGCAATACATGTAGATTTTCACTTTTAGGAACTTAACTTGCATTTAGGTAAGATTAGAGTCCAACCCGGTACCTAAGTATGATCTTTGCTTGAGGACAAGCAAGATTTAAGCTTGGGGGAATTTGATGTCTCATTATTAGACCTATAAATCCGACCAATTTCTGTACCAAAATATGTGTTTCAAACCACCAAATCGTGTCTTTTACATTGAATATACATGAAATATCTATAGAATGTGGTACTGCTGTGTTTTCATTCTTACTTTGCAGAAAATGAGCAAAATCAGGGAAAATTGTGAGTTCTGGAACCCTACACGCGGGCGGCGTCAGATCCCACGCGGGTAGCGTCAGACCCTGAAATTTCAGCACCCGAACTTAAAACAGTCATAACTTTTGACTCGTAACTCCGTTTTGAGCGTATGACCACTTTTCGGAAAGCTTGCGAGGAGATCTACAATCTGAGCCAAAGGCACGCGGGTCGCGTCAGACTTTTACGGAAACAGAAGCAGAATTGGAAACAGAGGCTAATTGAAGGAAGGTCGGCCAGAAAAGCTATAAGAGGGGATTTCTTGCACCTGAGAGGGTATTCTGGATATGAGAGACAATTTCTAGGGTTAGGAGAGACGGCTGGCTGGGAGACGAAGAGGAGAGGAGCGTAACGAGAGTTTTGCGACGAATCTTCATCGTTCTTCTAGTTTTTCTATGAACTCTTTTATCTTTATTTGTTTTCTTTGTTCTTTGATTATGAGTGAGTAGATTTCTTAGTTTCTAGGGTTACGATGTAGTTTGATACTTTGTTTTGCATGCATGTTGTTTGAATTTGTGTTGAACAATAGTGTTTAATTGTTTGAGTATTATCTTAATTGCTTTGTTGAAGTTGATTGAATGATTCATGTTTGTTTACTGTTAGATGCCTATAACATCTTTCTTGTACTTTGGCCTTGATGTTTCTTTCAACCAAACTTAGTATCTGAGGTAGGTTTACGAGCCGTAAGGCGAGACCAAAAAGTAACTGAGAGGTGAACTTTACCATTTATCGAGAGATATTGGTTACCTTTAGTAAACCGGACAATTAATTTAGATTAAAACCCTAAGAAGGTGAAATTGCATTTCCGATACCAAGTTTATTAAGCCAACAAACGAGAGTTGAGGTTTAGGAACATTAGGTTCGGTCAATGAATCCTTACATTAAAGAACAACGCAAAAACAGACAACTGCTGCATTTGCTCGAGGTCCACGCGGGCCGCGAATGAGAGTACGCGGGTCGCGTGTTCCATGCAGGTCGCGTGTGAAAGCACGCGGGTCGCATGGATACCGAGAGGCAAGGTTGATAATGAATCGAAAACCCTGGAAACGCTTTTCTCCATTTGATAAAACCAAAATTTACTTTATGTCAATTTAATTACTTCTGTTATTGATTGAATTTAGGATTTAAACAACCAAACCAACCTTTTTCCAACTTCTAGTACCTAATTGATTTAAATAGAATTCCAGATTTGATTAAAGAACCGTCCTGTGGATCGATACCTGATTATACTGTACGACGGGATTGTGCACTTGCAATCTAGTCGAAAGTTGAATAAGGTTAAAAGCTACAGCTTGCTGTAGTGAAACTTTGTGATACACTTTTGTGCGAACAATTAGGTTACTCCATTGGATCCAAATTCGTGTACACCAAGGGCTACGCACTTGTATCCCTGGAATTTTTTTTTTTGGACCGGGCTTTTTTTTTTATTTGCCTATCGGCTTGCCTACCCTAGAGCCCATAACCCAAGGCACATAACCCAGACTCCCAGAGCCCGGATCAATAAAAAAAAAAAAATTTGAATCAACCCTCCGCTTGCAGAGAGCCTGGCCGTCAGAGCTCTGAGCGCGATACTACGTGAGAAAAGAACAAAATAAAAAAAGGAGGACCGTCGCCTCCGCCGCGCCTGCGCGAAGAAGAAGGATCGCCGTGCCGTCTCTTCGTTGCCCGTTACGGTGTTACTGCTGATCGCCGCGCCGCTGTGCCCGTCTGTTCCCATCTTCGCAGCTCCGCCTGTGCCAGCCCGCCTGTACTGCTGTTCGTAAATTGAATAGGTTTGAACTTTGAACTTTGATTGAATAGGTTTGAACTTCGGTAAATTACAATTTACTAGTACTGAAGTACTAGATTGAATTACAATTTAGATATCCAGAATGAAGACTGAAAGAGAGAATTAGAAACCACAAAAACGAATCTGTGCATTCAAACAGTGGCAACTATCCAGAATGAATTAATTACATAGAATTGCTTCAATTGTTTAAATAAGGACTAATCAATTTTTAAACTCAATTAATTATGGCTTTAAGAGAATTTTGGTAGGTTCTGAATTGTTTGAATTGTTTAAATTGCTTGAATAGTTTGAATTGTTTAAATGAGGACTAAGCTCATTTTCTTATGCATTTCAGAAAAAGAATGCATTTGGTATTTAATAGCACAGTGCCATTGGTACAGTACAAGTAATTATCAGTTGTCTTTTAAATTATGTATAATGGCATATGAAAAATTTTGATGGCACAGTGCCAATGGTACCATTTCTATTTTTCCAATATTTGAAATGCTTGCTATTTTTTTGAATTGTGTCTTGAATCCAAACCCGAACCCGTCAGTTTATTCGAACCCGAATCCTGTTTTTGCCTACCCCTGGCTCAAATCCTAGCTTCGCCGCTGCTGAAGGAGACTTAGTTCCTATCAACGGATAATAGAAGGCATGTTTCCTTTATCTTTACTGTTCTACCTCCTTTTTGCTTTTTGTGTTTAAGATCGTGTTTTATCCAGTTCAAAATGTTCTTATGGCCATAGTTGAACTAGTATTATTAATGGTAATATACTCATCCATGCTATGTTCAGGATTTCCCATTCAAATTTGGCTTACATTGGGGTTGAAGAATCCCCAGGCAGTACATGCTACAATTTCTTTCCGAAAAGTGGTCATTTGCTGAAATCGGACACTCGAGCGCCGTTTTATGACCGTTTGAAGTTTCATCGTTGTTTTTCTCTTTTTCAGTGAAGATATCGTTCCTATTCATATCGTTTTTAGCGTAATTTACCGTATTTTAACGTAATTTAATGTAATTTAACGTAATTTAACATAATTTAGTGTTATTCAACATAATTTCAATTAATCTATCGTATTTTAGTATAAATATGCTAATTATACATCAAAGAAGTAATATAACAAATAATTTAAACAAAAATTTATCGTATTTCAGAGTTAGATTTCAATATTTTAATCTTCATAGTGTCTCTCTAAAAAAAAAAAAAAAAAAAAAGGTACATGGCCGGCTTAGGGAGGGGAACATAGCCGGCCAGAAAATGGCCGGCTTGGGTATATATCGAAATTGAGTTGAGTTCTGGGTATAATTAATAATTTCTATTAAACTTTGGATATTAATAAAAATGTCGGACCTAGTAGTAGCACATAGAATTGTTTTTTACTTTTTCCTTTTCTCATCAATTATGAACAGTCCCCCTCCAGTGTGTGTGGTAGACCGGTGGTAATGTTTTTTTGTAAACAAAAGCAGAAAACCTACCAATGATTTCATTAAATTAAATAAAATAAAAATAGAGTACAGAAGAGGACAATTGGAGGAGGCCGAGGGAGTTCATGGCTGACAATGTCCGAAACTAGTTGTCATGACCCATGCTAGGGAGTCGTGAGAGGCAAGGATACGAAACGAAGCTAACCGAGCAATTGGGGGAGGGGGATGGCCCTTGTGATGGAGATGACACCCAAATGTGTCTACTATACTGAATTTTGAATGTGCAGTTGATAGGTCCATGTGTCAATGGCCCTTAAAAAGCCCAGGTCTGGCCCATTTAAACAATTCTAGATTTGAATCCAAAATAAGCCGTCCCTAAACAGGTTCCGGCCCAAAAAACAAATCGTAGCCCAGAAATAGGTTGTGACCCAGATATTGCCTGGGATTCAGACCCCCTCCCGGGCCAACCCGAGGTCAGGAATTGCCCGGGATTCGGACCCCCTCCCGGGGCCAGCCCGAGGTCAGAAATCGCTCAGGGTTCGGACCCCTTCCGAGGGCCAGCCTGAGACCAAATATAGTCGAGACTCGGACCCTCTCTTAGGGCCAGCTCGGAACTAAATTAAACAAGGCTCAAAGCCTAACAAGCCGAACAGCACAGGAAGGTCGACATTCGACCTCGCTGCTCGGTTTAAGACGAACTATGCGAACATTGTAGCCTTGTATGCGGACGCCCTCAACAGTGTGCGGACCTTTGTCATTAATGCTGACAAGACCCCGCTACAGTAGGGCATCCCCTATTTAAGGCAGATAATCCCCCCAGAGAAGGGGACCGCATCATTTATTACTGGAGGAGGTATTAAAAAGGGATAGAGCGTTAATACCCCTCTGACACCCCGTGTGTCCATGTTTTCGGCCCGTCTCACCCAATCGGGACGAGTCGCGCATTCAGCAACCGGCCTCCGCACGGCCTGCTTCCCTAGAACAGGACGTGCCTGCACTTTACTGGACCGAGTCCAAGTACGGCCCGGCCCCCTCGGGAAGGGACATATCAACCACCGTGGGGCCCCCAGCCTCAACTGAGCAAGATGACTTCCATGACTAAACCAGCAGACGTAGGCAAGACCGCCCCCGAGGAAATGGCTCAGCGGACGGAACGATCTAACCAAAGACCTGACAAGGTGAAACCCCTGACCAACCCAACCTCGGGACGGAAGCCTAAAGAAGCCTCGAAGGGAACCCCCCGGGTAACCCAAGTGTCGGGGTGGCGAGTACAAACCCTCTTGACCAATTGGGTCCAGAAGCCCCTGGCGCTGTAGTCCCTCCGACCTGCACTTGGGGAATGCCACGCGGTGAGGTACCTATCATCCCGCCCGGGACGGGTTTGGAGTCCCTTGGAGTGACCACACCGATTGTAAGACCGATCGACTCTACCATTGTGACTGCCCAGGCCACCGGGTCAATCGGGTCAACTCCCCAAAATACCCAAAACCAAATGATCTACGCTCAATACCACTCTCCCTACGTTCCGCAATATGTGTATCCACCTCCCTACAACTACTCTCCGTACCTGCAATATACCCCTCCATACCCACAATACCCAACTACTCCTTTAGCACAATACCCTCAGCAAGTCGATCCCAACCTGGCGTACCACCCCCAGACTCCCACCTCAGCTCCCGGGGTACGGATGATTCATCCCCCGCCGCCTGTAGTACAATTGATCCAAGCCGGACCTGGGTCTAACAACCCAGAGCCTAGTATACATAACACGGAATACGACCTCGACAACCCTGACCCCGAGCTCGAGACCCTCGTCGGCGAGGGAGAGACTAGACAGGATGTGGGACCAAGACGCAAACTGTCCTTTGAGACTGAAGAGGAGGAGAGTGAAGGCTCCTCTGCGGCGGCCAACTCGAGAAGGAGCGCCGGCCGAGCACGGACAGAGAACAATCTCACCACTCGAGGAAGGATGATCAGTCTCGTCACTCGAAGGGAGGAGGACAGTCCCACCACTCGAGAAAAGACGATCAGTCTCGCCGTTTAAGGGGAGAACATCGCCGACCATCACCTAAAAGGCGGCGAAAGACACGCACCACCACCGAGGCCGCAGTAGTAGATGTGGCGACAATAAATGCAATGATTAAGAAAGGAGTGGAAAAGGGAATAGCGGAGAGAGAAAGAAAAAGAACCGGGACCCGTTCCGGATCGACAAATATCTTGGAGGGACCACTAGCCCCGGAACTTTACAAAGCCCCCATGGGTGACTTCAAATATCCTACTGGCCTTCCCTGTTTTCAAGGCAGCGGCGACGCCCAAGACCCTCAGAACTTCGTATATGGGTTCTATGAAAGACTTCGATTGCACGGAGCGTCGGATGCCGTCGCGTGCCGTATTTTTACCACTTGCCTGATTGGGGAGGCGTGGGAATGGTACCATTTATTGTCAATAGCAGCCCCAATTTAATAGCAGCCCCAATTTTATCAATTAAATTCGGCCCAGCTCCAAATATTTTTGATTCGGCCATTTAATTAATTTTATTTTTTTTTCTGACTTTTTAGGGTCAAACAGATGGCACAGTGCCAATGGTACCATTTCTATTTTTCCAATATTTGAAATGCTTGCCATTTTTTTTAATTGTGTCTTGAATCCAAACTCGAACCCGTCAGTTTATTCGAACCCGAATCCTGTTTTTGCCTACCCCTAGCTCAAATCCTAGCTTCGCCACTGCTGAAGGAGACTTAGTTCCTATCAACGGATAATAGAAGGCATGTTTCCTTTATCTTTACTGTTCTACCTCCTTTTTGCTTTTTGTGTTTAAGATCGTGTTTTATCCAGTTCAAAATGTTCATATGGCCATAGTTGAACTAGTATTATTAATGGTTATATACTCATCCATGCTATGTTCAGGATTTCCCATTCAAATTTGGCTTACATTGGGGTTGAAGAGTCCCCAGGCAGTATATGCTACAATTTCTTTGCAAAATTGTTTTTTTTTTCTTTTGTAATTTTTGAAATCCACTTAGTTTATAAGGAGTTCCTCTTAAAGTAGAGTTGAGTTTACCTAGCATGTACTTGTTCTGAGGTTTATAAGGAGTTCCAATTTTCTCAAAAGCTCCTGAAAGCCAGATTGCATTTTCCACCTAATTGTCTCATCCAGAAAGAGAATTTGAATTCTAATAAGATATATGCTGTGAGGCCATCCCAAGTTAATAGGAGAATTGTGAAAGTTAGGTGTTCCTCTTTGGAACCTAAAGACACTTCGAGAGGTGTCATTTTGGGAACGGATATCAGGAGAAAAAAGCTTGCTATTTTTGTCTCTGGTGGGGATTCTAATTTTAGATCAATACATTAGAAACCACAAAAACGAATATGTGCATTCAAACAGTGGCAACTATCCAGAATGAATTAATTACATAGAATTGCTTCAATTGTTTAAATAAGGACTAATCAATTTTTAAACTCAATTAATTATGGCTTTAAGAGAATTTTGATAGGTTCTGAATTGTTTGAATTGTTTAAATTGCTTGAATAGCTTGAATTGTTTAAATGAGGACTAAGCTCATTTTCTTGTGCATTTCAAAAAAAGAATGCATTTGGTGTTTGATAGCACAGTGCCATAGGTACGGTACAAGTAATTATCAGTTGTCTTTTAAATTATTTATAATGGCATATGAAAATTTTTGATGGCACAGTGCCAATGGTACCATTTCTATTTTTACAATATTTGAAATGCTTGCTATTTTTTTGAATTGTGTCTTGAATCCGAACCCGAACCCGTCAGTTTATTCGAACCCGAATCCGATTTTTGCCTACCCCTGGCTCAAATCCTAGCTTCGCCACTACTGAAGGAGACTTAGTTCCTATCAACGGATAATAGAAGTCATGTTTCCTTTATCTTTACTGTTCTGCCTCCTTTTTGCTTTTTGCGATTTTGTGTTTAAGATCGTGTTTTATCCAGTTCAAAATGTTCCTATGGCCATAGTTGAACTAGTATTATTAATGGTTATATACTCATCCATGCTATGTTCAGGATTTCCCATTCAAATTTGGCTTACATTGGGGTTGAAGAGTCCCCAGGCAGTATGTGCTACAATTTCTTTGCAAAATTGTTTTTTTTTCTTTTGTAATTTTTGAAATCCACTTAGTTTATAAGGAGTTCCTCTTAAAGTAGAGTTGAGTTTACCTAGCATGTACTTGTTCTGAGGTTTTTGTTCTTTTACACAGCAAGTTTCAGGTTTATATATTTGGTATCAAATGGAGGCTGCAACTCTTCGTTTTGGCTCCACTTGTTCTCTGAATCAGAAAAAGGCATTCCAATTTTCTGAAAAGCTCCTGAAAGCCAGATTTTTCCACCTAATTGTCTCATCCAGAAAGAGAATTTGAATTCTAATAAGATATATGCTGTGAGGCCATCCCAAGTTAATAGGAGAATTGTGAAAGTTAGGTGTTCCTCTTTGGAACCTAAAGACACGTCAAGAGGTGTCAATTTGGGAACGGATATTAGGAGAAAAAAGCTTGCTATTTTTGTCTCTGGTGGGTGTTCGCGCGAAAGCGCAACGCAAGTTTCGGTACGCTTGAGGGCGTACCTTTTAAAACCGCGCTTACACTTCACGAGTAAGGGTTGCAAGTGCACAACCCCTATCGAGTAATATAATCGGGTATCGATCCACAGGGACGGGCAATTGCTGGGTTAGAATCCACCGAACTCAATTAAAAACTAGAAGTGAGAAAGATTGGGTTTGGTATTTAAGTTCCTAAAAGATCAATTCAAACAAATCGAACAATGCAAACAGATGTAATAAAGTGCTAGAAGAAATGTAAACTATGTTTTGATTATGGATAAAAGGCGTTTCCAGGGTTTCAGACTTCATCTGTGATCTGCCTCTAGTGGTACGGCCCGTACCAAGTTGGTACGGCTAAACCGTACTCTACTTGGTAAGGCAAGGCCGCACCACTCTGGTAAGACCCGTACTGGCTTGCCAGAACAGAGCTTACCAGTTCGAGTTGATGCATTTCTTACTGGTACCTTGTGCTAAACTCTTTAGAAAGGTTCAATTGACCACGCCTAAGGTTCCTAAGCCTCAACTCTCGTGTATTGGATCAAGATCTAGGTTGGAATGCAATTGATTGCCTTTTAGGGATTTCTACACCTCAATTTTCATATGTTGGTACAGATCTACCCTAGCTGGTTGATTGGAGACCTAAGGTACCCTCTGATCTGTCAATTAGAGGGGAATTCAACCTCTCGGCTTCAATTCGAACAAGTCTACCCTAAGCAATTGATTTGGTTGAGAGATTGAGATGATCACATGACCTTGATAGGTTTGATCTAGACCTAGAGGTTCACCATACACAATCACAGCAAGCAAAGCAAGAGATAGCAAAGAAATCACAATCAATAATCAAAAGAGTTCGTACAAGATACAAGTCAAAGAAAGTCAAAGCAAATCAAGAATCCATCTCAAAAACCCTAGAAACTAAAGCAACTACTCACAGCACATGATCTGATCTAAAAATGCAATAAAAGAGGTAAAGAAAGCCATGGATCGAAGGGATCGAGTGGAGGAGGCTTGATCCGTCGAGTTTCGCCTCTTTCCTCTTCCTTCCTTCTTGCTCCTAGCTCCTCAGCTCTCTTTCTCTCTCTTACTGTGCTCTCAAATGTTTCTGGAATGAAAAGCCTCTGAAATTGGAGAGCTCCCCGCCTTAAATAGCCTCTGCCAAGATTTGAATCTGTTAGGCCGCCTTTAGGTACGGCCCGTACCAAAGTGGTACGGCCTGGCCGTACCAGGCGTGATGAGCTGAAATCGGCTAAGTCCGGTGAGACACGTACCAAACCTGTAAGGGCCGTACCAGATCATCCCAAATCGCCGTTTCTTCGTGTGTTTTGCTCCAAACCTGCAGAAAACAAACAAACACTCAGCAGTACCAAATTGTAAAGATATATCGATGAAATGCACATGATTCTGGTGAATTAGGGCACGAATCTGGTACTAAAACAGGCCTAAAATAGACTAAATATGCGAGGTATCAAATTCCCCCAAGCTGAACCTTTGCTTGTCCTCAAGCAAAAAGTTCCAAACTCGGGTAAAAGTGCTGGACAACTAAATCTAAATGCGGATACAAGTCTAAATGTGAAAACCTACGTGAGTCTGCTATAGTCAAGAATTTCTAGAATCGATTCGGTTGTAATTCAAACATCCCTTTATAAACCTTGATTCACTCCACCAATTGGTCAATTGAACTTCTTATTTTGAGATGCTTCTAACAACGTAAAGACTAATTACTTAGGTTTGATCGAAACAATTTCATTCTTTTTTCGAGTCAGTGCTTTTATTCAAGGTGATTTTTCTTTTCATTTTCCCTCCCCCAAGCTTGAATCAAGCTTAAGGGTAAGAAAGCTGCGAACGAAGTGTGTTGGTACGAGCAAAATTCTCTCTTTATTTCTAATTTTTCCTAGGTTGGGAGGCGAGCTCAAAGGCGCCTGATTGTCATTTTGAGTCAGACTTATTGCCAATACTCGCTTATTGCTCCTCTTTTTCATTTCTCTTTTTTTTTTTTTTTTTTTTTTTTTTTTGCTCATACCATGAATACACACATCTATTGGTATTCATTCATACCAATGGATATTCCAAACTTTCTTAATTTGAAAATCCCAATTCCTAAAGGCACAGTTCAGTTTTTTCGCATAATCTCGTTCGATTCAATTCTAAGTTTGTTTCATCTTTTCAATTATTAAAAACATCTCAACCTAAGCAGTTCATTAACCAATCATGGGTTAGTTCCAGTTCACTCAGGTCTATCCTAATCACAACCAAATTGTTTCAAAGTTATTCTCAATTCTAGCAGTTCACGCAAATTTTCACCTAACAATGCACGAAAATACGAAAAAATGCAAGAAAAATAACGGTAAAGCAAACATGACCTACATGCAAATGTCGCCCCCCCAAGCTCAGCCTGAGCATTGTCCTCAATGCTTCAAGACTATGAGATAAAAGAAATAAAAGAAGCTCGGGGAAAAGAGAGCGAACCTGATCAGTCCTCGGAGAGGTCGTACCAGCGCCAGTCGCGCAACTCGTCCTCTATCCCAGCCACCCGCTGCTGGAGATCATGGAGTGCGGCGCCCTGCTCATAGAGTGCAACACCCTGCTCCTGACGCATGTCGTACATCAGCTGGTAGACATCCCGGATGGTGGGCTCAGTGACTGGAGGGGGATACACGGGTCTACCGTAGGAGGTGGAGGGTCCGGCTACGTAGGCAGAGGGTCCGGCAGCGTAGGCGGAGGTGGATGGGCCAGTCTGGTACGTGGAAGGGCCAGCTCCATATGATGAGGTACCTGCATCAAAGGGTGAGACATGTACCTGCTCGGAGAAAGGGGGATCCTGGCCGGGGAATGGGTGCACCAGAGGAGGAGAAAGAGGATGCATCTGAAATGGAGAGAGAGGATGCATCTGCTCATCCTGAGCCTGGACTGGAGAGGTGGTGGCATCAATCATCTCCTCATCGTCCTGCGGTGGTGGTGGAGGAGGTGGAGGTGGGGCCTCAGGGGCAGGCCGCACGCGGGGCGGACGGCGGAAAAACCAAGTGCTCCGGTCATCGAAGGAGAGAGTGACCGGGAAAGGCATGACATAGCTGGTCCGCATGTCAGGCATGCGCCATGCCCAAGCACCTCGCCCATCGCGTCCTGCTGCTGACTCGATGAACTTGTAGGCGCTGAATTGAGAGAGAGAGAGATGTCGGGCGCTCCTGCACTCGTCGTCGCCAATGATCTGGAGATGTAAGCGCTCGGCGATCAGAGTGCATAGGCAGAAATGGAGACAATGCCACCGACCTTGGGCTGCTTCTGGATGTCGAGCCAGTGGTGGATCATGGCGAGCATCAGATCGGGCCGCTCGAGAGTACTGTCGGGGCGCAGCATATGATCCACCAGCTGCATATCCTCAACATTGGCACGGGCGAACGTCTCGCCACGCGCAAAGATGGTGCAACCGAGGATACGCAGCAGACATCGGATGACTGGGTGAGGGACATAGAGCTGCTTGTAGTCTTTGTTGAAAGCTGACCCGGCTGGGCTGCCAGAGATCAGCTCCCAGAAACTGTCGCGCTCCAGGCCCTCAGAGAAAGAGAGGGTGTCAGTGGTCGGGTTCGGCTCAAAGCCAAACCACTCCCTCAAGTCAGAGAGCAGCACGCGGTGGGTCTCCTGGTGCATGCGGAACTCGATGTACGGGTTATCCTTCCGCGTGTACTTGAGCACCAGAGAGGAGAGAAACTCAATGGTGAGCTTCCTGTACCCCCTCTGGGCGATCATCCAGAAGGCAGGAGTGATCCCGATCCGGGTGGTAAGGCGGAGAAACTCAGCCTCAAGTCCCAGCGCCCGTAGAGCAGAGAAATCAACAATCCTTGTGTTGTTGATCTTTTTCTTCCGCAGGGTGTCGAAGTACTTGAACTGCCGACGGGTCGGCATGAAGAAGTACTCCTCGGTGTATGCATCGGCACGCTGGGTGGCATCAGAAAGGGCCTCATTGGTGCCGAAGGAGTCAGAGGCGGGGTCGGAGCCGTGGACGGAGGCCTGCTCGGAGACCTGGTCAGAGGCCTCGTCAGAGCCCTGGTCCTGGTCAAAAGATGGGTGGTAGGAGGGGCTCTCCTGTGGTCTCCGGGAACCTGACTGAGACCGACTGGATGTGGTCTCACCCTCATAGTAGAGGGGCTGGACTGCGTCCTGAGAGGATCCACTCTGGCGGGACCCGGTCCTGGCTGCACTCTCCTGGGAGTGGCGAGATGCTCGGGAGCCACTCCGAGACGCACTCCGGTGGGAGTGATGAGATGACGTGGGGGCAGCAGCAGGAGGGATGCGGGTGGGGGGGGTTAAATGGAAAAAGGGCGGCAGTTAATGCATCTGTTCACGTCACAGACCTAGGTACGGCCTGGCCGTACCAACTTGGTACGGGCCGTACCGACCCTTCATTTTTTCAGGCCGTACCAATGTGGTATGGCCTAGCCGTACCAATCTCAAATTTTTGTGGTTTCTCTTTCTCTTGACTTCTCAAGCCGCTCGTGATGCAATGCAGTAGAATGAATGCATGTCTATCTGTTCCTAAGATGCAAAACAGGTAAAAATGGCTTGGGCTGCCTCTCAAGGAGCGCTCGTTTTAGGTCTCGAGCTCGACCTTCTCTTTTCAGGCTTCGGTTGGAGATGGATCGGAGAGATCCAAGTTCACTCGCATTTCTCGGGGATGATCAGCAATGTAGTGCTTGAGACGCTGACCATTGACTTTGAAAGTCTGCCCCTCCTTGTTTTCCAACTCCACGACGCCAAATGGGAACACTGCCCTCACCCGGAATGGACCGGACCACCTGGACTTCAGCTTCCCTGGAAAGAGCCTAAGTCGAGAATTGAACAAGAGGACCAGGTCTCCCTCATGGAACTCACGAGGCATGATGCGCTTGTCGTGAACCTGTTTGGTCCTTTCCTTGTAGATTCTCGCGTTCTCGTAGGCATTGAGACGCATCTCCTCTAACTCATGCAAGTCAAGGATGCGTTTCTCTCCAGCTGAGAGCAAGTCCATGTTGATGGCCCGTGTGGCCCAGTATGCCTTGTGCTCAATCTCCACGGGCAAGTGGCAGGACTTTCCGTACACCAATTTGAAAGGGCTCATCCCAATCGGAGTTTTGAAGGCTGTACGGTAAGCCCACAGTGCGTCACTCAGCTTGAGCGACCAATCCTTTCTCGTTCTAGCCACGGTCTTCTCCAGGATAGACTTGATCTCTCTGTTGGAAATCTCGGCTTGACCGTTGGCTTGAGGATGGTAGGATGTGGTCACCTTGTGAGTCACTCCATGGCGACTCAAGAGATTGTCGAACTGGCGGTTGATGAAGTGCTTGCCACCATCACTGATGACGGCTCTTGGAACTCCAAAGCGAGGGAAGATAATGTCAGTGAACAGTCTTTTCACTGCATTGGAGTCCGCATTCTTGCAAGCTACTGCCTCCACCCACTTGGAGACGTAGTCAACTGCCACCAGGATGTACTCGTTCCCACAAGAGGGTGGAAACGGTCCCATGAAGTCAATGCCCCAGACATCAAAGATGTCTACCTCTAGAATAGAGTGGAGAGGCATTTCATTCCTCTTGGAGATGTTCCCGGTGCGCTGACACTTGTCACAAGCTGCGACGAAGGTCCTAGCATCTCTGAAAAGTGAAGGCCAGAAGAAGCCGGATTGCAGGACCTTTAAAGCAGTCTTGGAGGATGAAGCGTGTCCTCCGTAGGCTGAGGAGTGGCAGTGCTCAAGAATGGAGCGCGTCTCGTCGTATGGCACACATCGTCTGTAGATGCCATCAACGCCAGTCTTGAAGAGGTAGGGGTCGTCCCAGAAATAGAACTTGGCGTCCGATCGAAGCTTCTTCTTCTGCTGGTATGACATGGTAGGAGGAAGCACTCCTGAAGCGAGAAAGTTCGCAATGTCTGCATACCAGGGCACTGACTTGGTGTTCACTCGGTCAGTTGCATGGAATGTCCGATCCTGCACAGCATGAGTCGCGTGCATCGGTGTACCAACCGAGTTGATCTCCTCCATGGCAGAAATCGAATGGAATTGGTCATCAGGGAATGAGTCATCGATTGGCAGGCTACCAGAGCCCTCATCTTCCCAGCGAAGCCGGGACAGATGGTCAGCCACGGTGTTTTCTACTCCTTTCTTGTCCCTGATTTATATGTCAAACTCCTGCAGGAGGAGGATCCACCTAATCAGGCGAGGCTTGGCATCCTGCTTGCTCAACGGATACTTGAGTGCGGCGTGGTCAGTGTAGATCACTATCTTGGAACCAACCAGATAGGATCTAAACTTGTCGAGAGCGAACACAACAGCCAAAAGCTCCTTCTCGGTTGTTGTGTAGTTCATTTGGGCAGGGTCTAGCACCTTGCTAGCGTAGTAGATAGCACATGGCTTGTTCTCCTTCCGCTGCCCTAGAACTGCTCCCACTGCGTAATCACTCGCGTCGCACATCAATTCGAATGGCAAGGTCCAGTCTGGAGGCTGCAGGATGGGTGCTGAGACAAGGGCTTCTTTTAATCGACAAAACGAGTCGACACACTCCTGCGAAAAGATGAAATCAGAATCCTTAATGAGCAGGTTGGTCAACGGTTTTGCCATTTTTGAGAAGTCCTTGATGAAGCGGCGGTAGAAGCCAGCGTGTCCCAGAAAGCTTCGCACAGCTTTGACATTTGTTGGGATCTCCAGCTTCTCGATCACCTCCACCTTGGCTTTGTCGACCTCAATTCCTTTGGAGGTCACCACATGTCCAAGGACAACTCCCTCTTGGACCATGAAGTGACACTTCTCCCAGTTCATGATCAGGTTGACCTCTTCACACTTCTCCAGGATTTTGCAGAGGTTGGCTAGACATGAGTCAAAGCTGGTTCCATAGACAGAGAAGTCGTCCATGAAGACCTCAACCTCTTTCTCGATGAAATCCGAGAAGATAGCCATCATGGCTCTTTGAAAGGTGGCAGGTGCATTGCACAGACCGAATGGCATCCTACGGTATGCGAATGTACCGTAGGGGCATGTGAAAGTGGTCTTGTCTTGGTCGTTCGGGTGAATGGGGATCTGAAAGAATCCTGAGTACCCGTCAAGGTAGCAGAAATGAGAATGATTCGCCAGCCTTTCAAGGAGTTGGTCGACAAACGGCAATGGGAAGTGATCCTTGCGCGTGGCAGCGTTGAGCTTTCTGTAGTCAATACACATGCGGTACCCAGATACCACACAATTCGGGACCAGCTCGTTCTTTTCATTTCCCACCACTGTCGTGCCTCCCTTCTTGGGCACCACGTGAACTGGACTCACCCACTTGCTGTCAGAGATGGGATAGATGATGCCTGCATCCAGGAGTTTGAGAATTTCCTTTTTCACCACCTCTTTCAGGTTGGGGTTGAGTCACCGCTGGTGCTCCACAGACGGCTTGTGATCATCCTCGAGAAGAATCCGGTGTGAGCAGATGGCTGGGTTGATCCCTTTCAAGTCCTTGATCGAGTACCCGATCGCGCCCTTGTGAAATCTCAGCTTCTCCAGAAGTTTGGCGGTTTGATCGGGGTTTAGACTCGCATTCACGATCACAGGACATGATTTTTCTGGATCGAGGAACTCGTATCTGAGATTGGTTGGAAGAGGTTTGAGTTCGGGAGTCGGACGCTCAGGCTGATCATTGACACGAGTCGCATCTGGGTGATCTGACTTGTGTGTTGTCAAGACGTCGGCCTTGGCAAGCTCCGATCCACTCCTCGTCTCAGAGTGTGATGTACGGTCCTCGTGTGATCCATCCGACTCGCATCGGAGATCCTCCAGATCCTCAGGAATCGCATCTGCTGCACAGATTGACTCGCTCGCCTCGCTTGGCAATTGGGAGAGGAATTCAGCGTCTTGGCGCATCGAGTTGTTGACTTGTTCAAGAAAGTAGTCCTCGGCCAGATCAGCCAAGTACTACTCTATCCCGTCAACCCGGAAGCATGTCTCAGAGCGTGACGGATATTTCATGGCGCGATCGATTTGGAACTTCACCTTCTCCCCTCCAAAGTTCAAAGTCAGGATGCCTTGCTTCACGTCAATTATCGCGCCAGCTGTGCTCAGAAAAGGTCGCCCCAGGATGATTGGGACTTCCTTATCTTCCTCCATCTCCATGACGACGAAATCGACGGGCACGAAGAACTTCCCGACTTGAACTGGCAGATCCTCCACCACACCAAGTGGAAGTCGGACTGAAGAATCCGCCAACTGCAGTGTCATCCTTGTGGGCTTGAGCTCCCCCACTCCTATGCGATCATAGATGGTGCGTGGCATGAGACTCACTCTCGCTCCTAGATCACACAGGGCTTTCTTAATTGTGGCCTTCCCAATGGTGCATGGAATGGAAAACTTTCCAGGATCGTCCAATTTGGGGGGTAGCTCGCTTTTCAAGATTGCGCTGCACTGCTCTGTTAGCTTGACTGTCGCGTGCCCCTCTAAGCTTCTCTTGTTGGAAAGGATGTCCTTCAGAAACTTGGCATAGGTGGGCATTTGGGTCAGAGCGTCGGTGAAAGGGATGGTGATGTGCAGCTGCTTGATGACGTTTGCGAAGTTAGCGAATTGCTCGTTCAGTCTCGTCTCAGCTAATCTCTGGGGGAATGGAACATGTGGCCGGTATGGAGGTGGTTTCTCGGCACCTTTCTTTTTCTGACTTCCTGACGCTTCGGATGGAGGTTGTACAGGTCTTGCCGAGCTGGTGCAGTCTGCACTCGCTTGAGGTTGGATGACCATCTGGCTCAGCTGCTCCAGCAACTTGCTTTGGGCAGCCATTTGAGTGGTCATGCTCTGCATCTGCTCCCACATCATCTGATTCATCTTGCCCTGCTCGTGAGTGAAGTTGTTCACTTCGGTAGGCGCATTTGACCTTGAGGGGTCAGATGGAGCTGCTCGGTTGCCTTGATTGGGAAAGGAAGCGTTCTGATAGAAGTTCCTGTTGCCATTGTTGTTGCTGTTGCTGCTGCTCGAAGTTTGGGTTCTCCAATCGTTGTTGTTTGGAGGGGGGTAGTTCCCAGTGTTGTTCGCCCGATTGTTCCAGTTGTTGTTGTACTGCGGCCTTTGGAAGCTGTTGTTGTTGAAGGGCGGTCTGAACGAAGAGTTGTTGAAAGGCGCAGGGTTATTCTAGTTCGACCTCCAGTGCTGCTGCTCAACCGGATCCTTGGAGTAGGACCGGCTGAAGGGAGGTCTTGGGAAGAAGGAAGGCTCGTTGTTGAGAGAGTTGACCTGCTCACTCTCCTCGTCTTGTTGCACCAGCGGGCACTGCTCGTATGCGTGCCTCTCGTCTCCGCACATGACGCAGACTTGAGGTTGCTGTTCGACTGCCTTGACACTGAGCTTGTCCATCGCCCGCTGCATGGCGTCCATCTTGGCGGTGAGAGCCGTGATGTGATCGAGCTCGTACTTGCCACCTCCTTGGCTACCTCCTTGGCCTCCTCGCTGGCGTGACGTGTCGCGGCCGGACCACTGCTGGTTCTGCGCCATGCTGTCGATCAAGTTCATAGCCTCTAAAGGCTCCCTTGACATCAGCGCGCCTCCCGCAACAGCGTCCACGTAAGCACGTGTGCTCTCGTTCAGGCTGTCGTAAAATGTTTGAATTAAAAGCCAGTCGGGTATACCATGGTGTGGACAGGAGTACTGTTCTCTAAACCTTTCCCAAGCCTCGTTCAGGGGTTCATCAAAAATCTGCCTAAAGCTGGTCAGGTCATGTCTTACCTTGGCTGTCCTCTTGTGAGGGAAAAATCTGGTCAGAAACAATTTGGACAAGTCCCTCCAAGTTCTAACAGAGTCCCTAGGCAAAGATCCTAACCATTTCTTGGCCTTATCCCTAAGAGTGAAAGGAAATAGAGCAAGCTTGGTGTAATCAGCATTCTCACCGTTGGTTTTGATGGTCGTGATGCACTCGAGGAAGGTCTGGAGGTGAGCGTGCGGGTCCTCGTGGTCGAGTCCGTGGAAGGTGTTCTGCTGCACCATGTTGACAACCCCGGATTGAAGTTCGGTTGCTGTCCTGGAATGTGTGGCAGCCGGATCGCACCTCGCACGTCTCCAGCTCTCGGCACGTTGAACTCCCGCAGGGTCCGAGGCATGAAAACATCCGCATCATCATCCGTCAGACGGCCTTCTTCTTCTCGCCTTTCTCTTTCTCTTTCCCTGGCCTCTGCCTCCAGTCTGATTCGGGCTTCGTCCTCTGCCTCAGCCATCTCTTCAGGTTCTGGTGCTTTGGTACGGGTCGGACCAGATTGGTGCGGCCTGGCCGTGCCTGAATCGGTGCGGGTCGGACCAGATTGGTGCGGCCTGGCCGTGCCTGAATTGGTACGGGCCGTACCAGAGGGTGGCTGAGCAGTCTCGGCTGAGTCTGGAGGAGTTTGATCGAACAGTGGGCCCTTGCTTCTCAGATGATATTTCAACCTGTATTGGCCTGCAGGGGGGGTTCAAAAGCCAGTTTTTAGTGATTTTGAATAAGAAAAAGCAAGAAAGATACAAGATAAATTCTAGATTAACTAAGGTAAAATCTAACTAGGCAATTGGTTACCGTCCCCGGCAACGGCGCCAAAAACTTGTTCGCGTGAAAGCGCAACGCAAGTTTCGGTACGCTTGAGGGCGTACCTTTTAAAACCGCGCTTACACTTCACGAGTAAGGGTTGCAAGTGCACAACCCCTATCGAGTAATATAATCGGATATCGATCCACAGGGACGGGCAATTGCTGGGTTAGAATCCACCGAACTCAATTAAAAACTAGAAGTGAGAAAGATTGGTTTGGTATTTAAGTTCCTAAAAGATCAATTCAAACAAATCGAACAATGCAAACAGATGTAATAAAGTGCTAGAAGAAATGTAAACTGTGTTTTGATTATGGATAAAAGGCGTTTCCAGGGTTTCAGACTTCATCTGTGATCTGCCTCTAGTGGTACGGCCCGTACCAAGTTGGTACGGCTAAACCGTACTCTACTTGGTAAGGCAAGGCCGCACCACTCTGGTAAGACCCGTACTGGCTTGCCAGAACAGAGCTTACTAGTTCGAGTTGATGCATTTCTTACTGGTACCTTATGCTAAACTCTTTAGAAAGGTTCAATTGACCACGCCTAAGGTTCCTAAGCCTCAACTCTCGTGTATTGGATCAAGATCTAGGTTGGAATGCAATTGATTGCCTTTTAGGGATTTCTACACCTCAATTTTCATATGGTGGTACAGATCTACCCTAGCTGGTTGATTGGAGACCTAAGGTACCCTCTGATCTGTCAATTAGAGGGGAATTCAACCTCTCGGCTTCAATTCGAACAAGTCTACCCTAAGCAATTGATTTGGTTGAGAGATTGAGATGATCACATGACCTTGATAGGTTTGATCTAGACCTAGAGGTTCACCATACACAATCACAGCAAGCAAAGCAAGAGATAGCAAAGAAATCACAATCAATCAATCAAAAGAGTTCATACAAGATACAAGTCAAAGAAAGTCAAAGCAAATCAAGAATCCATCTCAAAAACCCTAGAAACTAAAGCAACTACTCACAGCACATGATCTGATCTAAAAATGCAATAAAAGAGGTAAAGAAAGCCATGGATCGAAGGGATCGAGTGGAGGAGGCTTGATCCGTCGAGTTTCGCCTCTTTCCTCTTCCTTCCTTCTTGCTCCTAGCTCCTCAGCTCTCTTTCTCTCTCTTACTGTGCTTTCAAATGTTTCTGGAATGAAAAGCCTCTGAAATTGGAGAGCTCCCCGCCTTAAATAGCCTCTGCCAAGATTTGAATCTGTCAGGCCGCCTTTAGGTACGGCCCATACCAAAGTGGTACGGCCTGGCCGTACCAGGCGTGATGAGCTGAAATCGGCTAAGTCCGGTGAGACCCGTACCAAACCTGGTAAGGGCCGTACCAGATCATCCCAAATCGCTGTTTCTTCGTGAGTTTTGCTCCAAACCTGCAGAAAACAAACAAACACTCAGCAGTACCAAATTCTAAAGATATATCGATGAAATGCACATGATTCTGGTGAATTAGGGCACGAATCTGGTACTAAAACAGGCCTAAAATAGACTAAATATGCGAGGTATCAGTGAGGGTTCTAATTTTAGATCAATACATGAGGCTTCGATTCAAGGGTTGATTCATGGTGATGTAACTGTCCTTGTCACAGATAAACCAGGTTATTTTGTTTCTGGACCAACTATTATTTTTTCATTACAAAATAAGTGAAAATTGAATTTCATTATGCAACTTTCAGTGTTGAAAATTACTTGAGATTAGACATACTTTGGGAAAAAATACTTAACAAAATCTATTCAGCTTTTGTGTATAAAACAAAAAATTGGTCTGAATTCTTCAGATCAACCTAAATGAATATGTGCCCATGAATCTATTGAAATTGTGAGCCTCTCATGTCTGAACCCATACCTAGTTGAATTAAGAGTGGTTTATATGAACTGAATTTGTCTCATGCGGCTTTGATCTTTTTAGTGTTGAGTTGTTGGTCGATTGTGGCCATGTTGATAATTTGACACATTTGTTATGGATCATGTATTGCTTAACTCATTTGACAAACATTAAGGTTGTTAAATTATGTTCGAGAAACAAAAGAGATTTTACTCTTGATAGGAGTAAAATAGAGGAAGCATTGTTGTAGAAGATTATGTGTTCCCTATGGAATTTGTTTACATTTTATGAACCTCAAATAGCTAGCATTCGATTGATAATACCTTTAGAAAGAAAATAATAAAAAGAAAACAAAGAAAGAAAAATGAAAACAAATCTTATAAGTAACATTTGCGCTGGTTTATGGTATCTTGCAAATGGTGTTATAGGTGATAACTATTTCCTTTCCAGGTTGTGGTGGTGTAGAGTATGCCAGAAATAATGGTATTCCAGTTATTGTTTTTCCCAAATCTAAATCGGCTCCTGATGGACTATCAACCGAAGAACTTCTAATTATTTTAAGGTTTGTTTTTGTTATCTCGTCTTCGTTAACAAGATGAAAGCATTGATCTATCTAATTTTGTTACCTATGATATGAAACAGGAACTTTGAAATAGACTTTGTACTTTTGGCTGGATACTTGAAACTTATACCAGTGGAATTGGTACAGGCCTATCCAAAATCTGTATTGAACATTCATCCATCCCTTCTTCCTGCATTTGGAGGTAAGGGGTATTATGGCCTAAAAGTGCATAAAGCTGTCATTGCCTCTGGAGCTAGGTAATGTTCGTTGTTACTCAATTGTGTTTTCAATTGTTATTAACTTAGCAATGGCCTCTTTTGAGCATATAACTTTAAAAGCAAAAGAGTGAATTTGCTGGAATCAATTTTCTCCCATCCATTGTTTCAAATTGCTAAAAGAGAAAATGAAAATGCAAAGTCTAAGCATCCATCTAAAATTGCTGGGGTCCATATACCTTTTTTTCTACTAAGAATATACCACAGTGGTTCTAAAACAATCAGTAATTACTACAATTTTCAATCACTTGGGGATGTGACTTCAAATGTAGCAAGCAAGGATCCAGTTTTCCACTATGTCATTTGATTTAGATCCAGTTCTCTACTATGTCAATGAATCTGTTATCAACTTGTTTTTTTAAGTTTTGTAATCATTTTCCAGATATTCTGGCCCGACTGTACACTTTGTAGATGAGCACTATGACATGGGTCGAACACTTGCCCAGCGAGTCGTACCTGTGTTAGCCAGTGATTCTCCAGAAGTGCTATCTGCTAGAGTTCTTCATGAGGTAGCACCCAAGTGTTTTAAATACTTGAATAGAGAATTATCATTTTGGTGTGAGATGACTAAAATGCTGCCCTAGACTTCCAGTTTTAATTATGTATGTTTGTATTGTTTTGTTGGATTAAAGTTTATGCAAGGAATAGTAAATGAAAGTGGGGGCTTATTGGTATTTTCTGAAAATAAATTATGATGTGTTAAAAGTGATACCACCAATGAAACAACTTGCTGGTCCATATTCCAGAATTTGGATTGCTGAGTAATTTTAAGAAAGTTTTTATTTTTGTGGCATTGGCCCTTCATAATAGCAGCTACTTTTGTTTATCTGCTAACATGAGATTCAAAATTTCAGGAGCATCAGGTTTATGTAGAGGCTGTGGCAGCTCTATGCGAAGATCGAATTTTTTGGAGGGAGGATGGGGTCCCTTTGATCCGTAGTAGGTCAAATCCAGATGAATTTAGCTAATAATTTATTACAATTAATTACTTGTGAATTTAACCAATATATAAATAAAATATTGAGATTATCTCGTGCCAATTTTGCTCAAAGGCATGGGTTTCGTATTGTTGGTCTTAGAGACTATTTGTTTTATATAATACTTGGAAGCTTAGTTACTTTTCTTCATAATTACAGTGAGTTTGATAATGCATTCCTCTATTTTTGTTGGAGGACATTGCTGCTATGATCGTGTACGAATAACTCAACTTGAAAAAAATGTCAAAATGTCATGTTTCCATCTGGCAGAGTGTCCATTTTGTCTGCAGCTCTCTGTCATCTTCCCTCATGAGATGCCTTGGTTGAATGTAAAGCAAAATAATAGTAAGCAAAACTCACTACGAGTTTAGCAATTGTGTATATTATTTTCTGTTGGGAAACCGGATAGGTTTTAGCATTTTAATTTTTTTTTTAAAATTTAATTTCCATTTGAATCAAAATTCATGTGTAAATTAGATTTAAGATATAATTTATTACTAAAAGTGTAGAGAAGCAGCACAGCGGAAGAATGTTTCGTGTCTAATGACGATTTGTGTGTGAATTCATCTCTATTTGTTTCGTTGGCCGGGAAGATTGTCAAAATTGTTTAACAATAATAGTATGCCTCTACTGACGTCGGTACGAACTGTCGGAACTTTTCGGGTCGGTGTACTAGCACCACGAACTTGCAGCTTCTTGTAAGTTTCGGAACTCCTCTCTTTTTCTTTCTCACTGATTATGGAAGGATAGTTGCAGTTTGCACTAATATTTTGATAAAGCCCTCAAGTCCATTTTCTGATAACTGAAAATTTCATAAACAACATGAAGAATGTGAAAAAAAAAGTGAATTTCAAAAAATAAACCAATCCACTACATATTTCACCCTCATATCAAAAGTGTCAAATATAGCATGTTAATTTAGAATGACTTAATTCATATTTATTTTAACTCGTATGATTGAATTTTAGGACATATTTCTAACATTTGTATATTATTTTATTGTTCCATATGTGCTTGGTCATGTATAATGCCAAATATTAATATGCAAATAACCCAAAATTCAAGGTGCTTTACTGCTTTTAGCCTTAGATGAAAATTTTGGATGTTTATCATAAATTCGAAAAGGGCTAAATCGGTAGCTTTTCTTTCCTTCTGTGGGGGAAGTCCTGTGACCTTTGGGCTTTTTATGACAATATGGGCCTTAATGCACCTGGTGTATGATTTAAATTTGTACCCAAGATACGGATTTACCCAGCAGCTCTCACTACAGCAAACATGACTATCAGCGACCGGAATTCCGGTTGCTGATAGTATAGTTGCCGATCGCTGATACTGCTTCCGGTCGCAAAAAGTCAAATACGGTCGCTGAAAGACCGGTCGCTGATACTCTTTTGCGACCACATTTTTTTGGTCGCTGTTGTTTTTTTCTGACGTCAGCAAAAACTTTCTGCGACCAAAGGTAACGGTCTCTGATACCTAAAATCGGTCGCAGATAACCAAATTATCAGAGACCAACATTTACGGTCACTGATACTCTTCTGTCAGGTTTTTTAGATTTTATTATATTATTTAAATTTGCACCATTTAATAGTTGGTACGACACGTACCAACATACAACATAAACATACAAACAAATTTAAACATAAACATCGATATATACAAACAAATTTAGACAATTATTTCAAATCGCGCAAATCCACTATTTTAAGAGTTAGGTTACAACAACACATATAACAGGGAGATCGCAAATGTATATAAGAAGAAAAAACAAGCCAACAGTAAAAAAGGCCTAAACAGAGATCAATCTGGGCCGTACATACAGATCACAAATTTGACTAATCTGGGCCATCGGATGAGAAGGATTCATATGCAATTGACTTCTCGAAAATAATTTTCGCCGGGCTCGACAGAGCGGTGCTTCGTAACCTCAGACACCGCTCGCAGGGGGCTGCCGCCCCCCTGCCACCCCCCGCATAATCCTAGAATCAGGCCCACATACATAACAATCAGTTCACCATTAAGTGCCAATACAGATGACAAACAAAGAAAGCCCATTAATTGACTCAAAACAGACAACAACTTCACTTAAACACAACCATGGTTACTAACACAACTTCTCATGCTGGAACTAAAATGTATAAATACAAAGTATAACTACCTATAAAAATCATAAAATGTAAAGAACAAAACTGTAACCTATCCAATACATGGAGCCGCTCCAGGCTTCACTGTTCCTGTAAGGAAGATATTTTTTTTGTTGTTGAGGAAATGTAAGGAAATTTTCACATACACAGTTATTTATTAATATTATGATACAAAGCAATAATCAGTACTATACAAGTAAGATAATAGGTTGAAAGAAACCTGGTGAGAAATCAGATCCAGTGGAAGGCTCAAAAGTCAACACCTGATTTTGACAAAAGCAGAAGATTAAAAAACCTAAAAATTCAACACCCATAAAATTAGAGTGAGTTGACCTCACAACTGTAATCAAAGGAGAGGCAATCGACATACTGTTAATTTTATCAGTGCAATTTGTAATTCAAAAATACTGGGTCAAGATCGCGGTGAATACAATAACTCACGAGGGCTCAAGATCGCGGTGAATGGTAGCTTCTGGTTTATGCTCATGCAAGTAATTTAGACCTCTGCCAACACCATTAAATTAACTTAAAGTAAATTTCTGCATGGAACAAAAGAAAAATAAAAGTGGGACAATAACTGATAAAGACCTTGCAATGTCAAGTGCAAACTTGACAGCCAATGATGTCAAGTGCAAACTTGCAATGTCACCCTGCATACAAATTCTCATTCAAATAAATTATTACAAATTTAATACCCTAAATTAAAAGTAGTCATTTCATATTTTCTAAACCAAGTATACTACAGTTATATGATTGTGTTAGAAGAAACAGTACCACATATGGCTGATATCTATTGGTACAGTCATTACTTTCACAATGATAATAATTTAAGTCTTTTTCAGTAACTTCTTTTCTTTTAGCTTATCTACCTCACACATACCTGTACCGGAACTGGTGCCAAATCCTTTAAAAAAAAAAACAAACCTTAGGCAAATATTCTGTTACAATCATCATCGGGGTACTTTGAGTGACAGCACCTTAAAATTGTACCACGTTCGGATGTCGTACTAGCTGAAGCAATGTCAGTAAACCGGCAATCAACAGAGACGGTACTGGTACAGTCACACACAATCACAGTACCGGTACTGGTACAGTACCAGTAAGGTCACACACAAGCCAGCAAGGTCAGCAATCAACAGAGACAAGCAAGCCAGCAATCAACAGAGACGAGCAAGCCAGCAAAAGAAACAAACAGCCCCCAAAAACAAAATCGGTACTGGTAACGGTACCAGTAAAACCAGCAGGCAACAGAAACAGAAAAACGCTTACCAGTAAATCCACTAGGCACCCGAAAGCACCCGAAAGCACCAAGCAAGCACCGAAGCAAGCAAGCACCAAGCAAGCACCGAAGCAAGCAAGCAACAGAAACAGAAAGAGGGCTCCACTAGGCACCCGAAAGCACCAAGCAAGCACCGATGGCAACGGAATCAATAACAAAGAAAGCACCGACGGGGAAAGTCACAAACCCCAAATTTTAGGGTTTTGCCAAAATCGCAAGTCACAGGAAAACAGAAATGAGAGAGGGAAAGAGATTCGTTCTCAGCACATGAGCGAAGCAAAGAGAGACAGAGAGAAAGGGCGGAGAGAAAAGAGAGATGAGCGGAGAGAAGAGAGACAGGGAGAAAGACAATTGGTCGCCAGAGAGAGAGAGAGAGAGTAAAGAGAGATTTCGTTCTGGAGCTTTTTTATTTACCGCCCGAACTTTCAGAGACCGGTGCTTTCGCCGGTCGCCGAACCGGTCGCTGAAACATTCGGTCGCTGATACCGGTCGCAAATATTCTTTTTTGTTATAGTGTCTGCCTATATAAAAACCAACTCCGCATATCCTCAATACCTAGGGTTTTCGTTTTTCTGGTCTCAGATCTTGCTCCGCCTACCTTTTTCATCCCTCAAAACCAGGGAAGAGTTTATTAAACTCAAAATGCATCTTATTTTTTGTTGAATCTTCTTGAAATATTAGTAAATATTAGTGCTACATTGTACCAAGATTTTGGGTTATCGACAAACCCTGGTCTTGAAATTGCCGTATTTGGCTATAGCAATAGAAACAAAATTGGGGAAGAAAATCTGGTCGGATTGGTACTTGTTTGCAATTGCCAACCCGCTTACCGTTCTTCCCATATTATATCTAGTTTTCTTCGCAAGCTGAGAGCATTTTTATTATCCTTGTAGTTCAAGTTGTTCAAAATCGGCACTGTGTTTTGGTTACTGATGGCGAGAGGGAGGAGAAGAGAAGGATGGTGCATGTGTTAGCCATTTTTAGAAAACCTTCTCGCATATCAAAGGCTCTTGGTTTCTCCTTTTATCGATATTTCTTTCTTTTGTTTGATTTGTTGAAAGGAATAACTTAGCTTGAGCATCTTCCAGGCAAGCTGCGGTCTTTATAACAGGTTGCGTCAAACGATGCTTACATGATTTATGTTTTAATTTTCTGATATTTTTGGTAGAAATTGTTCAATATTTTTCCCAGATGATAATAGTAATAAAGGGTCGTCTAATCTTGTTAGATTTAAGCCGAAGCATTCTGGAGGATTGAAATATAACTAAATAGCATGGCGTTGTTGACATACAGATCCAGATGTCAACAAATAAATAAGCATGGCGAATTGTAAACGAAATTTTACAAAATGCAAAACTATTATTTCCAGGAAATTCTCTACGTCAAGTCGTCAATCGACTATGAGTAGTTGAGTACTATAGCACAATTATCAGAAGAAGAAGAAAGATATACATTTGGAAAATACTAAATATATTTCAATCAATTTAAGTACTATTGACATGGAAGCATTGTAGAGAGTTGAAATAAATAAAATGAACTCTCCAATGATCCAATAACACGTGCCTTTACACTGAACTCAAAACACATTTTCCTTATTACAAAGTACAAACCAAGCTCTTTTCACCTCAGTAACTTTGAATTGTACAACAAAACTGGATTTGGCACATAATTAACGAGTGAGTGAAGCTCATTGAAAGCAACATGTCCTTCTCCAAGCTAAAATTTCTGGTCATATCTCCAGTGCTACTACCTTCAATTGAAGTGTTCAAACTTCGGCCCTCATCCAATCTCTTGCTACTCCAAGTGTGTATAATGTGCTTCTTGGATCCCCGCAAAGCTTCGAGTTTCATTTCGACTTGTTTCATTGTAGGCCTTTCATCTCTTTTTAACCTCAAGCACATCTCACTGAGTTCAACAACCTCTATCAATTCTTCTTTTGGAGCTGCCTCCACCATTTGCGGATCTAAAATCTTGACGAGTTGGTTATCTTTAATTAGAGAGATGAAATGTGGAATAAGGCTTTCTCCATTTTGTGACCTTGATGAAGAGGTCGGTCTCTCTCTTGTTAGTAGTTCCACAAGGATCACACCAAAACTATACACATCACTCTTTTCTGTTAATTGACCTGAATAGTAGTACTCTGGGTCTAGATATCCATATGTTCCTTGAATTGCTGTTGATATAGCTGTTTGATCAAGTGGAACGGATCTTGATGTTCCAAAGTCTGATAATTTTGCTGTTAGACCGTCATCTAGGAGTACATTGGCTGACTTGATATCTCTGTGAAATATAGATATGGAAGCAGCTGAATGGAGATATGATAAAGCTCTAGCAATTTCTAGTGCTATTCTCAACCGATCATCCCATGCCAATGATTGCTGGTCTCCAGCATGGAGATGACTTGAAAGGGTTCCATTTGAAATGAATTCGTAGACCAATAATGGTACCTCAGTCTCAAGACAGCACCCAAATAGCTTCACCACATTTCTGTGGTTGATTTGAGAAAGAATGGCCACTTCATTTATAAACTGTTCAATTTCTCTTTGAACGATAGCATGAGGCTTTTTAATGGCCGCAACTCGTTGATCTGAGAGAATGCCTTTGTAAACTATGCCGTGCCCTCCTTGGCCAACAATACGGCTCTTGTCGAAGTTATTTGTTGCCTTGTTAAGCTCTTCCAAGCTAAAGATTTTCATTCTTTCAGCAATATCTTTGCTAGAAGAGATAAGATGTTGTAGAAGCAATCCTTTGTTTTGCTTGAAGAATTTCTCTCTTTGCATTTTGGCCTTTCTTGCTTTTATCTTGCGGGTGAGTAAGAAAACCCCTAGAAAGAGAAGCAGCAGACCCACACCAGTTGTAACTCCTATTGTTATGATTAAACCTGACATACAAATAATTCTTGTCATTGTTGAGAGAAAGACACAACTTCAAAGTTTGGCAACCGGTTTTATTGGGAAAACTTTGACAAAATGTTGTAACTGTCAAGATGCTCTCTTTTACGTCTTAGATTCAATTTCATTTGGATTTTTCTTGTTCATGTGCTTATTTTTTTATTAGGTCGATCTAATCAGAAGTCTCATCTCCCTAATGCCATTATAAACTCTAAAGTATGTACATGATTCAGTAATTTAGTCAATTACTGCAAAATTGACTTATGATTTTGCTTATTGATATCTTGTAATTTAAGCCTCTAACTTAAAATATTACTAAAGATTTAGAATACCAGAAAACAAGATTATGAATTAGTCGACGTACAAAAAAAAAAAAAACAAGGAGGACAGATGTTGAGGTTTTGTACCAGCATAATTATGTGGGTCGTGCGAATAGCATTTGTATGTCCCTGCCTCATTTACACAGGTCCCATCACATGGATACACTTCTAGGTGTTGGCATTCATCAATATCTACAGAAGTTGAGAAGAATTAAGCAAATTTAACCTTGAAAGTAATTTTCATGATAAAGGGAGCTATACAATCAAGCTCACAAAGAAACAAAATATATACAGTTTGTGAAACATTTTACCAGTAAGGACTCAGTGCCAGGTTCTGGCTTTTTAATTTGTATATATTTGTTTCATAACTGTTTTGTAAACACTTGTTGCTTCAGTTAGTAATTATTAAAACATTTAATGGGTTTGCTTTTGCTAATTTACATGATCATTGAACAGAAACAGTAACGCAATGTACCACTGGCCACTAACTGTTAGGTATCATGATCTAATAAATTGGTCAAAAAGGATAGGCATGATCCGAAAATAATTTAAAAGGCGGTAATACTTAAAACAAAATTTGCCAATAATTTTTTAATATTGGACATATGATAATGCATAGAGTATACTGAAAATGAAGCAAATATTTCATACCTTGACATCCATCATCCACATAAGGATTCCCCTCATATCCCTGTGAACAATTGCATCTATATCCATTCCCATTTGTATTATCATAACACCAACTGTTGATGCTTCGACATGCAAACTGTGATGCATTCTTCTTAGCTATCTCACATGATATACCTCCTGTACTGGTACTACCACTGCCAAACCACCAATCAAGCAAGGCTGGTATCTCAACTGATACTGAATTATCCCAGGGATGCTTCGAGTATAGAGGGCTGAGTAACTTTTGTCTCACATCTTTATTTTCATCAAACCAATCTTTGTCAACAATGAATACTGTTATAATCCATATAATTGAATTAATTAATTAACCTAACGATTAAAAATTTCAGCTAATTAAAAGTTTAAATTAACTAAATAGGTTAAATAAAAGTCAATTAAACGGTAGATAATTTTGTTACCTCTCGATTAAATAGATCAATTGAATTAATTAGGATTTCAGTTTTAAAATTTTAAACTTGATAATTTATTTTCTTAAATTAATTTAGGCGAATAAAATAATTAAACAAATGTAGACGCATATTTATGGTAACAATGGTTCTGATCAATTCATAGAAAACGAAATTGAATAAACTGAACAAACCACTCGTTACACGAACGACTACGCGAATTTTGAAATTTAAAATCCTGGGAAATCAAAACTTTGGATTTTGGTGATCTGGCCCTTCCCCTCCTGGCGACCACAGGCCACCTCTCCATTTGGATTTTGTCTTCTTCTTTGTTTTCCGCCGACTCACTCTTCTAATTTGAATTGGCACGAATCTTAAAGCCCCTCCCCCTCTCAAATTACCCCCCCTTTCTCTTCCTTCTCCTTCCCGATCTCTCCATGCCCTCTCTTCCTTCTTCTAGCGAAGGCAACAGAACTCTCTCTCTCTCTGTGATACTTGCTCCGACCACCACTATCTCTCTCCTTCCCTTTCTCCGATCCCACTCCAGCAGCTAAACCCCCTCTCTCTCTCTCTCTTTCGCTGATTCAGACTCTCCCTACCTCCTCCATTGTGTGCTGCGATTTTACTGTTACTGTTGTGCTGTGATTGGGTTTTGTGCTGCGATTTTTGCTGTGCTGATTGTGCTGCTGTTCTGTGGTGCTGTGATTTTGTACAACCCGAAAGTTGGTGCTTGCTTGCCTTCGATCTGTGCGATTCAAACTCTTCGGGTAACCCTAAAAACTCCCTAATTTTGGTTTTTGTCTTGTGGCTTGCGGCTGATGCTAATCTGTGGCCTTCGTGCCATTTCCTTTGACCTGTGACCTTCGGGTCTGATTTGCTATCACTGGTACTGTTATTGTTGCTCGATTTGTTGCTGTGTTGATTTGGGGCTTGGTTGCCGATTTGTTACTGTGCCATCCTTGTTCCCTTGGTAGTCGGCCTTGTCTATACTGTTGAACGATGCTAGTACCAGTGGTACTAGCCCAGTGTTACCACTGGTAATGAATGAGAATTGACAGGGACCAAATTGTAAAAAGGTTTAAATATGAGGGCTGAATTGAGAAATGTTGAGCCTTGGTATGAAATAAATTAATTCAGGGACCTAAATGCAAATTATTGGAATTTTTATATCTGCTGGGCCTTTAATTGCTGCTGGGCTTTAATAACCGAATTGGGCCTTTAATTGACATAGAATTTAAATGGGGCCTTTAATATGCTGCTGGGCCTTTAATTGACTTGGGCCTTTAATATATTGAATTTAAAGGGGGCCTCGGCCTCTTTTTCTAGTAGGCCGGCCCTATGATGGATTAAAGTAATTGGGCTTTTGAATTAAAATAAATGTTGCCTCGGATTGACGGAATAAAAAGACGGCTTTTAAAATTTAGGTTTTAATAAAGTAACCGAATAAAACCGGATGCTTATGTAAACTTAAATTAACTCGGGAAATGATTATACCGTCCGGGTCTTGATGCCTCAGTGAGAGTTCATAACATAATTTGAACAGATACTATACAACCCTATATGGACACCTGTATGATCCCGAAACACACCCAATAAAAATATTTCAACACATGTAGATTAATTAGGATTTTTAAATGTTAAGCACATATTAGATGAAATTAAATAAGTAGCTAATCACATATTATTTTATATTTATAAGTTATTGACTTGTACGAATTATTAGAGTAAATTAGTAAAACTTTAGAATTATTCTAACTAAATAATTAACACTCACAAATTTCGTACTTAAGATCTAAAATTACTTGTAGCTTAATTAATTAGGAAAAATACGTTATTTTACAAGTGATTAAATAGAAAATTTATAATAGCAATTTAAATTACGTAGGTTATACATTACTGATTTTTATTGTAAAAATATGTAATAGCCTTAAGTTAAAAGTTATGAATATTTAAAATTACATTAAATTAAATTAAACCAACCTTGATCTAATTTTACGCTCAATCGGAATCGAATAAAATCGATCGAACCGGTTGAGCAGATTCGAACACTTAGTGAAATTAATCAAACGGGGAAATAAGGGTCACGAATACTTAGTATAGACTCTAATTAAGTTACGACTAAATTGCAGGTCAGCCGACCTACACCGAGTTCGATCCGTGGTCTGATCCCGCTGACGGTTACACCGGAGCAGGCGAGGATTGTGCAGATTACGGTGATCTCTAGTGCTATCTTTTTCTACCCCTACAGCTATCAGGTGTGGGATATCTGTATTTTTCTTTCGTGGCGTACTCTCACCAGTCGACCACTTGACCTGACATCCGTACTTTAAATTTTGTAGTTGCATTAGAGCATGTTTAATCCTTTCTGAACTGTAATTTAGGATTTGCATAACCCCTTCTAAATTGAAAATTTAATGCTTTCTTAGGAGTAGCGTAATTTAATTAATAATATATTAGGATATTAGTTGTCCTCTTCTCGTAGAGGACAACATATTATTGTAGTTAAGCATGTGCATTGGTGAGCGTGAGATAGAAGACCGAATGACTGCTTTCCGTCACGTAGGCATGGGATGCGTGACGGTTCGTGGGTCATTGGGCTGAGGGATCACTTGATCCCTTAGAGGTCTTACTAGGATTATTATTATTATATGCATGAGCTTGGTAGTATATCATTTTCGATCATTTTACATTTTGTGCGGACCGATCACGAGTCCGGAGACGATTCGGGAGCTATCCCGCCTACATTAGGAGCTACTTGCCTAGTACGGCTGCCGAGGATGCGGTGGCAGATTTTATTTTTGTTGTTATGATGTCCCATTGATCTGGCCGGATGGTGGAGTTTCGTCTCTGCTCATGAGGAGATGAATTAACTTATTCTTACGTCTTGCTTGTAGTTTTCTCCTATTTTATATGTTTGGTGATGAATCGTCTTAGAGAAGGAAAACACATGGAATTAAGTGTAACCATCGGCTAGCGTGCCCTTCTGTTGTGGGCAAAGCTCGATGTCCTTAGGCATCGGGTACCTTTGCTCCGCTGATCGCAGTCCTTGGATGTTACACGAATTTCGATATAACCATCGGCTAGCGTGCCCTTCTGTTGTGGGCAAAGCTCGATGTCATTAGGCATCGGGTATCTTTGCCCCGCTGATCGCAGTCCTTGTGTTATGTCACTTTTGAGATACAAATTCTATTTGATTGAACTTGGCACGGCACGGGGTGATAAAATTTTCCGTACTATTATTATATCAATTTGTACACACAGTACCTATTGTACTGGACTTCGGTTGAGTATAATATTGATCCTCATATTTTATTTTGGGAAACTTTGGCATTTTGGGCATAATAGGATAATCATATCATGTCATCTATTATATGTATATTTTTCTTTTGTAGTACTATGATAGGTTTAATTTTCGTAACATATGCACTAAAAGTGAATTATCGACTTTACGTAGATTTCAAATTAAAATGTGCTTTGACTTGAGAGGATCCCTGAAGGGATAATACTGGGTCACATACTGGGCGATCATTCGCTCATCCCCTCCTTTTTATGGATGTGGGCAGGTACAGAGTCTGACGGTCCGCAGCAGGAGGCGTCAGGAGCTGTCCCCGACGGTCACATCATTTGAGGTAGATTAGGGGCTTTTGTTTAGGATTTTACGAGTCCAATGTTTTGTTATATATATTGGACTCGATAGATCATGTATCCCTTTTGACTAGTTATGTTTATTTTATCCCGAGGTGGATTGTATGGATGTGTGTATATGTATGTTTATTTGATATTTATGACTATTGCTTGTTTGTATTATATTGCTTCCGCTGCTGTTTGATTATTATGTTGTTTAGCCTTGCGTGTTTATTGAGTATTAGACACGAGGCGGGGATTAATCACATCCTAATCCGGAAATTCTGGTTTGGGGTGTGACATCCTTTGGGTGGTATCAGAGCCAGGTTCTATCGTAATCCTTTGTACGATAAACCGAATACCATTCACTCAACAATAAGAAGCAAAGTCATAAGTTGATAAATATTAATATATACGAGTCAAAGCACTTAATCGATACTCTAAGTAGTATCTCACGTAGACATCGACAAACAAACTCTTTTCCTTATCATACGACTCCTTTTCATTCCTTGATTGTATATCCATATCTCTGTTGCAGCTATACTATGGACGGCCGTCACCCCCATAGGCGTCGTAGGGCGGCATCTCAGCCACCCGAGGCTCATTCCGGGCTCTCTGCCGGTAGCGTATCTCCACGACCTATTGAGGTCCGTGCCCCGTCGGTACGTTCTCAGCCTTCTGTGGCACGCGATCATGGCGCGGCGACCCCACCCCATGGAGGGGCGGGTTCTAGTAGAGCTGGTTCGTCTCGAGCAGGTTCGTCTCTTAGTGCTGCAGGTAGGCAGCCTCCGCCTCCACCTCCACCGGATGCGGCGCAGCTCATGCGACAGTTCTTTGACGGTTTGGCCCAGATTACGGGTCAGGGAGCAGGCGCGGGTCGCGCTATAGTCGACCCCTTTACCACCGCTCACCGTGAGTTTACACGTCTCCACACACCCCGCTTTGACGGGCGTGGTACTTATACTGCCGCCGATGAGTGGCTTACCTCCGTAGAGGAGACACTCCGTCTCGCTCGGTCTCCTGTGGAGTTCCATACCGAGTTGGCTGCGACACTTTTTGATGGGGATGCCCGTTATTGGTGGGTTACACAGCAGCCCCAGTATAGGGACGACCCTCCTATACCATGGCAGTGGTTCACTGATGTCTTCCGTCGTCGTTTCATGGGTAGGTCACAGCTTCGTGCCCTGAGGCAGCAGTTCGAGTCACTTACCCAGGGTAGCCGGACTGTGCGGCAGTACGGCAGCACTTTCATTAGCTTGTCGCGATACGCTCCTGATTTAGTGGCAGATCCACAGGACAGACGTCTCCGCTTTATTGAGGGATTACAGCCCGCACTGGCCTGTCACGTGGCCTCGCACGTCGGTACGTCCATTGAGGCCTTGATGGACAGTGCGGAACTAGTGGAGAGACTCCAGCACAGGAGTGTCCGACCCCGGACTGACTTCACCGCGTCTGCGAGTCGGGGTAGAGACACATCCTCCCAGCCTATCGTGAGACAGCCCCAGCCTCAGCAGTTTCGCGGTCAGCCGAGACCGACCATTCCTCGCTCCGGTGCCTGTTTCATCTGCCAGGCCACTGATCATTGGGCGAACGCCTGTCCGCAGAAGATAGGCGGTAGCCAGTACTCCGATCGAGTCTTCTCAGGAGGTCGGGGACAGTCTGATTTCGGCCGCGGACGTGGGCCGGTGCCACCCCGCAGCGGCTTCGGCAGCAACATGCAGCGAGGTGGTAGATCTGGATCCGGATCAGGACGTGGACCTGGAGGTGGTAGTCAGACTGGTCGCGACACCGCGCGCATTCACGCCACTATTGGGGAGGAGATCCCCGCGGACGAGACCACCGAGGGAGAGCCACTACCGGTACCTCCTTCCACTGGTGCCCCGACGCATGAGGATGTAGATCTCATCACAGGTACTGTATTTATATCTGGGTGTCCAGCTTACGTACTTATCGATACGGGAGCGAGTCATTCCTTCGTAGCCTTAGCTTTCGTGACTACCCACGAGTGGCCCACCGAGGCTAGGACTCGGGCCATGGAGGTACAGACGCCTCTCGGGAGGCAAGCCCTGGTAGACAGGGTTTGCAAAGACCGAAAGGTCCGTATCGCCGATAGGGACCTAGCAGTAGACCTTACGGTTCTTGACATGCGAGATTTTGACGTGCTGCTAGGTCTGGACTGGTTGACCACGCACCACGCTATCGTCGACTGCGAGAGACATACCGTACGATTCGGGCGTCCGAACGAGGTGTCGTTCACCTTCAGGGGAAGAAAACCTGGGACCGGGTTTCCTATCATATCGGCACTACGGGCGACCCATCTCATCACCGCGGGGTGTAGCGCGTATCTTGCAGCTGTCGTCCTGACGGAGAGCGAGGAGGTAGACATACGCAGTATACCGATTGTGAGTGAGTTTACCGATGTATTTCCGGAGGAGCTACCTGGGATGCCTCCAGATCGTGAAGTTGAGTTCTGCATAGAGCTCCAGCCGGGCACGACACCCATCGCCCGAGCCCCTTATCGCATGGCGCCTGCCGAGCTTAGAGAGCTCAAGACGCAGCTCGAAGACCTTCTCGAGAAGGGCTTCATACGACCGAGCACGTCTCCTTGGGGAGCCCCTGTCCTCTTCGTGAGGAAGAAGGACGGATCCCTTCGTCTATGCATCGACTATCGAGAGTTGAACAAGTGCACGGTGCCGAACCGATATCCTCTACCACGCATCGATGACTTGTTCGACCAGCTCCAGGGTTCAGAGGTGTATTCGAAGATCGATCTACGATCCGGATATCACCAGATGAAGATTAGGGCGAGCGACGTCCCGAGGACGGCTTTCCGGACCCGATACGGACATTACGAGTTTCGCGTCATGTCTTTTGGACTGACGAACGCACCGGCGTATTTCATGAGTCTCATGAACACGGTGTTTACGGACTTCCTGGACTCATTCGTTGTAGTCTTTATTGACGACATATTGATCTACTCGCGGAGTCGGGAGGAGCACGCCACACACTTGCGATTGGTACTAGAGCGACTTAGAGAGCATCAGCTGTACGCCAAGTTCTCGAAGTGCGATTTCTGGATCGAGAAGGTTGCGTTTCTCGGACACGTGATATCTAGAGACGGGTTAGCGGTGGACCCGCAGAAGATATCTGCCATTTCTGACTGGAGGCGACCTGAGAGCGTCACTGAGATTCGTAGTTTCTTAGGATTGGCCGGCTACTATAGACGGTTCGTAGCGGGATTCTCACGTCTATCCCTACCGTTGACTCAGCTACTGCAGAAAGGGGTCAAGTTCGAGTGGACTTCCGAGCGCGAAAGTAGCTTCGAAGAGCTCAAGCGCCACCTTGTCTCCGCACCGGTTCTCGCGATGCCTATCTCCGGTGTGGAGTACGTCGTTTTTGCTGACGCCTCCCGATACGGATTAGGTTGCGTATTGATGCAGCAGGGACATGTCATCGCATACGCCTCGAGGCAGCTCCGCACGCACGAGCGGAACTACCCCACCCATGACCTAGAGTTGGCGGCCGTAGTCTTCGCGTTGAAGATCTGGCGTCATTACCTATACGGAGACAAGTGCAAGATCTACACTGATCACAAGAGCCTGAAGTACGTCTTCACACAGAAGGAGCTCAACCTGAGGCAGCGAAGATGGCTCGAACTGATGAAGGACTACGACTTGGAGATATTGTATCATCCGGGCAAGGCCAACGTGGTGGCCGACGCCTTGAGTCGCAAGAGTCAGGGTAACCTGGCTGCGATGATTACGCGACAGCACCATCTACTGGAGGACATGAGACGACTCGACTTGTGGGTTGCTCCATCGGAGGAGCTGATAGGCGAGACTAGCGGTAGCAGCGAGACAGTGGTAGCTTCTTTGGTGATACAGCCGACATTGATTGACGAGATACGACTAGCGCAGAGTAGCGACGTTTTACTCGAGAGGACTCGTGCCGCCATTGCCGCAGGCCAGCGTCTCCCGTTTAGAGTAGATGACGATGGGGCCTTGAGACTCGGTGACAGACTATGCGTACCAGATACGGCATCCCTAAAGGACAGGATCCTTAGGGAGGCACACGACTCGGTCTACGCGATTCATCCTGGCGAGACGAAGATGTACCAAGACCTCAAGGACCATTACTGGTGGAAGAACATGCGCCGAGAGATCGCGAAGTACGTTAGCAAGTGCCTGACTTGCCAAAAGGTGAAAGCCGACCGACGGAGACCGCCTGGGCTTATACAGCCACTCAAGAAATCGGAACACAAGTTCGATATCATCACGATGGATTTCGTGACAGGACTACCTAGGACTAGGTCGAAAGACGATGCGATCTGGGTCATAGTCGACACTTTGACCAAGGTGGCGCACTTCATCGCCTATCGATACGGACTGACGGGAGAAGAGATGGCCCTACTCTATATGAGACATCAGCACAAGTTTCATGGAGTCCCGACTACGATCATATCTGATCGTGACCCCCGCTTCACCTCGCGCTTTTGGGAGAGTTTTCACGAGGCTCTTGGGACCGAGGTAGTATTCAGCACCGCCCATCACCCACAGACGGACGGTCAGTCAGAGCGTACGATACAGACGTTAGAGGACATGCTACGTTCATGCGCCCTTACGATGCAGGGCGACTGGACGGATCATCTGCACATGGCAGAGTTCTCGTACAACAGTAGTTACCACACGAGTATCGGTATGTCACCATTCGAGGCGTTATACGGACACCCAGTCCGTACACCCGTGTGTTGGGGATCTACCAGCTCGTTTCGCCCTACCGTACCCCAGCTGATCGAGGAGTGTACGGATAAGGTGCGGATTATCCAAGACCGGCTTAAGACGGCACAGGATCGCCAGCGAAAGTACGCGGACCCAAAACGTCGAGATTTCAGCATGGAGGTTGGCGAGCACGCGCTTTTACGAGTTTCGCCCCGCAAGGGGATTATGAGGTTCGGAGTCAAGGGCAAGTTAGCACCTAGATACATCGGCCCGTTTATGATTCTCGAGCGAGTCGGTCGCACCGCATACCGACTTGCGTTACCTCCATCCCTCGCTGGTGTACACGACGTCTTTCACGTGTCTCAGCTTCGACGCTACGTACGGAGTGAGGCACACGTGCTAGATTATGAGCCATTACAGGTCGAGCCGGATTTGACGTACGAGGCACGTCCGCTTCGCATCTTAGACGTGCAGGAGATAGAGTTACGGCGACGCACGATTCGTCGAGTGCTGGTACAGTGGGAGTATCATTCTCCGCGCGAGGCGACATGGGAGCTCGAGGACGGGATGCGAGAGCGCTATCCAGAGCTATTCGCGCTTACCGACTAGATCTCGATCGTTCGGGACGAACTTTTTATTAGGGGGGGAGAATGTTATAATCCATATAATTGAATTAATTAATTAACCTAACGATTAAAAATTTCAGCTAATTAAAAGTTTAAATTAACTAAATAGGTTAAATAAAAGTCAATTAAACGGTAGATAATTTTGTTACCTCTCGATTAAATAGATCAATTGAATTAATTAGGATTTCAGTTTTAAAATTTTAAACTTGATAATTTATTTTCTTAAATTAATTTAGGCGAATAAAATAATTAAACAAATGTAGACGCATATTTATGGTAACAATGGTTCTGATCAATTCATAGAAAACGAAATTGAATAAACTGAACAAACCACTCGTTACACGAACGACTACGCGAATTTTGAAATTTAAAATCCTGGGAAATCAAAACTTTGGATTTTGGTGATCTGGCCCTTCCCCTCCTGGCGACCACAGGCCACCTCTCCATTTGGATTTTGTCTTCTTCTTTGTTTTCCGCCGACTCACTCTTCTAATTTGAATTGGCACGAATCTTAAAGCCCCTCCCCCTCTCAAATTACCCCCCTTTCTCTTCCTTCTCCTTCCCGATCTCTCCATGCCCTCTCTTCCTTCTTCTAGCGAAGGCAACAGAACTCTCTCTCTCTCTGTGATACTTGCTCCGACCACCACTATCTCTCTCCTTCCCTTTCTCCGATCCCACTCCAGCAGCTAAACCCCCTCTCTCTCTCTCTCTTTCGCTGATTCAGACTCTCCCTACCTCCTCCATTGTGTGCTGCGATTTTACTGTTACTGTTGTGCTGTGATTGGGTTTTGTGCTGCGATTTTTGCTGTGCTGATTGTGCTGCTGTTCTGTGGTGCTGTGATTTTGTACAACCCGAAAGTTGGTGCTTGCTTGCCTTCGATCTGTGCGATTCAAACTCTTCGGGTAACCCTAAAAACTCCCTAATTTTGGTTTTTGTCTTGTGGCTTGCGGCTGATGCTAATCTGTGGCCTTCGTGCCATTTCCTTTGACCTGTGACCTTCGGGTCTGATTTGCTATCACTGGTACTGTTATTGTTGCTCGATTTGTTGCTGTGTTGATTTGGGGCTTGGTTGCCGATTTGTTACTGTGCCATCCTTGTTCCCTTGGTAGTCGGCCTTGTCTATACTGTTGAACGATGCTAGTACCAGTGGTACTAGCCCAGTGTTACCACTGGTAATGAATGAGAATTGACAGGGACCAAATTGTAAAAAGGTTTAAATATGAGGGCTGAATTGAGAAATGTTGAGCCTTGGTATGAAATAAATTAATTCAGGGACCTAAATGCAAATTATTGGAATTTTTATATCTGCTGGGCCTTTAATTGCTGCTGGGCTTTAATAACCGAATTGGGCCTTTAATTGACATAGAATTTAAATGGGGCCTTTAATATGCTGCTGGGCCTTTAATTGACTTGGGCCTTTAATATATTGAATTTAAAGGGGGCCTCGGCCTCTTTTTCTAGTAGGCCGGCCCTATGATGGATTAAAGTAATTGGGCTTTTGAATTAAAATAAATGTTGCCTCGGATTGACGGAATAAAAAGACGGCTTTTAAAATTTAGGTTTTAATAAAGTAACCGAATAAAACCGGATGCTTATGTAAACTTAAATTAACTCGGGAAATGATTATACCGTCCGGGTCTTGATGCCTCAGTGAGAGTTCATAACATAATTTGAACAGATACTATACAACCCTATATGGACACCTGTATGATCCCGAAACACACCCAATAAAAATATTTCAACACATGTAGATTAATTAGGATTTTTAAATGTTAAGCACATATTAGATGAAATTAAATAAGTAGCTAATCACATATTATTTTATATTTATAAGTTATTGACTTGTACGAATTATTAGAGTAAATTAGTAAAACTTTAGAATTATTCTAACTAAATAATTAACACTCACAAATTTCGTACTTAAGATCTAAAATTACTTGTAGCTTAATTAATTAGGAAAAATACGTTATTTTACAAGTGATTAAATAGAAAATTTATAATAGCAATTTAAATTACGTAGGTTATACATTACTGATTTTTATTGTAAAAATATGTAATAGCCTTAAGTTAAAAGTTATGAATATTTAAAATTACATTAAATTAAATTAAACCAACCTTGATCTAATTTTACGCTCAATCGGAATCGAATAAAATCGATCGAACCGGTTGAGCAGATTCGAACACTTAGTGAAATTAATCAAACGGGGAAATAAGGGTCACGAATACTTAGTATAGACTCTAATTAAGTTACGACTAAATTGCAGGTCAGCCGACCTACACCGAGTTCGATCCGTGGTCTGATCCCGCTGACGGTTACACCGGAGCAGGCGAGGATTGTGCAGATTACGGTGATCTCTAGTGCTATCTTTTTCTACCCCTACAGCTATCAGGTGTGGGATATCTGTATTTTTCTTTCGTGGCGTACTCTCACCAGTCGACCACTTGACCTGACATCCGTACTTTAAATTTTGTAGTTGCATTAGAGCATGTTTAATCCTTTCTGAACTGTAATTTAGGATTTGCATAACCCCTTCTAAATTGAAAATTTAATGCTTTCTTAGGAGTAGCGTAATTTAATTAATAATATATTAGGATATTAGTTGTCCTCTTCTCGTAGAGGACAACATATTATTGTAGTTAAGCATGTGCATTGGTGAGCGTGAGATAGAAGACCGAATGACTGCTTTCCGTCACGTAGGCATGGGATGCGTGACGGTTCGTGGGTCATTGGGCTGAGGGATCACTTGATCCCTTAGAGGTCTTACTAGGATTATTATTATTATATGCATGAGCTTGGTAGTATATCATTTTCGATCATTTTACATTTTGTGCGGACCGATCACGAGTCCGGAGACGATTCGGGAGCTATCCCCCCTACATTAGGAGCTACTTGCCTAGTACGGCTGCCGAGGATGCGGTGGCAGATTTTATTTTTGTTGTTATGATGTCCCATTGATCTGGCCGGATGGTGGAGTTTCGTCTCTGCTCATGAGGAGATGAATTAACTTATTCTTACGTCTTGCTTGTAGTTTTCTCCTATTTTATATGTTTGGTGATGAATCGTCTTAGAGAAGGAAAACACATGGAATTAAGTGTAACCATCGGCTAGCGTGCCCTTCTGTTGTGGGCAAAGCTCGATGTCCTTAGGCATCGGGTACCTTTGCTCCGCTGATCGCAGTCCTTGGATGTTACACGAATTTCGATATAACCATCGGCTAGCGTGCCCTTCTGTTGTGGGCAAAGCTCGATGTCATTAGGCATCGGGTATCTTTGCCCCGCTGATCGCAGTCCTTGTGTTATGTCACTTTTGAGATACAAATTCTATTTGATTGAACTTGGCACGGCACGGGGTGATAAAATTTTCCGTACTATTATTATATCAATTTGTACACACAGTACCTATTGTACTGGACTTCGGTTGAGTATAATATTGATCCTCATATTTTATTTTGGGAAACTTTGGCATTTTGGGCATAATAGGATAATCATATCATGTCATCTATTATATGTATATTTTTCTTTTGTAGTACTATGATAGGTTTAATTTTCGTAACATATGCACTAAAAGTGAATTATCGACTTTACGTAGATTTCAAATTAAAATGTGCTTTGACTTGAGAGGATCCCTGAAGGGATAATACTGGGTCACATACTGGGCGATCATTCGCTCATCCCCTCCTTTTTATGGATGTGGGCAGGTACAGAGTCTGACGGTCCGCAGCAGGAGGCGTCAGGAGCTGTCCCCGACGGTCACATCATTTGAGGTAGATTAGGGGCTTTTGTTTAGGATTTTACGAGTCCAATGTTTTGTTATATATATTGGACTCGATAGATCATGTATCCCTTTTGACTAGTTATGTTTATTTTATCCCGAGGTGGATTGTATGGATGTGTGTATATGTATGTTTATTTGATATTTATGACTATTGCTTGTTTGTATTATATTGCTTCCGCTGCTGTTTGATTATTATGTTGTTTAGCCTTGCGTGTTTATTGAGTATTAGACACGAGGCGGGGATTAATCACATCCTAATCCGGAAATTCTGGTTTGGGGTGTGACAGAACCATTTAAACCGAACAACCGATCCAATTAAACTGAAATTTGCCGATTCAGTTTAAAACCGAATAAACCGATCCATTTGAACACCCCTAATCTCAGCTACCCTACTTAATTGTAGGGAAAAGAATGGTATGGATTTAATCTCACCCGAGCCTAAAAGGATTCAATATAAGGTCCGTTTGAAATTCGTGTCAAAAAGTGGCTCAATGACATAAAAAAACATTATTATATAGATGAGATAACATCTTAATCATCTCAAACCTTGTTTTATGCAAGTACACTTTGTACATTTACAACTTCTTCATAAGAAAAAAAAAAGATCCCACAAGTACATGACATGAGGAATCAGATTAGAAAAAGTAGCTGTTGACTACAAAATCTCTCTCCTGCGCTTCACGTCCCTGTCACGTGACTACAGAAGTGCGTTAAGTAGCTTCAAGTTTCAACATGTCAATTCTTAATCAAGATGCATGACATATGATGATATGAATATATGATAATCTATATGTAGGAATTAGGTAAAGACTAAATCGTTTATAATTACGTCAAGGCATGTGATAGAAAGGTCATTTCACCGTTCTGAAAAGAAACAATGTTAATAATGGGACAGGTAGTTGTTTTTGGCCGAAATTTTTATTAATAGCAAAAAAAATAAAAAAATATCGAGAATGAAGAAGAGTTTTACAGAAATTTGACAAATAACAAAAACGTGATAGTCTATAACGTCCAGGAGACATTATAGACCATCACGGCTAGCTTAGCTAAAAGATTATCTCTTAACTAAACAGTGAAAAAATGAAAAAACATAATCCCTGGACGTCTTTGTCTATCACGACCAGAGAGACAGAAAAAAATAAATAATAAAATTCTGGACTTCATAGTCCATCACGACCAGAGAGCTGAAAAAAAAAGCTGGACGTTTTTGTCCGTCCATCACAGCCAAGAATCTCGCAAGCGTTGTACAAACCAATGTCCAGAATTTTTTTTTTCCTTCCGCCTGGTCGTGATAGACCATAACGGCCTGTTTTTTTTTTCGGCTCTCCCCCTGGATGTGATAGACCATAATAGTCTGTTTTTTTTTAAAAAAATTTGGTTCCCTTTGGCCGTGATAGACCATAACAGCCTGCTTAATCCGTGAATGTGCCAAATCGGTATTCTACTAATCAGGCCGTGATGATCCATAACGTTCCCTGGATGTTATGGGCTATGAAGTTTTTGCTATATCTCGAATTTCTACGAAAGTCTTCTTCAATGTCAATATTTTTTTATTTTATTTTCTATTAATAAAATTTCGGTGTTTTTGGTACGTGCCCCTAGAGTCTGAAAAATAGCACGACGGAGCCGGCTCCGTCATGGAACGGTACAGAACGGCATGGCACATGTGACTGTTACGTGCTGTGACTCGCATGTCGCGTACCGTGACCATTTGCATGCGTGACGTGGTCATCTTTTAAAAATTTGGCACGGCATGGTACGTCATGCGAAAGATCTGGTCACAGCACGGCACGTGGTCACGCGAGTCACGTATAATTAAGACAATTAGATCTTAATCAAATGGTGAATTTTGAATAAATTAACCTAAATTATGAAAAAAATAGTTAAATGTAACCAAATGTGACCAGTCACGTTTGGACACGGCACGTTTGAGCACGGCACGTTTGCCACGACGTGACTCGCGTGCCGTGACTACCTTCGATATTTTGGTCACAACACGGCACGACATTGTACATGCCCCATATTAATTAAATTTTTCTCTAAATCTATTGCTTTAATTATGAGGTTGAGTAGATATTTATCAAGTATATATCTAATTAAATATATCTAGCTGTTGAGCATGCAGTTAATGGAGTACAGGTAAAGGTTATTAATTAAATGCCACTACTTATTTATATGGCCTTGAACACGTCATGCAGTTAATGAGGAAAACTTAGGTGTTCTTAGTCTCACCAAGTTTCTTGGTAATCTACTTATTAATTATTGTTTGAAAGGATAAGGCAATATTAATTGATTTTAGATTCTGTAGCCTACTCTACTCTTATATAATTATTGTTTCCATGTACAGAAGCAACAATAATTATGGATAGTTTCTTTTTCCTTCCAGTACCGTGTCTTTTATAAACTACCGAAATTTTTATTAATACCATTTCAAAAAAAAAAAAAAAAAATCAAAACACCACTGAAATTGATGCCAGAGCCTTCAAGTTAATCTGCGTCTCTATTCTTGAGAGCCTCCAAGTCAATCTGCAGCTCCTAAAAAACCTAAATATCAGTATATTACAGTGCATTTTTTTATTTTTAGAGGGCCTCAATGTCAATCTGTGACCCTCCAAGAATGAAGCCACATATTGACTTGAAGGTCTTGGTATTTTTCGAATTCCCCACTTTTTATATTTATTTATTTTTTTTACAGTGGTTTTAATAAAAATTTCTGTATAAACTATGTATAGAAATCCAAGTCCTCCTACCATATCTGGTCCAAAGGAAAAAAAAAAATAACTGCAGGCTTGCATCTAAGGATGAATTGGTCTTAGAATAATTTAAATTAATTTTGAGAATACTCATTTAAAATTTAAATCAACTAAAAAATATCAGGCGCCACATGAGGAGTAGAACTAGGGTGCTCTCGAGTTCACCAAGCCCTTGGTGAACTCTAAGTCCAAAACTCATCGGATCGGCTTCAAACGATTAATCCGACCGTTGAAACCCGTCTACCTTACGAGTGATGCGTCTACATGCAAAAATTTTAAATTTTGAAATTAATTTTGCATAGAGTCAAGTGGTCAAAAAACGTCAAAAAATGAATGCATTAAAATTAATTTATTAACCTTCTAATTTTGACCACTTAACTCTATGCAAAATTAATTTCAAAATTTAAAATTTTTGCATGTAGACGCATCACTCGTAAGGTAGACGGGTTTCAACGGTCGGATTCGTCGTTTGAAGCCGATCTGATGAGTTTTGGACTTGAGTTCACCAATGGCTTGGTGAACTCGAGAGCACCCTAGTTCTACTCCCACATGAGATATATATCTGATTGTCAATATAGCGCCACTATTTGGTTATGTATTCAAAATTTTTTTTTTTTTGTGGGTATGTGGGTCAGATATCTGATTGTTAATATAATATACCGCCAGTACCATGAGCAATCTATAAATTTTCTTTTTGTACATTTTTATCTTCTTGCTTTTTACTAAAGCGAATAATTGAAACAGAAGCACTCAATTAATAAATTCAAATTTGAGACGAACGAAAATAAAGCTAACCAATTATGTGGATGGGGGGTTTGAAGAACAAGTATCCTCTTCATTACTGTAAAAGATTCCCTTCATTTTACGGTTTGAGATTAACTCTCAGCCGCTTTGAGATTCGGGCTGATGGAAGGGGCAGTATTATTGGACTTTGAGATCGTGCCAAGTTAAAAAGAACGGTCCACATCAAGTAATTGTAAAAGATTCCCTATTACGGTACCGGGGAAGATCTGAATTCGGGGTTTGAAACCCTAATTATAGCATCAAATTTTGGCACACATCCGGCACGCATCAAAATCAGACACATTGTTTATTTAATTTATGTTGTGTATTGGATGGTTCAAATGCTTCTAATTTTTATGTCTCTATCATGTCTCTATTTTTAAAATTTTAATAACTCAAAATTTAAAACTTAAAAGTCAAAATAAAACCATTAGATATGATTTACGTTATTTTATTTATGCACGTGCAAAAAATATGGCATTCCAAGTTTATTTTGTTTGTCATTGGGAGGTTGTAAAAATGCATTGATGTAGATAATTTCTAGACGTTGATTTTTCAACTTATTGATTCACATATAAATAAAATTGAAATGTGATAATTTTTTATAAGCACACAATGAAAATAATATATATCACATCTAATGGTTTTATTTTTATATTTATATTTTTAATTTTGAGTTATTACGTTTTTAAAAATGAAAACATGATGGAGACATTTGAATCCTCATCTATTCGTAATAATGCACGATCATTAATGTACTAATGAATCAAGAGCAACAACAATTACAATTTATCAGTGGCATAGCCAGGATTAGAGTCAGAGTTGGACAAAATATTAACAGTAAAAATTTTATGGTTCGTCAGAATTTGAAGCTCTCTCTATTTTTCTCTAATTTAGAAGGAGAAAGGAGATAAAAATAAATATTTAGAAGAGGGGTAAAATAGACATTTTGACTTCAAAATGAAAAAAATAATCAATACACGGAGAAATATGAAAATATTTCAACTTAGAACGAGGAAACAAGAAATTTCAATATTTTGATGAGAAAATTAGTTATTTTGAAAGTTTTGATAAGTACACTGAAAATGGTAGAATATCCAAAATTATGCAGCTCTGCTAGTAGTAAGATCCCATATTAAAATAGAAAATCTGTGTCAAGCTATGAATTGCTTGATGGCTTTTTAATTTTACCAAATAATCTCACGTGGCACTTTACAAGTAATTTTATTTTCAATTATTAATTGAACTTGGCTCTAGTATCTATGTAGCATAATGTGGTATGAATCGATGTTGGAATGACCTAATTTCAATTAATGATATGATAGGCTATTTTCCTTTCTCTGATATTTGAAGTTAGATGTCATGATTTATGATCTCAAGTTAAAGGAAAACATGTGCAATTGATACAGACAAAAATGTTTGATGTGCTTTACATGTATACTCATTTGCCTTGGTATGATTTGTATCAGTTCTTGCCAAACTGAGGCAATATGTAAACAACCCAAATTACATGGCTAACCAGCATCATTTCCCCAGTGCTGTCCTGACTGGCCATGCTGTTCGGAACGGCCACACCGCACCCACCAATCGCACCATAGCCACTGGCCATGCCATACCTGCTGGCCGCACTGCACCTGCCAGCTCTGCCGGCCAAATGGGGCCCACTGTCTTGACTGGCTCAGCTGTCCCTGCACACTATGTTCTGGCTAGCCCCACTGTCACTGACAGCCGTGCTGTCCCAGCCCGTGCCACCGGCCCCACCCATCCACCTCTCCTCAAATTACAGGTGTGTGATTGAAGGGGAATACCTTCAGCCTACATTCCCCAGGGAACATATTACGTCTCTATGGCGTGCGCAAAATTGGTCACATCCCAACAGACCATGCTCTTGTCAGTACTCTTGTGGAGAGATGGCGTCAAGAAACACACTAGTTTCATTTACCCTAAGGTAATTGACAGAAAACAGTATGATCAATTTTCTTTATCCAACTAAATTAATAAATTGACATATAAGTTTCTTTACTAGGGCCAGAAGCTAGTTGAAATTCAACTGTTACAACAGATAAACCTGATCTAGTACTAGCAAGTGAAGTTGACATGAATTCCTTTCAAACTATAATTAGAGGCTTCTCATAAACCCAAAAAAACTGACAAAGCAATATCTGAAAGAATTGGAAAGAAGGATAGAAGGAGAAGGGGTATTTGGCATCAAACAACTAGCTGGTACTTACCAGATCTGTAAGCAACCAATAAAGATCGGATTGCACCTATTTAATATATTAGAAGCCACAACAACTATAGGGTACTATTAATAAATACTACGGATTAATTTTTTTAGCTATATTCATACCATTTCCTAGTCCGCTCATGCTAAATTGAAGCGAAACGAATCTCCCTGTAGACACTCATCAGTTCTCATTTCTTACATCTGAACAAATAGTCAAAAAAGAAAACTGTTAGTTACATTAACAATGATTGGTCGATTGTTAGCCAATTAAGTAGCAAAAGTTAGCAGGGATTGTAATATAATTGGTTCATTGATTTGCAATCTCAGATGAAATGAGCAAACTGGGAAAATAATGAATGCAACGGGCTCGTACTTATATCTAATTAATAAAATCGACCATCTAAGTTAACTTGATATTCGACACTTCTAACAAACAATAAAGGGAACCAAAGTGTTATTCGGTTCCTTGTGTACAATCTGCTATAAACATGGCTTATTATTGCTATAATGGCTTCTTTTGGATAGTGAATATCTTGTAGGCTACGGACGGAACTACCATGTCATATTAGCAAATACTACATTCAAAAGGAAATTACATAGAATCTCGCTGGCTAAGATTGCGGAATAGGTTTGTCTAGAAAACTAAAATTACTTTTCATGAATTTTATCTTTGAAGTTGTTTATTCATGTCAATTTCAAAATGATTCTGTACCAGATGAGACAAATGAAAACACATGGATTCACCACCTTACCATATTACATGCAGAGAACAAATCATTGATTTTATGCAAACCGCAAATAATGTTTGCGACAGGATACCGTTGTTAGTACCAGAGAAGCTGTCTAATTTTGCTGGGACCAATTAACAACAGCAAGGAGGAAATACTGTCTAGTTTTGTCAATAGAACTATAGAAGTAGTAGACTCAAGGCATAAAGATTTAAGTTTATCAAACAAACAGTGCTCTTTTTGGCCTAAATTTGTTCAAAAGTAGTGTTATAATCAATTATACCATAAAAGAGAACAGCATTCAATTAGAGTGATGTGAGTTCGACAAAAGAGCAGAGATTGGAGAAGAGGTGTGAGAGAGAGGTGGCGCTTGCAGCAGGAGGGTTCAACAGGATTTCAACACCCTGAAAAAGAAAAGGCAACTCAAATTTGTGAGTATAAGTGGATGCACTCAGCATTAACGTTACAGTTGATGATGCAGTGTACCTATTGTATTAACTCTAAATTCACGATCTCAGAGAAACTTTTTTTGCATGAGATTCATTTTATGATGCAATTATATTGAGTTACCCATGCTAGTAATGCAAATTCTATTAGTGCTTTGATGTGATGATGTACAAACAAAAATTATCAAATAAAAATTGAAGTCTCTGGTCATACTTCCCATTATTAGAAGATAAAACTATCATTGAAGCCAAATCTTAAATTATGAAGTGCCACATATGAAGGGACCAACAATACAGGGGATTTACCAACTTACTACATGTAACAGAGACCTTATTTTGATGTTCAGGAAACCGCAAATAACATTTGCGAAGCCATGCAATTGTTGGTAATGGCATAACAGGATGAGCTTTAAAGGAAGGATGACTTTCTTTTCTCTTTTTGCGGTGCGTCAACAAAATTAAATTTAAAAGGAACAAAGATTAAACCCTCCTAAGAAATAAATTATAAAACTACAAACACAGTAATAAGAGTTTGTTGATTCACATAAATATGTGGAAAATCTTTTTTGCCCAATATAATAGGATATAGCCAAAATTACTACATAAATTATAAAACTACAAACACAGTATAAGAGTTTGTCGATCAAAGCTACTCACAGTGTCGTCTTCTACACTCATCGCCAGTTCAAAACAAAAGAAGAAGATAAATAAGTGTTACCAAAAAACAAATTCTTGAAACCTATACTAACATATTAGACAAGAAAACCACATTTCATAGCAAGTGTCCATCCCCATGGCATCACAAGTATTCAGATTGTTCTAATCACTAAATCTGCTCCTGAATTATGGTAAGATTTTTCAGACTCGGTAAACTATTTACATCTATCGTGTGATATAGAGAAAATTGGTTGCCCAAATGCAAAAGTTCGGTTAGGGTTTCTGATTTTGGAAAAATAGAACAGAAAAGAGAAAAAAATTAATCAATCAATCGCAAGCCCGGAAGCACCAGCTCAGATTATGGTTAGAACAGGTGAATACGCGACTAGATGAAAACTAATAAAAAAGAGAAAAAACAACAATCAATCCATGGTAGAAGAGAAAAAACCTCAAGTCCGACAGATCGTTTATAGTTGAAGATAGAAGCTAGGGTTAGATCAAGATGTTGCCAGATATCAGAGGAAAAGAGGCGGCACTTTCGAGATACGGGATCTAGGGTTGCCGCCTTTTTATAGTAACATTCGTATAGATATCTGCGGATTCGGATCCTTTAGCTAAAATGCGGACCGTGCGGTCAGAATCCACACAACTCTCATGCAACTCAATCTTGGTTGGATGTAGTGTTTTAATATTCTATTCTCATGCGGTATTCGGAAGGCCACCACATACCGTATATACGGTTTGCGGTCGAATGCGGATTCTTATTCGGATTTATATATGTGGATTTTTATTAAATATTTAATCCCACAGTATTTAAATACAATAAGGCAGCATATAGAGATGTTATAAAAAACTTCTGAGTGAGACGCTTGAAGAGAATACATACTTGACAGATTTGGAACTCATTTAATGAGTTATGGATTCGGGTCTGGAACTCTTTAATGGGTTTTGAATGTTTTTTAATTTTTTTAAAGCATAGATTCAATATTCCGTCCGAATAGCTATTTTCTATTCGCTCGAAATATACGGCCGTATATTCACCTAACATAACTGGTTGGATGGATCCGAACTCTGGTTGGATAGTTTAGACCCAAACTCATTTTTTTTTTGTTGGAATGAAGAAAGATGGAAAAAATTTCAATACATTCTTTTGGATATTTTCTAAGAAACTGAATCATTTAATTTAATATCTTAAAAAAAAAATATCTAAACGAATTGAATTTGTGAATTGGTCTCTATACCATCAAAATAAAAGGTTTTTCTTTGTGATTTTTTTACAAAATATTTAATACATTTTTAAAAAATAAAAAATACTATTCTACGGCTCTATTTTAAGATTTATTCATTAAATTTTCATATTTATATATTTCGTCTTAAAATAATCATTTCAATTTTACCATAGCGTATAGATTTTAAACTACAATTCGAAGGTCACTAAAAATTAAAAAGATGATTTATGTCAATCCACTCTTTTATTAAAGGACTTATTATTTAAATTTGTATTTTTTTTATTTTGACAGAAGCTGCGAAGTTGTGAGAGGAAATTGAACTCCTCTACTTTTGAGTAATTAACAGTTTTAGAACTTTTTTTCTAACCAACTGTGCTACCTCTTTTTTCACAATTTTATATTTATTTCATAGTTATTGCCCCTTTTAAGATAGGAAACTTAAGAATTTTTCAATTGATGTTCACTCGCTCTTAGCCGCATTTCAAAGAGGATCAGTGTAATTTTTTTCTGTATGTTGATTTGAATTACAAAATATGTTTTTTCTAAAGACCGTCTCCTCTTTGAAATTTTTAGAAGTATTTATATATATATATATATAGGAGGAGGGTTTCAATACCTCATGTCTTTCATACTTCATCATACCTCATATTTTATATCTTCATTTTCAAAGTTCAATCCGTCGATCCGAACCGCTCAAATAATATCCATACTAAAATATACTTGGGATAAAATTTTATAATTTTTGAAACTTTTTTACTATTTTTTAGATAGACAGAAAATCACGGTTTTTAAATAGTCCAGATAAAGTGATTTTGTACTTATCTTAAAAAATAGTAAAAGATTTGCAAACATTATAAAATTTCATCTCCAAACATATTTTAGTATGGATATCATGCTGAGCGGCTCGGATCAACAGTTTGGACTTTGAAAACGGAGATATACAATATGAAGTATGATGAGGTATGAAAGACATAAGGTATTGGAACCCTCCTCTGTGTGTGTGTATATATATATTAGTTTCCATTATAAACTAAAATTATACTGCAATTACTTATTCAATCTGAGAATGAGACATTGGAAGTCGATCTCTCGAAGAGCATTTGCATAGCCCAGATGTCTCTAATCTGATTATCAGCATTTATATTTTATCCATGAATCCGATTATAGCACAGATGTCACTCGAGGATCATTTTATCCATGAATGTGATGCTTATTCAAGTCCTAGCTCCCCACCTAGAAATCATTCATAATTATTAGCGATCATTTTTGTTCTACAAGCAAATGTGCATTCTATATTAATGAAATATACATTAATTGTACGATCAAGAGTGTACATTCTGTAATAATCAAATTTGTATCTTATGATTCTCCAGAGGTGTGTACATTAATTGTACGATCAAGTGTGTACATTCTGTAATCACTTGATGTTTTAATACATAATTTTGTCAACAATTGTTTCATACTAAAATTGTAGATCTCCATTAACTAATACACAAAGGTGTATTAATTAAGCATATTACAAACATATTATATGTTTTATAGAACAGAAAGGAAAAATTGATTGAACTGGAGCAAACAAATGACATTTGAAAATAAAATAACTGTCCAAGAAAATAAATTCTCGCTCAAGTATATGGTTCTAGATCTCCTGAAATATAAATGAAATTACAAACTACTATTACAACAACAACAACGAGCAATAGCAATTTCCTAATTCGCTATATTCATATAATTTTCTAGTCCGCTCATGCTACAACAACAACAACAACAACAAACAAAAGCAATTTCCTAAAACACTGACAACTCTTCAAAACCACATAATATAAAGATAACGACACAACTTCAATTGAAAACTCTCAAGGGGAAATAACTAACACACATCAAACTTCAATATTTCTAAGTTTATTTTAAGAAGATTCTCTCTTAACTTACTTTTTGCTGCTAGATCCACCCACATTGTGTGCACGTTTTACGGGAGGTACTCGGTATCACGTTGAACTGGTCCCGCTTCCTCTTTTCCTTTGAGTGATGACTCATGTGCCACCCCAATGTTTGGTGGCTAGGGAACATTGCTTTGTTGCCCTTGACGGTGAGCAACCCCCATGGACCGTCAAACCATGCACCAACCAAGAGGGTCCGATGTTCGGGACCAACTTCCCAGTGAGAAAAATGGGGCTCCTGCATGTTTAGGTAAATTATTTATAGCCTTATTAAATATAATTCAACGCTTGTTGGGTTGTTTCCTTTACTTTGGTTTCAAGTACCTGTGTGGCTTTTGTAACAATTGGACTTGTTTGTGTGCTTTATTGGTATTGTGAAGATGCTGGTTTAAGGATGTTATAGTGTACGTGTGGTTGGACATGCAAGCATGGTCAGAAAGGAACAATTGCCAAGCGAAAAGGACAAGGCGAGGTCCCATGGGTGGACTTGTGTCTTTCTTATCGGAACCTTACCTTCTTCTTCCCTTGGCCTCAGCAATCACCTTATTTTATTTAACCTATGTACGTGGTAATTGACAAAAGACAATATGGACAATTTTCTTTATCGAAATAAGTTAATAAACTGACACAAGTTTCTTTACTAGGGAAGAAGCTTGTTACAAATCAAAGAGAGACTTTGTTAAACTGTAACAACAGATCAACTGGATCTATTAACAAGATAAGTTGATATGAATTCCTTTCAAACTATAATCAGAGGCTCCTCTCATAAACCCAAAAAACTGAAGAAGAAAATATCTGAAAGAATTGGAAAGAACAATAAAAGGAGAAGGGGTATTTGGCATCAAAACAACTCCTAACACAAGGTACTTACCGGTATATATAGATCCAAAATGTAAATGTAATACTTAGTACTTACACACAGCAATACATGAGAAGATCAGAGAGCACCTGTTTAAAATATGAAAAGCCACAGCAACTATAGGGATACCATTAATCAATACTATCATTTAAAGTTTTTAGCTATATATTTATACCATTTCCTAGTCCGCTCATGCTAAATTGAAGCGAAGCTAGCGAATCTCCCTGTAGACATTCATCAGTTCTCATTTCTAACATCTGAACAAATAGTCATAAAAGAAAACCATTAATTATATAAACAATGATTGGGTGATTGCTAGCCAATTAAGTAGCAAAAGTTTGCAGGAATTGTAATACAATTTCTCCTTGATTCAATAATCTCAGTTGAAATGAGCAAACCGGGAAAATAATGAATGCAACTGGCTCATACTTATCTAATTAAAAAAATCGACCATTTAACTCATATTCAACACTTCTAACAAACAATGAGGGGAACCACAGTCTATGTTATTGGGTTCCATGTATACAAGCTGCTAATGCCTGCTATAAACATGGCTTATTATTATTATTACAATTACTTCTTTTGGATAGTTAAATGTCTTGTACACTATGGAAAGAACTACAATTTCATATCGCAAGTACTAGATGCAAAAGCAAATTATAGAGAATCTCGCAGACTGAGATTGCGGTCTCAGGAATAAAATTATTTTTCAAGAATTCATCTTCGAAGCTGTTTATCTATGTCAATTTCGAAATGATACAGTATCAGATGAGACATGACTTAAAACACTTGAATTCAACACCTTACCACATATTACATGCAGATCAAGAACAAATAATTGATTTTGTGCAAATCGCAAATAATGTTTGCGAAGGGATAACAATGTCAGATGTATATGTATCTCCTTTTCCTTATAAAAAAAATAGTAGACTCAAAAGGCATAAAGATTAAGTTTATCTAACAGATATTGCTTTTGAGTCTTTTGAGTCTACTATTTTTCCTCACATGATGATTTTTTAAGGAAGGATGATTTTCTTTTCTAATTTTTTGCTGGGTTTCAACAAAATTAAATTTAAAAGGACTAAAGATTAAACCTCCTCCTAAGTCCTAAGAACTAAACTTTAAAACTACAAACACAACAAGATTTTGTTAATTTGCACTGTAAATATGGAAAATATTTCTTGCCTAATATAATGGAAGCTATAGCCAAAATTACTACATTTTTTGTACAGACTAGTCAAAATAAAAAGGCATAGATAGATGTGATGATGCACCTGATATATGGTGCTTGTTCTGGCCAAGTCCTTGCTTTACTACTCGTTTAACTTTTCTCCTCCAGTAAGCTACTCACAGTGTCATCTTCTGCAGCCATCGCCAGTTCAGAAAAATTAAATTCTTGAAATCTATACTAGCATAATACACAAGAGCTAGATCTGCTCCTGAATTTCGGTAAGGTTTTCAGACTTGATAAAATCTATACATCTATTATGATATTGAGAAAATTGGTTGCTCAAATGCAAAAGTTCGGTTAGGGTTTCTGATTTGGGAGAAAGAAGGCATCAATTATGCAATATTGGATCAGATTATGGTTGGAACAGGAGAACTGACACTGTACGCGCCTAGATTAAAACTAATAAATCCGATTTTTGAAAATTGTAAAAAAGAGAAAAAGACAAACAATACATGGTAGAAGGTAAAAAACCTGATGAGTCAGACAGATCGTTGAGAGTTGAAGCTAGCCTGGGGCGACGATCGAAGAGGAGATAGAGAGGAGAGACTGAGAGAGACAGTGTCGCCAGATATCGGAAACTGTTGGGTAATGTTAGAGAAAAAGAGGCGGCATTTTCGAGATACAGGGCCTAGGGTTTGCCGCGTTTTTATAGTAACATTTGGATGTATTCGAATTCGGATTCAACGTAACTTATAGTTTGATTTTAGATCCGAACCCGTCCGATCGGATCACACCGAACTAAAATTACTAAATCATATTTTTTTTTTCCATTTTTAAAACTCAATCGAAGAATTAAAATATCAAACTGAACAAAAACCGAACCGATTAAAGCGGATTACTTTTAGTTTATTCGGTTGAACCGAAGATGTAAATCATGATAATCATTTTTACAAGAATTTTTTCGTCTGGATAATATATTAGATCAAATTAATATTGCAAAAACACATAAGATAACATTACATAATTTTCTCTTCCAAAACACAATCTGACAAATAACCATTATTCTGGCATATACATCAAAATTGCAAATTCAAAATAAACGAGAGAGAGAAATACTAATTTTATTTTTCAAATTGATTGTGAATCGGAGCTTATGTCTGTCTTTCTTTGAAAATCTATGATTCCATTGACTTGTGAGTTGTGAGAAAAGAGCTTGAAAAGAGAGAAAAAACAGAAATTCAAATTGGATTGGGAGTTCGAACTTAGAATTTGAAGGAAAAAGAGAATAATTAATTAGGGCCTGTTTGGCTGCCAGACGGAAACGGGAATGGGCTTGGGTTTGGGTCCAATTTGAATGGCCGAAACACTGTGCGTGTGGAAGAAAAAAATTCACTATGAGTGAATTTTTTTTCCCACGGGAACAGTGGTAGCTGAATAGGCCCTTAGGGAATTCAGGGGTAGAGAGAGAGAGATTTAAAGACATCGTGCAGAGGCAAGTTGTTCGGCGAATTGACAGGATTTGGCGATAAGATGAGTAGAGACTAAGGAGGCGATGCTACAGGAAATAGGTTTAGGCATGTGTGAGTGTGCGTACTGAACGGAGAGGTGAGGGGAAAATGAAAGAAAAAAAATCGAAACCTCCACACTCAATTATTATAAACCGGTCGGTCCGGTTTTATCAGTTTAAAAAATCTAAACCGAACAGATCTATTTAAACCGATCTAAAGTCAACCAAACCAAACTATTTAAACCGAATAATCAACCCATTTAAACCGAATTGTTTCAATTTGGTTAAAAACCAAATAAACCGAACTATTTGAACACGGAATTCACATCACCTCAGGTTATAATCGGGCGGTTATTTTAATATGGCATGAATCTCAAAACAGGCTCCCCTACAATCTCCATAGGCACCAGATTGAGTTTGACCCAGATTAGATTAATCTGGGCCGTCCGTTTCAATTTACTTGAGTCAAGCACCTGGGAGGATACGGATCCTTGAACACGTACCCCTACTCGCATCGCATTTTGATATCTCGCTTTCTTATCTATATTCCGACCAAACTTTGTACCAAAACAGTGCCTAAAACTGTCAAATCGTGTTTATTTCAAAGAATATCTATAGAATGTGGTACTACTGTGTATTTGTTCTTACCTTGCAGGAATTGGACGAATTCGAGGAAGAATCTGGAATTGAGAAGACTTTATATACGGTCCGTGTACCTTCTTATGATGACCGTACAACCCTCTGCCCGACCACAGACACGACCAGGACACAATCCACACAACCTGTATATGATGCTGAAATTTCAGCACCTGAACTTAAAACAGTCATAGATTTTGAACTCGTAACTCCGTTTTGAGTGTATGACCACTTTTGATGCTGAAATTAAAACAGTCATAGATTTTGACTTGTAACTCCGTTTTGAGTGTATGACCACTTTTCAGAAGGCTTGCGAGAAGATCTACAATCTGAGCTAGAGACACAGGCACACTGTCCGTGTACTATTTCACACGGACCGTGTAAAGCATTTTCAGAAACATAATTGATTTTTGGAAATAGAGGCCAATTGGAGGAAGGTCGGCAGAGCTGCTATATAGGCGAGATCCTGAGCAATAGGGGAGGTATTCTGGATCTGAGAAGGGATAGCTAGGGTTTGTGCTTGACGGCTTGACTTGGAGAAGAAGAAGATAGGCGAAAATCTAGAGATTGGCAACGGATCTTCTTTCTTACTACTTCGAGTTTTGCCATGAGCTTTATCTTTATCATCTCTTTTATCTGTTTTAGAACTATGTTTGAGTAGACTTTTTAGTGTCTAGGGTTGTGATGTAGTCGAATGTTTTGTTTTGCATGTTAGTTGTTGGATTCTTGTGTTGAAATTTGTGTTTGCTTGATTGTGTTTGATTTTAATTGCAGATTAAATTGTTTGATTCTTATTGGTTTACCACTAGATGAATAACCACATCTAGAAGGTACTTTGGCTCTTATAATCTCTCAACCAAACTAAGTACATGAGGTAGGATTAGTGATCCGAAAGGTGAAACCAAGTAGTAGCCGACAGGTGAATATTTCCTCTATCGACGGATAGAGGTTACCTTTAGTATACCAAACAAGCAACTAGGTAATTCGGACCAATATACGACAGTTGAGGTCTAGAACCCGACAGGGCAGATATTGCAATTTCATACCAAGTTAATGAACCAACAAACGACAGTTGAGGTTTAGAAATATTAGGTCTGGTCAGTAGAACCCTACACAAAGGAACAACACAAAGAAACAGTAACTGCTGCATTCACTCGGGGACCACACGGATCGTGTACGACAGTACCCGGCCCGTGTACACTGGACACGACCCGTGTAGGATACTACACGGACCGGGTACCTTAAGGCAGAATTGAGATAAAGTCATAACCCTGGAAACTCTTTTTTATTCATTTTAAAACCACTTTACTGTTTTAAATCTTCTCATTAATTTGTTTAGGAATTTAAACAACCAAAACCAACCTTTTGCAGACTTCTAGTATTTTATAAACTAAGTAGAGTCCATTAATATTCAAACCGTCATGTGGATCGATACCTGAATATACTGCTCGATAGGATTGTACACTTGCAATCCGAATCGAAAGGTGTACCAAGGTTTAAAAGATATAGCTTGCTATACTAAAACTTTGTGCATACACTTCTGTGTGAACACATTTCAACCAGGTACGATCAGACGGTCTGATCAAATTCAGATTTTGAGTTACTTTAGGAAAAATCCGGACACGATATATATATACCTCTCTCTAGCCATTACTTTTGTTTTTAAAAATATATCACATTATTTGTTGGAAGAAGAAAGATTAAAGAAATTTCGATACATTAAAAGGTATATTGATTTGATTTCTTTAGATAACTCTTAAAAAACTGACCATTTTGATTTGATTTCATAAAAAATATCTAAATAAGTGGAATTTATGATTTGATCTCTTGTATATATAGCATCATAAACTAAATTTCATGTCTAAATCTTTACAAAATATTTAATATATTTTTTAAATAAAAGATATATTCTAAAGGTTATGTTTGAAGAATTATCCATTAATTTTCGTATTTAAATATTTCTTAATAACAAAATCTTTCAATTTTTTTTTTTGTAATTATTGGTACTGATCAAAAGAGGATCACTCATGTATTTTTTTTTTTTGTATTTTGATTTAAAGTTTTTGTTTTTATTTTTATTTTTAAACTGTTTAATAGTTAGAGCTGATGTTGTGCAATGATATATATTACAACAATTATTTTTTATAACTATTATAAATAGTTTTCCATCTTTTGTTCTGTTATAGTCAGCATTAAACCAACAATTATTTTCTAAAGAGAGAGAGAAAAGAGAAATAATTCAGAGAAATAAAAGATAAAGAAAAGAAGAAAGGTATTGTCATATTTTAATTAATAATGAATTTTAATTCTTAATTTCAATTGGATAAAATTAATATTTTATGCACAAATTTTGTAACTCTTAATATTTTGATGGATATAAGAACACTCTAGTTCTACTATATATATATTCAAATATAAAGTCTAGATGAATAAATATCAAATAGAAAACATTTGATGGATATACATTGATTTTGTTTTTTTTTTTAAATATCTAAGACAATCTTAATCACTACTTGTAAAAGATATATAGTATGTTTTGTCACTCAGTAATTTTATGATAATTTTTCAAACAATTTCGTATTATATTTTAATTTTTTTAATTTAAATTATACGAATAATTTCGTATTTTAAATTTTATATTCATTGTAAACCGCAACTTATAATTATAAGCTGATATGTCATTTTTAGAATGATTATTAATTAATAGATCTTGCAACATAAAAGATTATTCTATATACATTGCTTCCATTAAAAATTGTAATCATTATATGAGAGGGTTCAAATGTACCGTGATTTTGTGCTCCAATATGCTCCACATCTTTTATCTTCGTTTTCAAAGTCCGAACAGTCGATCCAAACCGCTCAACATGATCTTCATATTAAAATATTCTTGGAGACCAAATTTTATATTTTTTTTAGAATTTTTTTACTATTTTTTTACATAGATACAATATTTTTTTTTCAGATGGTCAAAATCTCCTTAAAACAGTGATTTTGTAATTATCTAAAAAAATAGTAAAAAAATATAAAATTTTGAGGTGACCAATAGTTGACTTTTGTGTCCTTTAATTCTCATGGAGGAAACCAATCGCCTTAAATTTCAAATTTCAATTCAAGAATTGGTTTAGAATGTCTTAAATGAATTTTACCGGACTTAAATATATAATATAATTCGGGACTTGTAATTCGCCACATTTTTTATATTAGAGATTAATAAAACAGGCCGTTGAGTGAGGTTATAATAATATGTATATTATGGATCAATTATTGATCCAAATTGGTAAACATAATATGCATATAAAAATGTATTTCAAGATCAAATTTTATATTTTTTTTAATATGTAGAAAACTATTTCATTCAGATGGTCTATAATTTTTAGATCAAGTAATTTCTACATATCTAAAAAATATTAAACAAAGTTCTAAAAAAATGTTCAATCTGGTCTATAAATACCTTTTTATATAGAAATCATGTTTAACCGTACAGATCAATTATTTGAAGTTTAAAAATAGAGATATAAATTCATATCACAGGTCGATCCGTAATATACATATTACAATGCATATTCTCACTCAACACATGTTTGATACTTCATGAACTATTGTGTACACTTGTCGATTGTGTCGATGCACACTTGCATTGTAGATGTTGTCAAATATGATCTTGGATATCAATGGATGTACATTTAATTTTTATGTATATTACTTAAATGAAGAAATAAATATTATAGATTTATTCTCAATTATTATTTAGATATAGTATTCTTTCAATATGAGACAAATTGAAATTTAATTGGTTTTTTCATCGTGAAGCAATTAAAATTTCACCATTATCAAATTTATATTATTTGATATATAGAAGCAAATCGACTCAAATTTAATGCACTTGCTGTTTAAAGTTGAATGTACTTTAAAAGTATCCTAATTAAATTAGCTAACAAATTCGATTATCTAGCAGCTTAAATAAGCACAAATGAGAAATATTTCCCTTAAGTTTGTGGTTTTGATGAACTTGCACCGAGATATAATACTGCATGCTAATCATCCGATGTTATGAATATAGCTAATTTGTTATTGAAGATCTATATACACTTCATATACTAGAGTAATAACATGCCATGTTGTATTTTAGAACAACAAACTACTGATAAAAAAAAGATGTAACATTCTTGGATAATGGCCGAGTTCATCAGATCATGCATGGTAATGAGTTACAGGAATTTCAGTATCAAATGCAATATAGACTACGGAGCATTTGTAGCGGTTTGCGGCAAATTTTGTTCAAGATGTTGTGGCAACATTTCATCGAGCTCATAATAGCTTGGCATAGCTATCATGTTGAATGTTGTGATTGCTTTGTAATTAATCCTGTTGTACAACCGTAAGTTTTGTGAATCACACAATAAAAGGTGTTTTAGTACTGCCAAAGCTTCCCTGAAACTATAGGCCATTGTTGAACCAAGTTCCTGAGGCATTGGCTGAAGGAAAGGTGCCTCTGATTATGAATTCTGTAGAATTGTAAAAGAATCTTAAAATAAGTATTTAATGATCAAAGTTGCAAAATTTAATAGAAATAATCTCCCTTAGTCATAGTGATAAGTTTTCAGGTGATGGTGTACAAACAACAAGAATCAAATATAAATTAAAAGTCTCAGGTTAGACTTCTAAGTCAGGGTTTCTTTTCCCTATTTTTGGCTTTGCTATGATCTCAAAGATTCAATAAAAGCTACTTTTCAAACACAAGGGTTGCTTTTCTTTGTTTGGCATCATAATAAACATGTCAAATTAAGTTTATCAAGAATTAATGCATTCATATTGTTAGAATTGTCACCGACTTTTTGAGCTGAAATAATATTTACCTTTTTCCTAGATCACTCGTGCTAAATTGTAGAGAAGCAAATCTTGTTGTAGCTACTAACAAAGTAAGTCCTCATTTTCCTTTCTCTGTTCAAACATTAACAAAAAAAAACTCATCAGTTAATCAGACAACCATTGATCGATTGGTAGCTAATTTAAGTAGCAGAAGGTATCAATAATCTCAATTGAAAGCTGAGAAAACTGAAAAGATCACATAGATAATGTGCTCGCGCTTAAGTCTGAAAAATTAGCATATCAACTAACTTTTGATAACAGTAGAACCATTGAACAAATGATAAAAAGAAAACTACTCTGTTGAATATCAATACATATATGTAAGTTGCGCTATTGGATTTTTCTTTTCTTTTAAATTACTTTTTTTACTTGCATGTAAAGCATCTTCTGTAGTATTCATTCAGCAAGTACCATAAGAAAATTATATTGCATTTGCAAGCTTAAATTGCAATAATAGAATCATCCAAAACAAGAAAAATTAACTCCATTATTAGAAAATAAAACTATTATTTAAGTTAAATCTTGAATAATGAAGTGCCACACGTAACATAGATCTTATTGAGATGTTCAGGAACCGGTAATAACATTTGTGAAGGCATACAATATATATATATATATATATATATATATATATATATATATATATATATATATATATATTGTTGATAACGGCCTAGCAGGATGAGCTTTTAAGGATGATTTTTTTTTTTTTCAGAGTATCAACAAAACTAAATTTAAAAGGAATAAAGATTAAACCCTCCTAAGAAATAAGTTTTAAAACTACAAACACAATAATAAGATTTGGCCAAACTTACTACATTTTCAGTGCAGACTAGACAAAATTAAAAGGCATGGATGGATGTGATAATGTACCTAACAGATGGAGCTTGTTCTGGCCACTTGTTTAACTTTTATCCTCCAGGAAAGCTACTCACAGTGTCATCTTCTACAACAATCGTTGGTTCAGGAAAAACAACATAAGATATTACACAAGCTTTTTAAGTGTTACCAAAAAACAAATTCTTGAAACACTATAATATCATAATTGACAAGCTTTTTAAGTGCCCATCCCCATTGTATCACAAGTATTCTGATTGTTCTTATCAGTATTTCGGTAAGGTTTTCGGACTTGGTAAAATATGTGCATCTATCGTGTGATATTGAGAAAATTGGTTGCTCAAACGCAAAAGTTCGGTTAGGGTTTCTGATTTGGGAGAAAGAAGACATCAGTTATGCAATTTTGGAAAAATAGAACAGAAAATTGAAAAAATAAAAAGACTATCGATCCATGGTAGAAGCGAAAAAACCTGAAGTCAAGACAGATCGTTGATAGTTGAAGCTAGCCTGGGGTACGAAGAGGAGGGATTGAGAGAGAGAGGCAGTGTCGCCACTCGCCAGATATCATAGAATGTTGTGCAATGTGAGAGGAAAAGAGGCGGCACTTCCGAGATGCAGGGCCTAGGGTTCGCCGCTTTTTATAGTAGCGTGAATTTAGGTCCGATGGCCATCGGACTCAAAGTGAGTTCGATGAGTTCTATGACCGTCCAATCTACATTAAGCTGCGCGCCCGCAACTTCGGTTCTGCTTTAACATTCGTGCGCGCTAATTAAATCAGATTGGACAGTCTCTAAACCGATCGGACCCAAGCTGCTCTCATCGGATATATACCTATATAACCCTCTATAACTTAAATTGAAGTTATATTAACTTCTGTTAAATTTTCAAATTTAAATATTATTTCATTTACCCATAGCATATATTTTATTCTATACTATAAACAAAATTAGATGGTCATTCATTGAAAATTAAAAGGATGTCAATGCGCCCTTTCCATTCACTGATTCACACATTAGGATATATATATATAGAGAGAGTGTGTGGCTAATTTGCTGCCAGCAGCATTTCAGCAAACTGCCGCCAAGTCTGTAAGCCGCCAGATTTGATTTTAGATTCGTGCCTTAATGAGGCGTTGATTTGATTTTGATGGAACGAAAAATTTGAAAAATGAAAGGGCTCCGTTAGGATTTCCTTTGTTTCCCTCAACGCGTCTCTCTATTTCTCTTGTGCATCTCCACCACCGTCGACGAGTCAGAAGAAGGCTAAGGAACGGGTCCTCCCTCTCTCATGTGCCTCTCTCCTTGGTTCTCTTCTTAGTCCGCCAAGCTCGCACCAGGTTCGTCCAGCTCTAGGTAGCTCCGACGACTCGCCCTCCCTCCTCCCTCTCTCGTGCTTGCCTTCCTCCCCCCAGTGCCTCTCGCTCCGCCTCGCTCCTCTCGCTTCTGGTTTGCTCACAGGTTAACCATCTTTCAAAAACCCTAGATTTTTTCAGTTTGCCTAATTTTTCTAATTATTCTGGTTTATTTCGAAAAAAATATGTTGTAAAGATAGATAATGGACAGCATATTAGCCGATTGTAGAACCTTGTTTTCATTATTGTTTTTTCTAAAGGGTGAATAAGTAACTTTTTGCACCTGTTAACCACAAAACTGGAGTAGGGTGAAAGAGAAGAAGCAAAAAAGTGGAAGAGAAGAAGGTACAATATGTGAAGGTATCAATTTTAGTTATTAATAAATTTTAAATCTTAATTTCATTAGGATTAAATATAGTATGGACAAACTACTTAATTAACTTTTATATTTTCATGGACATATAGTAATATGTCTGGATGAATAAATATCCAAATAGGAAAATTATATGAGTATATATTTGATTTTGTCTTTTTTCACTGTAAGACAATTAAAATTACTACTTGCAAGAGAGTATTTTTTGTCCCGAAATTTTTAAAGTTACCATTTGTTCAAAAAAAAAAAATCACGAAATCTGAGTATTTCTGATCTACCACGGCGGCAGAACCATTCTGCTGCTTCAAATACTGGGGACCGCACAGACATTCTGCGGTCCCAGCCAAGGGTCCGCATAATGGTTTTGCGGCCCCATTATTTTTTTTTTACAGAAATTTGATTTAAAAATTTTGGTCACCAGAGTTTGGCTCAGAAATCGAATGTTTTGGTCACCAATCAAATTTGAATACTATATCAAAGTTAAACACCTAAGTTTGATTTACAAATTTCGGTTACCAAAATTTATTGGGGCTGCATAATGCCTATGCGGTCCCCAGTATTTGGGGCCGCACTAGTGTTCTGCGACCGTGGTAAATTCACAAATACTCAAATTTCATGGTTTTCTGGTTTATTTTTTTTGAACAAATGATAACTTTAAAAATTTCTGTTTTTTGTCACATGAATAATTTATGATTAGTTTCCAATCAATTTCGTGTTATTTTTTATGTGAATTAAAAATTAATTTGAATTCAATTATAGGTGTAATTTGTAATTAAAATTATAATCATGTAATTGTCAGCTTTAAAACAATTATGAGCTAATATGACACTTTTAGACCGATTACTGATTAAAAAATCTCACAACATTAATAATTGATCTACATCGTTTCAATTGATTTTGTAGCAATCATATTAGCATTTGTAATTACTTTACAACAAGGATGAAGTTGCTCTAAGACGCAGTGGCGAAACATAGTAGAGAGCAAAGGGGCTAAGCCACTCCAAATAAATTGAAATTTTATACTCTAGTCTATTAAATTTTGTAATTCGTATATGTATTAATACCTTTTAGCCCTCCTTATAAAATAAAATTTCATTATAGTTAATTTTTCAGCTCCTCAATCTCTATTTTTTAGTTCCGCCCTTGCTAAGCCGGGTGAAGACATGTGAGTCAACTTGCGACGGAGTTTGAAATTTTAAATTGGAAACCACTAAATAAAATTTAATTAATATTTTTTACGCATAATTCTAAAAGAAAGATAAAAATGAAATTTATGCCCACCCACTTAGTAAAATTAAAAAACTGGATTGCAACTCTTGGGGAAAAGAAAAGGCAATGCAAATTTGTGAGTAGGAATTGATGTAGTGTATCTTTTATATTAAATTTATCAATTCGTGATCTTTCTTTGGATCTTGTACATAGTAACAATATACGTGAGAAATTTATGAATAATTTGCGTTTTATTCGTTTTTTTTTTTACATTTTTGAACCGAACTCCGAATAAAACGCAAAAAAATATAATACGTTTTATTCGCGAATAAAACGCGAATCACAAATTATTCACGAGAAAAAACGCGAAGAAAGAGCGAATTATTTTTTTTTTGGGGGGTTTTTTTGGGTTTTTTTTTTTTGCTTCCTTGTTGTACCGAATCATTCCCGAATTATACCCGAATCACGAATTTTTGACCCCGCCGAACCGAACCCAAACTATTCATTTGTCACTATTCATTTTTGCACACCAGATAGATCCACAAGACTTTGCATTTTGCTTTCAGTTTGCACCGTAACCAAAAACAGGCAAGGGGTGGAATAACACAAAGAGACATTTTTACTGAAAATTACAGATGATACAATAAAAAGAGCTGGGTTATGGTGAGTTGTGAAGTAAGAGGTCATTTTTACTTCACGCTCATATTTTCATTTTAAAAATTCAAACGACCGATCCGAACCGCTCAACATGTTCTCTATATTGAAATGTGCTTGGAGACTAAATTTACATTTTTTGAAATTTTTTTACTATTTATTAAGCCACTTTGAAAATCGCTGATCCGGTGGTCCAGAAAATTTTACTGTTTTTACTGTTCACAGTGGATCAGCAATTTCAAGGTGGCTTAATAAATAGTAAAAAAATTCCAAAAAATGTAAAATTTAGTCTCCAAGCACATTTCAATATTTAGAAAAAGTTGAACGGTTCGGATCGGTTGTTTGGATTTTTAAAATGAAAATATGGCGTGAAGTAAAACGACGTTTTACTTCACAACTCACCATAGCCTATCTCCAATAAAAATATCACCAATTAATCAGAAACAGGGCAAAATTGGAAAAAAAAAAAAAAAAAAACTTGGTTCAGAGTATAAAAAGCAGAAACTTTGCCAGATAGATTAGTCGCACTTCATAAGTCTAGTTGATTACATTTGTTATTGTTCACACGTTAATTAGGTTAAATAATACCCAACAAAAAGATCAATGAGTTTAGCCATGTGAGAGGGAAAAACAAATGGCGAGAGAGAGAACAGAGAGGCGCACTTAGGGAGAGAGCAGAAAGAGAAAGAAGATCAGATAAGAGAGCGAAGAGAGATCAAAAGATGAAAATTCCCATTTATGCTGTAATAACCTGAGAAAATGCACTGAAATCTCAGCCTTTTGTTTTTCTAAGAAATTAATCAGAGCCATTAAATCAGGGGTTAAACATGTTAAAGAAGGAAAAAAACTAATGAATAATCAGTCCTTGGCAGCATTGTATATAATAGTATAGATAACTTATTCAAAAGAATTTTCTTGACTACATTTTCTGACAAGCATACTCCTAACCTTCAGGAATTTGTATCCTCAGCATTAACTCAAAATGGAATATTTTTGAGTTAATGTATCTCGACCATTCGATCTGTCTTAAGATTTGTTCGGATCTAGTTTGCACGAATATTGAAAGGTCCCCTATGTTATAGGCAGAGCCGGATTAGCTCCGTTTAAAATTAGACGATTGAAATTCATTAACTCAAAAGATTTCCTTTTGAGTTAATGTAGAGAATACGCGTTTAACCTTCAGAGGATTGGAAAGAAAGCATAATAGTAGTTCTGTGGAGAATTGAGTCCATTTTTTGTCTAGCGAGAGTTCGAAAAGTAGAACTAGGGTGTTCTTAAGTTTATCAAGTTTCTTTGTGAATTCAACTCTAAAACTTATTGGGTTGGTTTCAAACGACGAATTCAAACTGTTAAAATATATCTACCTTACGAGTGATGCGTCTACATGTGAAAATTTTAAATTTTAAAATTAATTCTGTATTGAGTAAAATGGTAAAAAAATGTTCAAAAAAATACAAACATTAAAATTAATTTATGAACCTTTTAATTTTCTTTTGAAATCTTTGTAGAAGTTGCGAAGTTATGAGCAAGAACATTTTTTTATAACAACTGTGCTAACACCGCCCATCTCTCGGAAGAGAACAGAGTAGGTCTGATGCCCATCAGATCTACTTTTTGGTTCAACGAGCATAATGACCGTTCGATCTAATTTAAGATTTGTAAAACAGAGAAGAATAGAATTGCGAAATTGAATTGTTGTTTCATTTCTTGAATTGATGTACAACAATATCCGTGTATATAGCCAACATGATCCAAGCTAGACCTTTCCAGAATCTATCTAACTAACTAACTAACTTTACAACAACTTTGACTATAGTGTTGACTAACAGCTTTGACTAATTACATCTCTGTTGACTAACTAACTGCCTTGAGTCATTAACTTGACTATCTCTATTAGCCCCCCCGCAAGCTGGACCAACGGTTAGCTTGGAAGTGATAAGTGAAAAACGTGGTGAAGCAAGAGGCTTGGTAAAAATATCCGCAATCTGATCTCGAGAAGATATGAAACGAATGAGAAGAGCCTTGCTAGCAACACGTTCACGCACGAAGTGATAGTCAATCTCGACATGCTTGGTACGAGCATGAAACATAGGGTTAGAAGCTAAGTAGGTTGCCCCAATATTGTCGCACCATAAAACGGGGGAAGAAGAAAGAGGAATATGAAGCTCGGCCAACAAGTATTGAAGGCAAATAATTTCTGAACTTGCAACGGCTAAGGACTTGTATTCGGCTTCCGTGCTCGAACGAGCTACGGTGGGCTGTTTCTTAGCGCCCCAAGAGATGATATTCGCACCAAGATAGATGCAAAAGCCAGAAGTGGAACGGTGATCATCTAATGAGCCAACCCAGTCAGCATCACAATATGCATGGAGAGTAAAGGAGGAGATCGGTGTAAGTGAGATGCCATGAGAAAGAGTGCCGTTGAGATAGCGAAGAATACGCTTGACGGCAGCCTAATGGTGAGTTGTAGGAGACTGCATGAATTGAGACACCTTGTTGACCGCAAAGGCTATATCAGGTCTGGTAAGAGTGGCGTATTGAAGAGCACCAACAATAGAGCGGTAAAGGTGTGGGTCCTCAATAGGGTCACCATCAAATCGAGAGAGAGAGCATGTAGGAATCATTGGAGAGGGGTAGGAGTTGGAATGTAACATGTTAGCCCGAGTTAAGACATCCTTGATGTACTTGGTTTGAGAGAGGTGTAAACCATGGGAAGTCGGTTTAACCTCGATTCCAAGGAAGAAATGAAGGTTACCCAAATCTTTTAGAGCAAATTTCATTTGTAGGGAGTGAATAAAGGTTTGGATAAGGGCAAGAGTGGATCAGGTGACAATGATGTCATCGACATAGACAAAAACTATAAAGGTCCCATTTTTGGAGGAGGAAATGAAGAGAGAAGGGTCAAAACTCAAAGCCTTGAATCCATAGGTGATAAGAGCCGAACTCAAGGCATGAAACCAAGCCCTAGGACTTTGTTTAAGCCCATAGAGAGCTTTGGACAGCAAGCATACATGATTTGGTTTGTCGGGGTTGACGAAGCCCGGCAGTTGTTGCATGTATACGGTTTCTTGGATATCACCATGTAAAAATGCATTTTGAACATCGAGTTGTCGCATGGGCCATCCAAAGGATAGTGCAAGGGTCAGGACAAGACGAATAGTGGTGGGTCGGACGACCGGGCTAAAAGTCTCAAAGAAATCGATGCCCTCTTCTTGGTGAAAACATTTGGCAACAAGACGAGCCTTGTAGCGTTCTAACGATCCGTCCGCACGGCGCTTTGTCTTGTATACCCACTTACATCCTACGACATGTAAGTCAGGTGTAGAAGGGACGAGAACCCATGTGCGATTGGCGAGAAGAGCATCATATTCTTTGTTCATCGCTTCGACCCAATGTGGATGGATTTTGGCTTGATTAAAGGTGGTAGGCTCTTTGTCCGGCAAAGATTCGGTTATGAGGGCTGTGGTGGCCGAATGTGCATGTTTGGCTTTGCTACGAGTGATCATGGAGTGAACCTGAAGAACAGCTGGAGTGTCAGAACAAATAGGCTTCTCTGGAACCGAAGGTGTACAAGGCTCGGTTTGGTGAACTTTGGTGGAATTCGGATCCGCTACAACAGTAGAAGGAGCCGACTTGTTGGGGAGCCGCCTGGAATAGGTGAGAAAAGGTAGGGGATCCGGTGCAATAGGTGAAGGACCCGACTTGGGTTCAGTGGGATTAGCAAAAGGATTCGGATCCGCTGCTATAAGGGAAGGACCCAACTTGGGTTGAGTGGCAGGGAGTACTCGGTGAGAGGATAGTGGATCCGCTGCAGGTGAAGAAGTACCCGAAGTGGTTTGGGCAGTAGAGAGGTTGGGATTTTCTGTGGCAGTGGCGAAGGGGACTCCAGAAGGCTGAATGTGAGAGGCAGCAGGTATAACACCAAGCCAAGTGGAGAGAACAGGGACAGAGGAGGTCGAAATTTCTCCAGAACTTGCTTTGCTGAATGGAAATTGCTGCTCATCAAAAATAACATGCCTCGAAACAAATAATTTGTTAGTGTCAATATGATAGCACTTGTAACCTTTTTGAGATAAGGTATAACCAAGAAAGACACATGGTTTGGAGCGAGGTTGGAGTTTATGATCATTGTAGGGTCGTGTATAAGGAAAACACAAGCACCCTAAAACCCGCAAAAAAGAATAATCGGGTGTTTTATTAAAGATTTTAAAGAAAGGAGAGGAATCTTGATTTGTAGGAGGTTGACGGTTTATTAAATAAACCACACTAGCAAACATATCATCCCAAAAATGTTCGGGAATGGATGCATGAATCATTACCGCAAGAGCAAGCTCAACCACATGTCGGTATTTGCGTTCCGAAACATTGTTTTGTTGGGGAGTATACGGACAAGTGGTTTGGTGAATAATGGAGGGAAAAGAGCGTGTGATAGGCTTGTATTCTGTACCCCCATCAGTGCGTAAAATTTTAATTTGCCTTTGTAGCAAATTCTCGACTTGGCTTTTAAAAGAGGTAAACACATGAATGACCTCATCCTTGGAACGCAAAAAACAAATCCATGTGTATCGGGAGTAATCATCCACAAAAAGAATATAATAACGAAAACCGTTTCTTAAAAGTAAAGGTGCGGGACCTCATACATCCGAATATACAATCTCAAGAGGAAAAGAAGAAAAAGAAGTGCTACGAGAAAATGGCAATCGATGTGATTTAGCCAAAATACAATCATGACATAAAGACATCTTATTTTTATTGAAAGGAAGATTATTGGTAAGTAAGAGTTTTTTAGTAGTTGTAGAAGAGGGGTGACCAAAACGAGCATGCCAAACATCAATCGACACTCGTTCGCCAAAATGAGCTTGGGGTTGAACAAGACATGGATGAGGTAGAGGGTAGAGTCCTTTAGTGAGCTTGGCTTGAAGAAGGATCCTCATGGTGGGGCGGTCCTTAATAACACAAAGGTTAGAAGAAAACTCAATAAGAAGAGAATTGTCATATAACAATTTGGATAGGCTCACTAAATTTTTAGTAAAAGATGGAACATGTAACACATCTTTTAATGAGATTGTATGGTCGGAAATATGAAAAAGAGTAGATCCAATGTGAGAAATAAGCATACCCGCACCATTACCAACATGAAGCTTGTCGAAGCCTTCGTATGGTAAGAAAGATAAAAGGTTGTTCAAGTCATTGGTGACGTGGTGTGTAGCTCCCGAATCAAGGTACCATTCAGATCCATTAGAATGAGGTGTGGTTTGTGCATTATTTGCTTGAAATGGAGCATTTTGAACCAAATGAGCTTGAAACACCTGCTGACCCTGCTCTGGATAATTAACAAGGTCGGTCCTGTACCAACAAATTCTAGCATGATGACCTCTCTTAAAGCAGATTTGGCATATAGTGTTTCGGTCCAAATGAGAACTGGGGGTCGAATAAATGGGTCTAGGTGCAGTCGTCCTTGTAGAAGAATTGGGCCTTGGAGTGAAAGAATTGGGCTCGGGACTTGGATTAGGCAGTAAAGGGGGGCGGCCTTGAGTTGGATAAGGATGAGAGGTGTGACTATTGCCTCTGTTGCGATAACCACCCCTACCGGGTTTAAAACCCGATTTGGAATTGGTAAAGAAAGCCGTCGGCTGCTGAGAAGAAGGAAGAGAGGAATTATTACCATTGCTCGACTGGGAATTGAGTAGGTTTTCGTGAGATTGCAACATCGCCTGAAGTTCGGTGAAGGAGCTAGCGGCAACAACGAAGCTGTTGAAGTCAGATCCGAGACCTCCAAGGACTTGAATAACCAGATCATCGTCAGTGACTGGATAGCCTATAAACGAGAGCTCATCCGCCAAAGATCGCATCTTCCGACAATAATCCGAGCAGCTCATGCCTCCTTTCGTTGTGGTTTAGAGAGCTCGACGGAGCTCCGAGAGGCGTGTCCGAGACGTAGCAGAAAAGGATAGCTGAAGATAAGTCCAGAGCTCGGCGAAGGTGCAAGAGACTACCTGGCCGAGGATTGTGTCAGACAGGGAAGAACGCAGCCAGCTGAGAATGAGCTGATCTTGGCGACGCCAGTGAGGAAAGCGAGGATTCGAAGTGCGCACACCTTCAGTTGTCACAAACTCTTCGGGCGGAGCATCAGTAAGGTACTGGTACAAATCATGACCATGTAGAGCAGGAGTAATTTGAGATTTCCATGGTAGGAAGTTGTCTCTGGTTAGTTTTGTAGAGATAGGAATGTTTAGAGCTATAATTGGATTAAGAGGGGTTTGAGAGGTTAGAGTAGAGGTGGAAGAAGAGCCCATGGCTCTGATACCATAAAACAGAGAAGAATAGAATTGCGAAATTGAATTGTTATTTCATTTCTTGAATTGATGTACAACAGTATCCGTGTATATATAGCCAACATGATCTAAGCTAGACCTTTCCAGAATCTATCTAACTAACTAACTAACTTTTCAACAACTTTGACTATAGTGTTGACTAACAGCTTTGACTAATTACATCTCTGTTGACTAACTGCCTTGAGTCATTAACTTGACTATCTCTATTAGTGCGCACAAAAATTGAAACAGACACACGAATTTTAAGGCGCTATGCATAGTGATTAAACCCGTCGAACCAAAGTAGGTCCGATGCCCATCGGACCTACTCTCAAGTGCTCTCAGAAATCTGATCTCAATGCTAGATTTGAAATTGGTATTTTATTTTACTAAATTCTGCCAGCGATCAAGTATTTCTATCAAGTCAAACTGTTCTGAAAGCTGTCATAATTACTTTAACTTTTCGAACTTGAGGTAATACTTCTATTTTTCCCTTGAAGTAGCTAGTAGGCACAGTGCCTCAAGGGAGTTTTTAATTAGTTTTGTACACAAAGGATTGCACCACGATTTTTCTCCATGCCATTGCCAGAGCCAGGCATCAAGATTTCCTCCCCTTCTCAGTACTGTTCAAGAAGTGTTTCTTCAAGATTTTGGATATGGATATTACCAGAAATAGCATGACCACCACCTAAGGTATATATATTTTGATTTCATGGTATATTACAAGAACCCTCGTTGGCATATTGTCTAGGAGGTCATCTGATGGTTTAAAACTTCTGTTAAACAAATTTACAAGGGGAGCGAGCATGAAGTTTATCCGACATGCCATTTTACGTGTCGTCTGAAGTACAATACATCTTGTATGCTGAGCAAAGGTTTAAATAGTGTTTATCGCGTCATAGCAGAACGGCTGAAAAAACGACGCTATGGCTATATAGTGCGAAATAGCGCGCTATAGCGGCGCTGTATGGCCATAGTGTCATAGCTTTTTTGGTCCGAAAACGCTACAGCGCGCTATTTAGAACATTATTGCTGAGCAAACCAATGTTTTATTAAATGGCAAGATCTTGAAAGAAAATTAACAAAACAATAACAAAATCCAACATAACTATTTTACTATTGTTTCAATCCTTGAAATAAAGAAGAAAAGCTGTTTTAGTATATAAATTTTCCTGATTTTTAGACCATCATAAAAAAAAATTCCTGATTTTTAGATCAACATAGTATTGAAAGTGATTAGGGTAAAATAAAAAGTATGTTACCTTAAATTCAGTTCTTATCAGTTGCTCCTTTCCAGTAACTAATTTCATAAACCATAATTGCATGTAGAATTAAATTGAGTTCTGAAATCATCTAAGTTACTTTATATCACCAGCAAGTCAATGACATAAAAATAGACCACAAAAAGTTAGAAAAAGCATTAAAATCTATGACTAAATTATACCAAAAGGCACAGATACCAGTGAAATGCTTTAATCTACGAACCTGAGAATTCCTGCCATAATCATACATACAACTAACAAAAATAAAACCAATATAGGGTGCTACTGTACAACCATAATCATCTCTTAGCTAATCTAAACTACAATGAAAAAGAATATATATGTAGATTTCATATCCTCAAATTTGTACGCTCTTTAGCACATAAATGTCAATCAGCTGCCTCCAATGTTCTTGTTTAATCTGTAGGGGTTACATAATCATAATCTGACCTAAGAGGATCCAATTCCATGGGATCTCCCTTTTTTTGTTCTCCAGATGAAAATATGGAATCTGTGACAGGTTGTATAGCCTACAGGGAAGCACAGAAATAAGAAAAAAAAAAAAAACTTGAAATAGAATAATAGAAAGAGATATGAAATCGACTACTTTCTGTAACAAGAATCACAAACCTCAGGTTGAGATCTTCACGGTGCAAAAACCACCATGGACCTGATTTGATTGCAGCCTGAGAAAGCAAAACAATGAAGAGTTAGTAAGACTATATCAAGAAATATGCTACAAAACTGAAATTGAAAATGAATTCAAATGCTGCTACATACCTGAGAATTCCTGCCACCGCTCGCAACCCCATAAAAAGAGTCAATCCAACCCACACACCAGGAAGGCCATAAAATTTTGGAGCAAATAACAAAAACAATGACGACATTGCCCCAACACTCATCTAAATAACAAATAAACAGGTAAGTAATAACAAACCAAGGAGAACAGATTACAGGGCAAATCATCACACAGTGAGATGTACTAATAAAATTGACATTATTGAAACAGCACATTTTACCATGGCAACAGCTGCATATGAAAAATCAGATACACCATAATGTAGACCATCGAAGATGAAAGCAAGACTGTTAATTGGCTGACTGGCACTAACAAACTAAAATTTTCAAAAGAATTAAGATTATTCAGCATAAAAAAATGTAACACTATCCACTCCGATAATTAAAATGAAAGGTGATTAAATAGTTTCTTCTTTCAGCTGAAAAAAAATCAAGGCTCAGGTACAAAAATTTTAACTGTAAAAAAGCATACCAGTACACCAGACTTGACTACTTGCAACACTTCAGGATCTTTTGTAAACAGTTCTGCCAGTCTTCCAAAGGAAGCACCCAAACCAATAGCTAATGCAATACCAGCAAATACTCCGACCTGGAAACAAAAGCACACAATATAACTAACAAGTTAAAAGAATACATAATTTGGAGAATTATTTCAATGCTCAATAGAGCAAATTAACAAGGAGATTGTCACCTTCAATGCATAGTAGGCAACCTCCTTCACCTTCTTGTAGTCAGATTTAGCAAAAGCACTGGCAATCAATGCCTGAGATTATTACTCAACAATTAGAAAAATGAGAGGCACTTAAATTGTTCAGTTTGACAAGAAAAGCTATGGATTGCAGAAGATTGACATTCACATAAAACACATAGAAATTTACTAAAAAGGGGAGATATTCACACATCAATCTGTGTAGTTCCAACAGACATCCCTCCCACATTTAAACTTTTAACATCCCCGACCCACCCCCCGAAAAAAAAAACAACCCACCCCTCTATGCTTATATTACACCCAAGACAGTTAGCATTCCTTATTTTAAAAGAAGAAATGACTAAAATACTCATTATATTCATTTCTTATGTCCCATTTTACTGTTTTCCAGAGCCATATCTGACAAAGAGAAAAGATGCAGTCTAGTAATTTGGTTTTCTAACTCTGTGATCTCTACAGAATTGCATAACATAACCAAAACTAGGAAGAGAAAATAAGCAAAAATTAAGGAGAGGCATTTTAGTTTAGTCAAATCCTGCCAAAGAAATACCTCACCCACATGCAGCACCCAAGATAAATAGTTGAAAGACACAAAAAAAAAAGAAGAAGAAGAAGAAGAAACCTCCTGATTTTACTTACGGCTGCCATAACTACCATAACTTTAGATTGAATGGATATGTTGCAAGTGAAGTGCTAAGAAGTATGAGACAAGAAGAGAAGTTACCTGAGCCGAAACAGCCATAGCATCTGAAAGCAATGAAACAGCTAGCCAAAGTTGTAAGCAAATCTGGTGGCCTGCCATTGCTATTGGCCCCAGCCTCGTCGCCATTGCAGTTCCAAGTGTCATTGTCAGAAGGACTGCAAGTGTCCGTCCCAATAGCAAACCCCCTACAACATTAATTAAAAAAAAAAACAATTCACTTTAACTTTAGACTCAACCACATAAGAAAAATTACAAAAAGATTGTCATAGGTCAACAAACTACCAGATTTGATGTAGCCAGCAAATTGCAAATCTTCCAACTTTGGAGGTAGTAGTTCCGCTCTTTTTCCCAGTGACCACATAAGCAGGAACATTGTCAGGTACCTGATCATTTGACGTTCAAAAGATTATCAGATCAATTGCATGTCACCAATTCAACATCCATTTATCTAATAGCAGCTGGTTCAGTAATTCTTGATTTCATGCAATGTTAAGTGCACCCAAGTGTGCTTCTTGAGGGTTTGGTAATGAGATCTTAATTGCATAAGACATTTGATAAAATGTCATCTATGTAAGACATACTGGGATGCAACAGTAGCAAGAGCAGCTCCAGTTACACCAAGACCGAGCGAGTACACAAGCACAGGAAGTAGAACAACAGATGAAAGGTTCCCAACACCTGCATAAAATAATTTAAAGAATCTCATATCCACTCATAGCATGCCAGTAGCATGAACTGTAGTTTTGGCTCTTACCTAAGTAAAGAACGGGAGTTTTTGTATCCTTAAATCCACGAAAAACACCTTGCATAGCCAAAGTAAGCACAACAGCAGGAGCACCTAAAGCTCTTAGTTTAAGAAACATCTCTGATGGACATCTCATAGGTGATGCCTACTCGTAAATATAAAGAAAAACAATTTTAAAAATCAAGATATACACAGCATTATGGAATATCATGAACCAAAATGTACAAACTTACAGTTGATACACCCATCAAGTTGAGAAGTATTCCGGAGCCAAAAAATAAACCAATGGCCTCAACAATGCCAATTCCAGAAGCCAATAGAAGGGCAGATGAAACAGAAGGAAGTCTCATTTTCTCCCCAGTCATGTGCCCATTCTGAGATGCATTATCTACTAAAAACAGAAGAATTTTCATGTATGCCTTCTAAAAGTCCAAAAACACTCATCCATCGAAAATAAGCTAATATTTTTTACTCAAGCAAAAGACAGAAAACCCTTGGATTCCCTCACCCACTAAATTTTGTTAACTCACAAGTTTTCCTATGAAATTACCTTTCTACCTCAAATAAAATACAACACTCTACCTGCCAATGCTCCCCCACCCCCAAAAAAACAAAAAAGGGTTTAGAGGCACAAAAGAAAACTGTTGTGACATCCATTCCAAGCTAAATCATTATTTTTCCTTACAAGAAAATAATCTCTAAAATCCATATGATAAATAATTATAATCTAAATTTCAGTCTAAAATATGTGTAAGATAGAATGTTCCCTTCAGTCAATAGGCTTGTGAATGGGGCAGACAAGGAAGAAGTGCAATAATAGGGGAATTTTGGACAACATGGTTTAATTTCATTCCCTGTAAAAATTTAACACATGCAAATTCTATATTCCTGAGTTTAAGATATGTAAATTGAAGTCTAGTGATGGAAGAGTAATTATGACGGTTTGGTAGGGTAAATATGGTTTTCCAGATTTTGCAACGTTATACATCAATTTCAGTAACAAAATACTCACTAAAGTAGAACACCTGTTCTTGCTTTTATTATACCTGAGATGGAATTCTTAGAAATCTCTTCTGCCACAAATGAGGTGGTAACACTCAAAAGAGGGATATTGAAGAGCTTTGATATGAGATTGAAGACCGTTACGGCAACTCCAGCTGAAGCCAACTCCACAGACCCTTCAAAAAAGAAGACATTCTATCATGCACAAGTTTTAAGAATATCTAGGGTTTTTCCACGCTATGAATGAAACAGTACCTAATCTGCCAATATATGCTGTTTCCATCAATTGTGAGAAGGGGTCAATTGCTTGTGCAACTATTGCTGGCAAAGCAAGAAGAACGAGTTCATTTCTAGCACTGCTGTCATGGGTTCCTCCCACAGGATTTCCTACTAAATTACTAAAGCAGAAATTGCTCCATTAAAAAACAAACTCAGAAAAATGTCTCCTAAAAAACATCAGGTAAATTACAAACTTGAGATGCCACAGACAATTAAAACAATTAAAAACAGACAAGGGGAACATTACATACAATTAAAAAGAAAGAAAAAAAGATCCTCGTATCCAGTTATTAAGCAAGGAACTCAGCTCCCACACCAAACTCTAAAAGCACCCAAAATCAATTAAAAAAACTCCTTTCAACAAAAAAAAAAGAACATAAAAGACAAGCTCACTCTTATAATCACTAGAATTTAAGCAAGTAACATTTTATGCATCAGGCCATATGTCTCTCACATTACTACAGTTTGCTGACAAAACAGTTATCAAAATGTAATGGGAAGTTTTATATTGACAATCATATTTATTGACAAACGCAACAACCGACAAAACAGTTATCAAAATAAAAAATATAAACTTTTACATATGTTCTTTATAGTTTAGATAGGTTGTGAGTTCAAGTTGATGCAATTTGGAAATTGTTTGATCATATGATCAAGTGCAGATAAAACTGACCATTAGTTGCTCAATGGATGACCAATTCATTTTTAACTGCAACAAATTTGATCAACAACCTATCTAAACTATAAAGAAGATATTTGTAATTTTACCTTTTTTATTTTCATAACTGTTTGATCGGTTTTCACAGTTGTTAAACAAGTTTGTTGCCAATGAAACCCTACTCGAAATGTAGTATACTAAGCTGGATCACAGAGTGCAAAGAGATATTACGAGGCCGCTTCCTTAAAGCTAACCAATGGGCTCTCCTTATCCTGACCAAATGTTTTGCCACCATTATCTGAGCTCAGACTATAATCTGAGAATGATTGGCTATTGGCTAATAATAAAGGACGCCTCTTGTGCAAAGCTACAGACTGCAATTTCAGATCCTTCAACGGGAAATGTCTTGAGATGTTAATAGTATTTTTCTGTCGAGCAAAGTAACCATGTGTAGAAGAAGAAATTATCCTTTTATTAGCTTTTTCATTGGAGCTTGCTTCTGATAATCTCGGAAGAAGGGATTGTTGGCATATGGCCTTCATAGTGTTAGTTTTCTAACAGCTGCATAATAAATTGAAGTTGCGTAAGTTTTCTAACAGCTGCACCAAACATTATTTCTCAGGAAAAAAATATTAAGTTTATCAGTTATTTATGCTAAGATATTTTAATGTAGCTGAAATTTAAAATTCAAGGTCAATTACAGATCGGAACGAAGTCAGCAGTAACAGCTAGAACTGCACTTGTATCGAACAGCACTCTCCCATGACAGATTGATTTGAAGGACCAACTACCAAATGTTCCTCTGAAATGCAGATATGGTAACCGCTGTACTTAATTCAAAAGAAAAGGACAACCAATATAAGAGAAACAAACATACCAATAAGCATTTCCACATTTTCACTCCAAAATAAAATCTCAAATCCAATTCCGAAATTTCAGCACATGAATTAAGCTTTAGCCAACATAATTTCGAATACATGAGATAAAACCCAAATTCTCGGGATGAAGAGGAAGAGGAGAAGAATAAGGGTAAGAAATTGGGTTCCATGTATACAACCTGCTATAAACATGGCTTATTATTACTATAATTGCTTCTTTTGGATAGTGAAATATCTTGTAGACTTGGACAAAACAAGCTACAATTTCATATCAGCAAACGCGAGATGCAAAAGCAAATTATATGGACTCTCGCAGGCTGAGATTGCAGAATAGGTTTGTCTAGAAAAGTAAAATCACTTTCCATGGATTTTATCATTGAAGCTGATTATTTATGTCAATTTCAAAATGATACAGTACCAGCTGAGACATGAATGAAAACACTTGGGTTCACCACCTTACCACATATTACATGCAGAGAACAAATCATTTATTTTGTGCAAATCGCAAATCAGTTGTTAGTATAAGAGAAGCTGTAAAATTTTGCTGGGACCAATTAAAACCAGCAAAGGATGAAATACCGAACCAGGTGCATATGTATCATTTTTTGTTTATTGAAAAAAAAAAATAGTATACTCAAAAGGCATAAAGATTTAAGTTTATCTAACAGATATTGCTTCTTTTGGCCTAAATTTTTTCAAAAATTGCGTTGTAAATCTACAATTATACCTTAAAAAAGAAAAGCATTTTAGCAAGGTCACATCTCAAATTAACAATTTCACCATAAGTATTCTAATTGTTCTTGTAATTAGATCTACGTTTCAATTTAGGTTAGGGTTTCTGAATTGAGAAAATTAAAAGAGAGGAGAGTGAAGAAACCTGGATTCCGAGAAATCGATCTACCGCGCGAGCGTGCTGTGAGTTCGATAGTGATCGGAGAAGAGGTGTGAGAGAGAGCAAGCGCTTTCAGTAGGAGAGTTCAACGGATTTAAACTCTGGCGAATAGAAAAGCAGCTCTGAGCATGAATACTGTGAGCATTAAATTTTCGAGGATGCACTCAGTGTTATATTTATCAGTTCACTCAGCGTTACCGTTAGCGTTAGCGTTACCGTTACGGTTCATGATGTAGTCAGTGTATCTTTTATTAGCGTTAGCGTTATGATTGATGATGATCTTGAATCTTGATGTAGTGTATTTTTTATGAGGAAGGTTTAAATATCTTTATTTTTGTGTCTCTATTATATTTTTAGTTTTAAAAATTTTAATAATTTAAAATTTGAAACTTAAAATTTATAATAAAATCGTTGGATATGATATACATCATTTTATCTATGCACATATAAAAAATTACGATATTTTAATTTTGTCTTGGTTGTCATGAAGAGCTTGTAAAAAATGTACTGATGTGGATAATTTCTAGACGTTGATTTTCAATTTATTAATTCACATAAAAATAAATTTTAAATGTGATATTTTTTTATGAGCACATAGATAAAATAACGTAGATCACATCTAACGGCTTTATTTTGACGTTTATGATTTAAATTTTGAGTTATTAAAATTTTTAAAAATAGAGGCATTTGAATCCTCCTCATCTTTTATATTAAAATTTTTAATTTTACGATCTTATGTGATATTTTGGTTTTATGTGACATTTTGGGTAAAAAAATCATGTCGTTGTCTAAAATTTATTACTTGGGCCGTAATTATTTATATAAGGTAGTTGTTTTATTATAAAAAATATAGAATTTTAATAAAATTACGGACGTGTCTCTTGACAAAGAAATACAAATAATAAACATACACGAAAAATGAATTATTAATTAAACATTATATAAAGATAAAACATCTAAACAATAATTTAGAAAGAATTGTATAAAAACTTAAAACTAAAATTTATTTCAAAAAAACATATAATAAATTTATTCGAAAATGTTTTTTAGTTTGGTGAATAATAAAAAAAATTAACATCAATACAAAATGATGCATAAATTTCAAGTATAAAAATAAAATTAATGCACAAAATATTTTTAAAAAGCTACAAATTGAGAATATTTTCTTAATAATGAAATTTTCAAATAACAAGACAGTTTAAAATTTTATAAACATTCGATATGACAAACAAATGAAAAAAATTATAGTTAACTAAACTATTTCAGTAAACAAAATTTAAAAAATAGACGAAGCAATTCAATAAACAAACTTCAAACTAAGATATCCACAAATTGAAAAGACTATCGTTCTAATCTTTTCTCAAACCTATTCCCATTATCTCCATTCTTATATTACGCACGTAGATGTTCTAATTCATCAACTATTGTGATTAAAAGATGAAATTTCAGATTGAATATTAGTCCTCCAATCAAATAGTTTGCTTTCTTTTTTGATTCTATGCATTTTTGTAATATTTTCTACGTATAGAAGTCTAAATTTATTTAGACACGTGCTCGCCACATGTAAATTATATCATCTTTTTTATTGGTCCTCATTTCTTAAAAGTCATTTAAGGAACTTTTAAATTGATTGATAATTGATTGGTCATGTTTTCATTTCTTTTCAATTTTTATATCATTTGATGAATGTTATTTGTTATTTAATATGTCATTTGTGTGAGATTTTTGTATGAAAATATGTCAAAAAGATTAAAAAAATATATATGTATGTACTTTAATATGTTATTTAGTAATGTTATTTGTTATTTAGTTTATTTTTTTATGAAAATATGTTATTTTGTAAGAGATTTTTTTCTCTCTCTTATAATATGTTGTCGTTGCAACGCACGGCATGATACTAGTTTAATATTAAGATCAAAATGGTATGACCAAGGTATTGATACTACCAATTTGTTTTTGTGCTTTTTAAAGTTCAAATAGTCGATCTAAAGTGCTCAACATGTTCTTCATATTAAAATGTACTTGGAGACCAAATTTCACATTTTTTGGAAAAAGTTTCCTACTTTTTATGTATTTTTAAAAATCACTTTTTTAAAAATTTCTTTTTTATTATGAAAAACATTGATTTTCAAAAATTCATAAAAAATAGTAAAAATGTTCCAAAAAATGTAAAATTTGATCTCCAAGCCATTTTAATATAAATAACACATTGAGCACTTCATATCAACTATTTAAACTTTAAAATTACAAAAACAAATTTTCATACCACTTTGATCTTAGCCAAACTCCTAAATTCTGTATCTTAAATGAAAAAAATGCTCATAAACATACTCAGTTTGACAGTTCGGCGTTGGCTGCATCGTTGTTTTTCCTCATTAATTTTTTTTAATAATTATTGAGAAGTTTGGATAATTAGTGAAAATCTAAAATTCTAAAATTATTGAGAAGTTTGAATAATTTTTTTTAAGTGATTTTCTACCTATCTTAAAAAATAGTTAAAAAAATCTAAAAAATATAAAATTTGATCTGCAAGTATATATTCATATGGGGATCATGTTGAATGATTTGGATCGACCGTTAGGATTTTGAAAACGAAAATAATGATCCATATTACAGACCAATCCGTGCTATGCATAGTACCATATACTCACTCATAAATAGCAGCCATACTAGAATGCTGCTTTTCTATGTTGAAAAAAAGTAACTATAAATTCTATAATCATTTTAACGAACCGGACTTTGTGCCTATACCTGTCTGATTCACTGGATAAACCCACTGCTAGGAGAGCAGCTTGGGTCCGATGCCCATCGGACTCAAATTTGGGTCCGATGGGTTTCGGGACTGTCCGATTTGATTTACAATTTATGCGCACGAATTGTAAAGCAGACGCGAAAGTTGTAGGTGCGAATCTTAAAGCAGATCGGACGATCATCAAACCCATCGAACTCAGTTTGAGTCCGATGGGCATCAGACCCAAATTGACCTCCACTGCTAGATGTGGTTCATACAAGTTAATACATTATTAAGGTACTGACACAGGTTGCATGTGGGGACAAGCCCCACCTGCTGATAAATAGCTTACGAGTTATGACAATCTACTTGACTACTCCCTTCTCAGAAAGTGACCAGTTAACAAAATAATGCACTAAGCATAGTTCAGCCAAGAACAACAACTTAACAATCCAAGGATCCTAATGTTAGGTTCCAACACCCAACGACCAACGGCATATTTGATTACTAAATCAGTTAAAACAAGTCCACTTTTTTTCCTTTTGTGAATAACAAGTACCAGTTAGTGGTACTGGTAATTAACAGTCAGTATGATACCAATGGTTGCTCTTTCAGGATGGCGAAGAAAGTCCATTGCCTTAACTTGAGAAATTCAGCTGAGATAATAATTCATTTTATTAACAAGAATTTTAACTTCTTCCTAGATACAACACCACTCAGTTGATGAATTGTGAAACATTGCCTCAATAAACAACTAGCACGTCTCATTACATAATAGTATGCTTCTCAGAATAGTTCCAACCAGTGAGAAGGACACGAGGAACAACTCCTTCGGGCACCTCAAAGTAGAGATCGACTTTCATTGTTTCACCTGGTACAATCGAGAAATAATTATCAGAGTAATGCACAGGAAGTATTCTTGTATCCTCGTAGCCATTATTTCCGTGATCTTTCTTTGCACCGTGAACTGATAAATGGAGGAAAAATGCAACTCCTGTGTCGGTTCCATTTATCTTAGATATTTTGAGGCGGTTTTGTATGCTTGAGATAACATCGCCTCCAAAGATTCTTCTCCAAGGAGATGGCTTATTCATTTGTTTTGTAAAATCATCTAACTGTGCCTCATTGAAATTGCACAAATTGTTGTTGTCCTTGTCATCGATGTTCTTTAAGACTATGACTTCGGAGTTCAAGTTCGTGGAGTTCTCCAAGTGCATTTTCACCTTGTAATTGGAACCTGAAATGCAGTTTTACGAAAAAAATGGAATAATTTAGCATCTAATCCAGCTACACAAACGAATTGGAACAGAATATAGGTCATTTAAACTTAATTAACCTGAAATGAGAACATCAGAAGTAATCTTCAAGGGAACTTTCTTCGTCCTATACTCCTCAAGCAATGTATAATCTTCTCCAGAGAGATGTAACCAATAGAAGTTCCTAGAAACTATTGCAGTGTCAGACACTCTGAAGAGTTTTAAAAGTAGGAAATATACCGGCTTCGCATTCTTCGATTTTGGATACTTCATCTCTACAACTTGCTTCACCTTCTTTGGTGGGACCGACATTTTCTCTGTAACCTTGTAATAGGGACATGCACCATCCATGTCCCACACCGAAATTTCAACAGCCATGTCGGAGAGTTCATCAGCAGTTGTATTCACAACCTACAAAGACAGTTTTCTGTAAACATATTCATTATTTCCTGATCGACTGATTTTCTAGTTTCCATGAACAAGTACCTCTACGAAGTAATTTGCCAGATTAAGTTGTACATGAACAGGTTCGGCCGCACAACGGCAGCCATAGAAACCAGCTGTTTGATCATGAAGGTGGTCATAGAACTGGCCTCGGAGTCCAGTCCATGGGTTTTGGGTCTTCCAAATTAACACACCCGTGTACTTGGTCCACATTCGAGAGGTCCATCCCTCAAGAAGAGCTCTATACTGTATATAATTTACGAGTTGTGCCTACAAAATAAGAGTTTAGTAAAAGAAAGCACGCTCCATTTCAACCTCTACAGGTCCCAATAAAAGGTGTTGAAAAATTTAGTAAGACTGGTACTTTTAGCTCAGGACACTTGTTGTCCTATGACATTGATAAATGGGTATGGTGTATCTATTAGAGTGTGATTTTTTTTTCCCTATTATAGGTTTATGGAATATTTAGTATTAACTTACCTTCTCACAAAAGTCATCAAGATTCTTCGGATAGCCATACATCAAAATCTGGTCATGCACCTTACCGGGCTTTGAATAAGGAATGTACTTGTGGTATTCCCATATCGGATTTGGTATCTCTTCAACGTAACCGTTATACTTCTTTTTGAAAATTGGTATTGACCATCCCTCAGGCGGCATTGTAGCCTTAATTGTAGCAGCAACCGGCATACCAACATTACCCACCTCAGGATTAAAACCATACTTGTAGAAAGTATCCTTGAAAAAATCTTCTGGATTTTGGATTTCGTAAGGCCCATCTGTGAAATCCCCCTTTCCATCCGCAAACCCATCCCACATTGATCCTTGGACATAGGCGCGGGTCCCATCCATGTACTTGCTCGGATCAGTTGAGTCAGTTGTATTTTCGCTTGTAAATAGAGGATGCAGTTTTAGATAGCTCTTCAGTGCAGTGTTTATATCATATGGAGGGACCTGCTCGTTTCCACCAACCCAGAGTGCCAGGCTGGCATGGTTTCTGAGCAATTTAATGGTGTCTCTTGCACATAAAAGGAACAAATCATGGTCTAATGGACCATCAGGATTTGAGACTGGAATGCCCCGACCATCCACATCTCCAGTTATCCAGAACTCTTGCCATACCTGCATGGAATTGATTTTCTTCAAGAAACTAACAGTACAAAAGCATAAACATTTTAATGTTTTGCAACTTACCAACAAGCCATAGAGATCGCAATAATGGTAGAAGTCAGGCCTCTCTGCCAAACCGCCACCCCAGCATCGTAACATGTTGAAATTCATATCAGCATGAAACTTGATGTCAGTCATGTACCGTTTCTTTGTAAGTCGCAACAACCCATCGGATAATATCCAGTTTCCTCCTCGAATGAATACAAGCTGTCCATTCACTTTGAACAACCTATACACAAGGAAAATGACATACCTTTAATTTTTTGGGTATAACTTTATTTTTGTTGGCTAGTTAATCAATAGTATGGGTAAGTTCCACTGCAAGAAGAAAGTAAATAACAAACCTTCCACCAGTGGTACTATCAATTGTACTCTCAATTTTACGGAATCCAAAGTAATGGCTCCATGAATCAGACTCGCCAAATCCCTTTACATCAACACTTATTTCGACATTGTATAGGGACTGTTTTCCCATCCCATTTGGCCACCACAGATTCGGTTTGTAGAAGAAGAGCTATGAGCAACAATATAAACGGAAATTACTAAATAAATGAGTAAAAGTGTCATAAAAACTGACTTCAAATTTCCAAGACTAATATTAATAGTTAACATTAGCTGGTGAAGGTATCTCTTTATAATATGTACAGTACAGAGGTACCAAGTTCAATACAGTAGCAAACCAGTATGCAATGAATGGTACCTGACCTGAACTGCTACAAGACACTTTTTATGAACTTCACCTTCCTTACTGGTACTCCAGGCTCGTTTTGTATTCACAAAGATTTTTTTCCCCAAATGATATTAGATTGAGGTTATCAGTACAATTTAGCAACAAAGTCCCATTTAAGCACTAACAAATGATTGATATTATAACACTACCATATCAATCAGGGCTACCGCATGTACTAGCTGAAGTTTTTACTGCACTGGCGGAATCTTATATTTAGAAACTGTTTATAAATAATCATACTTACAGGAGGAAGAGTATACTCAATATCCGATTTTGCAGGAATAGTTAACACACTATTCTGAAGGTGCTCAACTAAGCAGATGTTCCCCTCCAGTTCAGTTGTGACCTGTAGTGCGACTGTGCACTCTGCCACCCATGAGCTCTTGTTTTGCAATTCAACTGTTGTATGTAGGTACGACCTTTTGAAGTCATCAAAGAAACTCGATACCAGGTGGGGATCAATTATCTTCACTGGCTGTGCCCACCAAAATAGGAAGTCAAAAGGAAAAAGTAAACAAACAGATGGATTACATCAGAAGAATTACTTTCATAGTGAAAGATTATATCTACAATGCTCACCCCAGTTACAGTAATGGAAACTTCATCCCAGATTCCAGTATTCCTATCCCTGTAAAGAAAGAAATTGGGGTAATATAACAACTCGTCTAATTAAATGAAGCACAACATCACTAGGAAGTAAGAACAAAACCATTATCCCTTCAAACCACTCAGAGACTTGCATAAAACTAATTAATTTCATGGAACAATACCTCAATTTAAGTTCCAAATATACATGGAAGTATAAAATATCATGATGGTGGTAAATCTTACCTAATTGGGCACATCCAATCCCATCCTTCAACATACTGAGTAGCAACATCTTTTCCTATCTGACATTGACCAAATAAAACCATCATTAACAATATAGATTACTCTAACTTACAACCCTCAGCCTCGATCAAAAACCAATAAACATAGGAGAAACAGAACCGACCTCGTGATCACCACCCTGGCCTCCTTCTTCCGGGATTGTACCAGGATGATCAGGAGGATAAACTAGGACTGCAAGGAGATTTTTCCCACTAGGATTGAGAATATCAGTAATATCGAGAGTGTGTCTGCGAAACATCCCTTTGGGGAGTGATTGTTTGTGCCCGTTCAAATATACATCAGCTGAATAATTAATTGCACGGAAGTTGAGATCCACATGCTGGTTAACCGACTGGAAAGTATATAACAGATGACAATAAACATTACATAAAACCAAACAAAATTACCTAAGGATGGTGGCCAAATAGCATTACTGATATTTGTTAGTATTTTATTGTGGGTTTTAAACAGAAACTTAAGCCTTTATTCATCCAATTGCATAACATAGAGAAGCAAATTCATTTGGTAGAACATGCGAGTACCGCCTGATACAGCACAGCTTGTTGTATAATCACATAACAATTAAAACAAGGTATATTGTACAATGTGCCATACCAGTGCATATTCAAAGGTTGTGAAGAACCAAAATGTGTAGTAATCCCTCCCAGAATCCGCAATGTCAATTATTGCTTCATTGTTTAGCCCGTAGAAAGGATCAGGAACAAGTTTGTTCTTCACAAGGGTTCCCAAAACACTGGATTTGAAAAGCAATAAGAAGACATTCTCACGAACAATCAGTTCTATCTAATTATCAGCATTGATCAATTACAAATAAAAATTGAGATACTATCTGAGCCTGTAAACAGCACAGCAGATGTTAGTATGGTACACTTCTGGAAACTTGCTCCCCTAATTGGATGCTATTCCAGGACATCCAGTTCAAAATACATCATGGATTGTGATTGATCTAGAGCTTTATAAAGTAGAGAATACTGGTTCATGTGTCAAGTATGTACACTGAAGCCGAAATTTCTAAATAGGGACACCTGATGGAAAACTATTACTGAAACTTCACAGACTTGAATTTCCAAATGAGGAAAAAGACAAACTGGGACTAGATGCTTACGTGCCAGGTACGGAGGCCTCCATCCAAGGGGTGGTGGAACCCGACGGAGGGTGAGTGGTGGTTAGCTGCACACCGGTGAGCGACACCTCCGTTGACCGCGCCGCCAGCCATCCCGAGTCTAACACCTTCTTCGCCATCTGTATTCTCCACTGGTGTTTCTTTAAGTTTCACGCTTTCTGATCGACATTAAAGCGCCAAAACTAGCGATGTAGTGAGAGGAATCATAACTGAGACTGATGTGATCATCGGAGGTAGAGCTCTTGATTTTGAGAGGACCATTTTATCAGAGGAGGCAAAGAGCGTGATGCGTGTCAGTTGTCATAATTGCATATGCTGGGAAAATTCGCATCCCCTGAGTTATCTCATATTTTGCGTGACTTATTAGAAAATCTCAACTGTTCAAATACGTTCTGCACGAATCTCAAAACTCAATAATACTGGCCCCCTGCGCTATCCCCGAATAGGCACCGGACACGTCGGTCACGCAAAATATGAGATATCTCAGAGGATACGCACTCATGCGGGGACGGGGCAGTCGGACTGGGAATCGTATCTCTGAGTACTTATCTGTACTGTTCTGTGGAGTAATTAATCCAGACCGTTGTATTAACTTTGCACGAATCTCCAAGCACAAATAATACTCGCCCCTGCGTTATCTCCGAATGGACACTGTTTTTGAGTTAATCTGAACCGTAAAGTAATGGACCCTATCCATACGGTACTACAGAGGATAGGCCTGCGTAGAACTGGGAGTGAAGACAAGAAGCGAGGTAATGCATCCTTATCTGAATTCATATCACCTAAAGTAACTGAAATTTTATGTTTAAATCAGGACCGTCCGATCTGCTTTGACACGAATATCTCGTGCATTCTACTTCGGATCGGATTGGTCGGATTCTGATCGAACGGTCTGGATCTAAACTGAAAATTTGAGTTACGTCAGAAGATTTGGACTCTCTGTTCCATCAGTTTGACTTTGAATTAATCATTATCTCATTTGTTTGCAACCAACAAAAAGATGCTGAGTAAAGACTAAAGAGTATCATTGTACCAATTACTTGGAATTCTTGCTCTATTTGAAACCTTTTTAGCAAATTTATTTTTTAGTACAATAATTTAATTAGTTTATATAATTGTTAAATTTATCTTAGAAAGAAAACCTCCAAATTAATAATAATTCTATAGTATTATTATTATGTATTTTGCTAGAATTTATCTTCTCCTGTTCGTACAACCAGGTGAATATTTAGCAAGAGAGAAAACACCCAAATAAGGAATTCACATTTACTTTCATTGTGAATGGCAGCCACCGACATTTTTATTAATAAAATATCCGTACCCGTCATTTTTTGGCTGGTATCCAATTTAATTCAGTACAGGCCGGAAAATGGCCGGTACACAATTTTTTTTTTGCAACAGTACCGACAATTTTCTGGCCGGTACTTAATTTGTTTTTTTTTTTCTTAAGGATGGGCATAGCATAGTTGGCTAGAAGAAAAAGTCGTAGGAAACTCGGATTGAAGTACTGATGTTTTTTTTTACAGTGTCGTACGACACTAAAGTTTAGTGTTTGCATGTGGCTAGTGAATTTAATTTGACAATAACCAGCATCCTAAAATTGAGTACCGATGCTTTATGCACGGCCTAACGACGGCAGAAATGCGTCGATGTTTCATTGCAAAAACATCAACGACGCACTGATGTTTTTTAGCACTACCCTGCTTAATTACCAATGCTAAGTCTAATAAAACATCAGCGACGCACCGATATTTTTTTAGCACAACCCGACTAATAAAACATCGATGTTTCATTGCACAAATATCGATGATGCACCGATACATGCAACCGATGTAACACACGCATCCAACCAAATGCATTTGTTTGATCTTAGCCAAACTGAGTGCAAAATACAATCCGAGTTTCCTAAGACTTTTTCTTCTAGCCAACTATGCTATGTCCATCCCTAAAAAGAAAAAAAAAAATTAAGTACCAGCCAGAAAATAGCTGGTACTGTTGCAAAAAAAAAAAAAAAAATTTGGGTACCGGCCAAAAATTGACCGGTACAGATATTTTGATAACTTTGAGTGGATCTGGATATATTAATTAATTTCTATTAAACTTTGGATATTAAAAATGTCGGTCTGCCATGTGCCATAATTTTATCAATCGTCAAAGATTAAACACCTTCACATTATTTTTCGCAGCATCCTCGAAGCTGTATAAAATATTCAGATCCCCACACGCAAATTATCATTTCACCTTAAATTTTAAATTGTTTATTATAAATTAATATAAATTTTAAAATTGTCTTTTTTTATTAATTTTCTTTAAATTTTGACCTGATTCAAGTTCATCTACTGATTGTAAAATATTATTCATCGGTAATATTGAGTTTATTTTTTTCTCTGTCATATTAGATGTATAATTCAATGTGTGACTTGATTAGAAAATTTTAAATGTTATTTTCTTTATGAAGTTTAAATATAGCTATGAGCCAAATATTTAATTCAAATATTTGTGCAATTTGATGGACCTGAGAGCATTCCAAAATTTAAGTGGAAAAAAATAAATTTACGAGTACAATATCTTATAGGGGTGAAACGGAGCGAATACGGAGTGGATAGTGGTAAAACTATATTCATATTCTTTTTATTTTTCCGGATATGAATATGGATCGGATATCAGCCGGATACAGATACGAATACGGATCGGATCGGATATTTATTAAAATAATATTAAAAAATACCAAAGTTCATAATATTTATCTAATTTTAATGGTGAATAACAATATTTTTTCATAATATATATTAAAATATATGATATATATCTACTATTCGAATACGGATAATTAAAACGTAAAACCATATCAGTATCTGTATCCACACAGATATTCGGATATCGGATATCCACATCTAATTTTTCAAATACGGATTGAATACGGATCGATATTATCTATACCGTTTTCACGAGTAGAACTAGGGTGCTCCTAAGCTCACCAAGCCCTTCCGTGAGCGCGACTCTAAAACCTATCAAATTGACTTCAAACGACATTTCCAAACCGTTAGATGTTCAATCTATATTAAAATGTGCTTGGAGACCAAATTTTACATTTTTTTGGAATTTTTTTACTATTTATTAAGATGGTTTGAAAATCACTGGTTTCCAATGGTGCAGAATTTTAATAAAAACAGCGATTTTCAAACCATCTTAATAAATAGTAAAAAAATTCAAAAAAATGTAAAATTTGGTCTCCAAGCACATTTTAATATAGATTGAACATCTAACGGTTTGGAAATGTCGTTTGAAGTCAATTCGATAGGTTTTAGAGTCGCGCTTACGAAGGACTTGGTGAGCTTAGGAGCACCCTAGTTCTACTCCCGTTTTCCACCCCTAGAGGGAGTCCAGAAATATTAAATTGAGGGAGCATCTTTGATAACAAAGAAAAATAAAACATTTAATTGGAAGGGAAAGTAGATGATCAAAGGGTAATTTGGACAAACACTGCAAATAGCGCTAGAAGTTCCTAATTTGGACAACAATGCTTTGCTTTGCAAGTTTGTGACATGGTCCCATATATGCTTATATATTGCGTGCAAGTAAGATGCTTGGTTGTTTGGAAGCGCATATGCTGAAATCCGATATCAGTAACAGTAATTTTGAAATCCCTGCAATCCGAATCTAGCCGTCGAACTGTTTTGAGATGCGCACAAGAAAAATCAGTTGTTTCGAGATGCGTTCTCGGAAAAAATTCGATGGCTGGATTCGGATTGCAGGATTTCAGAATTACTGTTTATTGGTTTCGGAATTTCAGCTGATCCGAATCTTGGTTGTTTGCTGGGACATGGGACCATAGTGACAAATCAATAGTTCGGGTTCGGTTCGGTGAGGTCAAAAATTCGTGATTCGGGTATAATTCGGGAATGATTCAGTACAACAAAGAAAGAATAAAAAAATTCGCGTTTTTATCGCGAATAATTCGTCAACTCACGTTTTATACGCGTTTTATTCACGAATAAAACGTATTATATGTTTTTCTGCATTTTATTTGGTGTTCGGTTTAGTAACGTTGAAAAAACGAATTATACGCGAATCTTGTTACTATGCCTGAGACCTGGAGCAACAATCATAAATTTAGGTAACTGAAGCTGGAGGTGCAATTGTTCATAATTTCAGGCCGAATATTTTATTCTTACTATTTAAATAAAATTCAAAATTTAAAAGTTGGGCATATTTTTAAAAAATATTCATATGTTAGCATGAACGCAGATTTAAAAAAATATATTCTAAATCTGCATTTTCTGCTATCGCCTTAGATTTTTAAATATGTCAACTCTAAATTTTGAATTTTTTTAAATAATAAGAACAAAACATTCAAAACTTTAGGTGCCTCAAATTAGAGGTGTAATTTCTACGGGGATAATGGAATTATAATTCATATGTTGCACAACAAATTGCAATACGCCCTCAAATTTGATTGCTTTGAGATTCGTGCAATGCCGATATTAAAACCCCTCTGAGAATCGTACAGTCCATAATCCGTGTGGCACAGAGAATAAATTACTAGTATTGTGCACGTGTGTTGCAACAAAAATATATTATAAGATAACACAAATGAAATTCATACAAAATGACATATTTTCATAAAAAATTTAGACTAAATGACATCTACACATAAATAGTATTTTTTAAATGACATATATTATTTTATCTTTTTGACATATTTTCATAAAAAAATCAAACAAAATACCATGTTAAATTACAAATAACAATCCTTAAATGAAATTAATAAAAATAAATGAAGACATGACCAATCAATTATCAATCATATCAATTTTTTTTAAATGATATTTAAAAAATAGAAATAAATCATGACCAATCAGAACAATGATACAATTTGCATGTGAAGAGTACGTGTAGCCAGTATGTGTCTAAATAAATTTAGACTTCTACACGCAAAAAAAAAAATATATATATATATATATATATATGTTCGCACAAAAGTGAGAAAACAAAGTTTCAGTACAGACGAATATGTACCTTTTAAACCTTATTCAACTCTCGACTAAGATTGCAAGTGCACAATCCCGTCGTGTAGTCTAATCAGGTATCGATCCACAGGGACGACTCAAATTCTGAATTTCTACTCTACTTAGTTAGGTACTAGAAGTTTGAAGGTGTGTGTTTGTCTATTTCTAGGTTTTGTAACAAATGTGATGAACAAATGTGATGAACAAATGTAATGATAGAAAGTAAAATCAATTAAATGTTTTGTTTGGGACTATTGTATAAAAGGCGTTTCAAGGGTTTCAGATTTCATCTTCAACTTTGCTGCTCTGGACCTGCCACGCAACTCGCATACTCTCGTATGTGACTCTTGTGATGCGACCCGCATGCTCTCGCATGCGACCCGTGTGGTCCTCAAGCTACTCTGGACCTGTCACGCGACCCTTGTGATGCGACCCGCGTGCCCTCACACGCGACCCGCATGGCCCCTTGAGCTGAGTCTGCACATGTCTGTTTCTGGTTGTTTAAATCGTGTAAGGCTCGATTGACCGTACCTAATGTCACTAAACCTCAACTCTCTGTGTTGGCTTAACAGACCTGGTTTGGAAATGCAATTTCACCTTCCTATGTTTGATCAAACCTAAGTTCTCAGTTCTGTTTACTAAAGGTATCCACAAGTGGAAATTTCACCTCTCGGCTACTATTGACCTCACCTTTCGAGTCTCAGACTTACCTCAATACTTAACCTAACTTGCAAGAAACATCAAGGCCAAATTACAAGAAGAAATACCAAAGGCATTCAACAGTAGACAATCAAGAATCAATCAAGCAATTTAGATCAAGCAATCACAAATAATACAAGAATAAAAAAAACACGAATAACATTCAAATTCAATCAATGTGCATAATCAAACAAAATTTAAGACTACATCCAAACCCCTGAAACTACAAAACTACTCAGACATGATCAAAAACAAAATAAAAGAGAGAAAGAGAGTGCAAATCATGATGAGAGATGAAGGATTGAAGAGGATCGAAGCTTCTGGCCGAATCTTCTTCTCCAAGTCGAATCCTTCTTGGCTCCAGATCGCCTCTCTCTGTCGCGCGCCAAGCTCCCCCTTCAAAATCCCGATCAGATCTCTTTTTATGAAATTTTCTGGATCCTCGATCATATCCCCTTTCGGGAAAATGTCGATTTTTCTTGATTTGCGCCAGGCCCTCTGTTTATATAGGCGTCTTAATGGGCTTCAATTGGGCCTGGCGCAATTAATTCGACACGACCCGCATCAGATGGGACGCGATCCGCGTCAGGTGGAACCTGGTGTGAGCAACGAGGGTCCCGTCTGAGGTCACGCTGGACTGCGATGCGACCCCCGTCAGGTGGGACGCGACTCGCATGGAGGATGTCAGAATTCTGCTTGTTTTCGCCTATTTCCTGCAAAGTCAACCAAAAATGCAGCAGTACCATATTCTATTGATATTCAATGTAAACTATGCAATTTAGTGGTTAAAAACATGATGTCTAGTCTGAAAATAGGTATAAACAATAGATCAAATATGGAGACATCAATATACATAATCAGAATAATTGATCGGAGGGCTGATATTCAATCCGAAATTTCATCTTTTAATCAAAGTCATTAGCAGACTAGGACATTTATGCTCATAATATAAGAATTGAGATTTGAATGAGTATGATTTTTGTTATAGAACTACAAAATAGTGTTTTAGGACGATAAAAGCTTATAATATTATTAATTTTTTTTGTAGTAATTTAAAAGAGTTGCTTTTAAAGCAAACTTGCTAATTTAAAAACTGTGGTACATCCCAGCAATTAACACATCAGATTATTAATTTAAAAGAAATTACCGTTGTAGATGCTCTTAGCACCGTTTAATACTTAATTTAAGTGGTATAAGTATAACGGTCCAATTTTAGAAGAAGAAAAAACACTACATGAGATTTAATACTTAATTTTTGTTATATTTTACTATCGTTTAAGAAATTAATTCAATTGTTTTATTAGAACAGCCTATTTTTTTAATTTATCATAAAAAAAATTCGATGTATATTAAATAAACAAACACGAGAGAAATTTCTTCATCTACATTAAAATAATTATTATTATACCCGATATTATGGTGTAATTCAATTGTTGAAAACTAATGCTTAGACAATTAACTTTATTTGACAATTTTGATAATCTACTCAATTGTTATGTATATAAAATTTTTAATTATATATTTGTCTATAATTTAATTAATCTACATTGGTTTAGTGTAATTTTATAATCTTTTGCCTATTTCTATTTTTGTATTGCTATGGACAATCAATGATTTTTAAATTAAACTAAAAATATGATTTATTATTTGACATTCATTTAATCCGCTATTTACTATAAAAAAAATGCTCAATCGTTATAAATCCGCTATTCTCTATTTAAACATTTTCTTAATATTGTTATGGAGTCTACTTAATTTTATTTGTCATGTACAAGTACAACGGAAAGTTACATAAAGCAATTAAACATTAAAAAGATTTAAGTGACATTTTTTACTTTTGAAAAATAATCTGAAATTTTTATTTATACTATAATAATAAAAAAATAATAAACCAAAACACTATTTCTGGAGAATTCGAAATATACCCATGCTGCCCTATGCCCCTGCGGCCCCTGTCCTCGACAAACAAATAAAAAACAAACAACTTTATAAAATTTCTGTTAAAAAAAAAAATAGGGCCGCTAGCATTGGGCGGCCCGAACGCGTATCCTCTGCATTAACTCAAAAAGAAATCTTTTGAGTTAATGAATCTGAATCGTCTGATTTTAAACGGAGCCAATCCGACTTCTAACTATTACTTAGGGGATTTTCAATATTCGTACGGATCTAGTCTGCACGAATCTTAAGAAAGATCGGATGATCAAAATTCATTAACTCAAAAGATTCCCTTTTGAGTTAATGCATATGATACAAATTCTGGGTGGCCCCCCTAGACTGGGGCTGCAGGGGCATTGGGCGGCCTCTAGTTTTGGGGCCGCATAGACGTTTGACGGCTTGAGTAGATTTGGACTTTCCAGAAATTAATAAGGTGTTTTAGTTTATTTATTTTTTGTTCATGGTATAAATAAAAATTTCGAAAAAATAATAAGATCACATTTGAAATTTTATCACATGTATTCAGAAACATAAGCTTGACGCATGTGTTTTATAACACTATTAAATGCATGCATTCTTATTTCACTCAACATTTTGTAAGATAAATAATACTATTATTTTCTGTAAAACAGTTTCAAAATGCGTTCATATATTTAATAATATTTCAGGCACATGTTTAGATTCTTGAGTTTTTTATGCATTCATGACCAAAGATGGGATTATAAATTAGAAAGCTAGGTTTCCCTAGTATTAATAGAGATGATACTTATGAAATAGGTACACCGTACACCGAACATCAGATATGAAATGGACGAATCAGATTCGCCTGGAACTGTTCAGCAGTCCAACTGTGCCATTGCCACAATTGGAGAGGATCCAGATCCGAAGCAAGTTGTATATTTTCCGTCCGAAAAGGAAGAAGAAATTGAATTCTCATTTTTTTTTCCCCCTTTTGTTTTGTGTTTTCAGTGAACTACGCTCTGATCTTGAGTTCTAGTACTAGCTCCTTTGACCCACCATCTCCTCTCTGAGATAGGAGTAGGTCCGATGGGTATCGGACCTACTTTTTGGTCCAATTAGTTCCCGCACCGTCCGATCAGTAATAAGATCCGCGCGCACGAAAGTAAAGCATACGCACGCATCTTAATGTTAATTGGACGGTGATTAAACCTATCGAACCAAAGTAGGTCCGATGGGCATCGGACCTACTCTGAATTCCTCGTCTCTACCAACCATTTGCTCTCGTAAGAAACGCAAAAATCAATTTTTTATTATGTAACAAAGTTTCCTCTTAGCGCCATAGATCCCCTTTTCTCCAATTCCTCACAAGCAGCTCGTTTCAGTAGAGTAAATCACAATACACACAATCACACACACACACACACATGCTGTCACACGACCTTCTCTGAAAGAGAACCTTGAACTATAAGAAAGCGAGAGCTTGCCTTCTCTGTCGGTGCTACCCACCACCAACCACCACTCTAATTCCAGATCTCCAACCAAAACCACCATCCCAAATCAGCATCTCGATTTATTTCAATAATTCCAATCCCGTTCAATCCAATTCTTCTTCTGATTGCGTGAGAATGATGGTCCAAGACCGGGTGGTGGCGAAGACAGTGCCGACCTCTCCTCTCAATACCCCGCCTCGATCAGCCCGTAATTTCTCAAAGAAGCTCGATTTCTCCATATGGGCATCGGAGAACTCCTACAAGATCCTAGCAGTGTTTTTTGTCATAGCTACTGTTGCCGCATTGTTCTTTCTCAGAAACGCTGGTGACTCGGCCGCATTGCTGTGCTTTGAGAAATCCAACTCAGACAAATCAGCTGCTTATAAGATACAATACCCTCAAGTCTCTTGGTCTAACATTGCTCCAGTGCGACCTCTCGGCCCGTCAGTGCCATACTCCTCTTTCAAATCTGAGAAATGGATCGTGGTATCGGTTTCCTCAGCTCCTAGTGATTCTTTAAGAGCTTTGACACGGATCAAGGGGTGGCAGTTGCTGGCTGTGGGGAATTCAGTGACACCGGCCGATTGGTCGCTTAAAGGCGCGATCTATCTGTCCCTGGAGCAGCAAGCACAGCTTGGGTTTAAATCAGTGGATTTCCTGCCTTATTCCTCACATGTGCGAAAGACGATTGGTTATCTCTTTGCGATTCAGCATGGTGCGAAAATGATATTTGATGCTGATGATCGTGCTGAAGTGCTAGGAAGTGATCTTAGCAGGTATTGAATGGTTGTTTTGGTGCATTTTTCTTTTGGATAACTGTATAATTTTAATCAATAATGATAATAGTTTCGGTATCTCGGAGGTAAGGAACTCCTTCAGGGATCAGGGTTGTAGCCTTAATCATAGAGATTAATTTTGATTAATTGGTATTCCTTGGAAAATAGATCCTAAATCTAGTAGATATGACATGGAGTTCTGGTATGTTTATATTACAGTAGACAGTTTTGTGGAGTTGCTGTTTAATTTCAGATCAAACTGTGGCAGCAATACCTTCTCTACTGCTAGTGACTTCACATCTCTTTTCACATTCCGCATATACACTAAGATTAGTTTACCCTTCTAGCTAACATTACAATACCAGATTTAGGTACGAAACATACATACATATTTCTTGAGCTTCTGTCGGCATGGAATTCAGAATTGGTGAACAAATAACATGAATTTTAGCAAATGCACTCCATATTTGAAGAACTCAACAAAGCCCACATAACCAAAAACTGAATAAAACAGCTCAAGGTAAATTCTAATTTTGGACACCCAACTGGTATATCTGTAATTTATTCACTAGTGCGAGTCTCCAACTATTTTTGGATAATGTAATAACAGATATATCTATTGAACTCAGGCACTTCGACACAAATCTTGTAGAGCAGAAACATCCAGTACTTCTCCAGTACAGCCATGCTGACCCAAATCGAACAGTTGTAAACCCATACATACATTTCGGGCAGCGGTCAGTCTGGCCTCGTGGGCTCCCCCTTGACAAGGTTGGTGATGTAGCACGTGAGGAATTCTACACTGAGGTGTTTAGTGGTCAGCAGTTCATCCAGCAGGGTCTATCTAACGGGTTACCGGATGTGGATGCAGTGTTCTATTATACCCGCAAGTCATCTGGACTCGAGGCTTTTGACATCAGGTAATAATTTAGTCCTATCCTGTAACTCTAAATGAATGTATTTTGCATTGTTATATCAAAATATGAATGTTGTTTCTGTAAGTAGTCCGATGGACCAAAAAGAGTTCTCTAATAGGATATTCTACCATACTATGCTTTTTAGATACTGGATTATGCTTGCTGTAATCGTTGTGTGGTAATACTAAATAATTGAGTGCTATTTACTATGTCTAGAAATTAAATTTGGTGATAACAATTGGATGCATCTGACTAAATCCGTACTACCATAGATTTGACGAGGATGCTCCCAAGGTGGCACTACCTCAAGGCATGATGGGCCCAGTGAACTCCTTCAACACACTTTTCCACACACAAGCTTTCTGGGGCCTGATGCTGCCAGTCTCCATCAGCTCAATGGCCTCAGACGTGATCAGAGGGTACTGGGCACAGAGGATCCTATGGGAGATCGGCGGATTTGTGGCCTTCTACCCTCCAACCATCTACCGCATGGATAAGGCCGAGGCCTACCACTTCTCTGAAGAGAAAGACCTCCATGTAAACGTCAACCGTTTGATCAAGTTCCTCATTTCTTGGAGATCAAACAAGCACACTTTGTTCGAGAGAATTCTTCACTTGAGTTATGCAATGGCTGAGGAAGGGTTTTGGTCTGAAGAGGACGTCAAGTTGACTGCTGCTTGGTTGCAGGATTTACTCGCAACCGGGTATCAACAGCCGAGATTAATGACATTAGAACTCGACCGGGCTAGAGCTGCGATCGGCCATGGAGACAAGAAGGAGTTCGTGCCGAAAAAACTCCCCTCGGTTCATCTCGGGGTGGAAGAGACAGGCACAGTGAATTTCGAAATTGGAAATTTGATTCGGTGGAGGAAGCATTTCGGCAATGTCGTTTTGGTGATGCACTTGAGTGGACCTGTCGACCGGACAGCACTTGAGTGGAGGTTGCTTTATGGTAGAATATTTAAGACGGTGATTATTTTGGCTGAACAGGGTAACTGGGATCTTGCTGTGGAGCAGTGCTCGCTAGGTCATGCATACAAGTGAGTATCTACTATCAATGTTCTTGTGTGAATTACATAATAATATAATATCCTATTATGGTCATCAGACAGTGGTACACATTGTTTTTGTTCCCTGTTTGCAAAATCTCAATGACAATATTTAGGGAAGAAATCAAATGTGTGTTTTTATGGACAGCTTTTTGTAAATTCACTCCAAAATTATTTTTTGTCATCTGTTTGAACATCTGTTGTCATAACTATTGCAGGTACTTGCCTAAGGTATTTGAGCGGTACAGTGGAGCTGAAGGATTTATGTTCCTTCAAGATAATATGATTATCAACTATTGGAATCTCCTTCTAGCTGACAAGAAAAAGCTTTGGATAACTGACAAGGTAAATTTTGCTATAGAAGCTCTGCTATAGGAGGCATGATTGTATTGCCGTATTTAGTAACAAACTAACAATAAGAAAGTATGCCAAGGCAACAAATTAAATCACAAGTCAAACTGATTTTATTGCCTCAATTAATTAATATTATTCAAAAAAAAATTAGATGTGACAATGTCTATTAATAAATACGAAAATATTATTTTGGGGCCTCGTTGGTGTCACTAAGTCACAGTGTAATCATTTGTTTAATGGTCCTATTTGTGTATGACAAACACAATAGCAGGCTGACCTGGCATCTGATCAACCTGAACAGTGAATAAGTATTTTTTTTTTTTGACAAACTGTTGCATTGTTTCTGCAGATAAAAGACTCATGGTTTACAAAACCAAAACTCGGGAACACAGACGAATGGTTCTTAAAGCAAGGAGAAATGGTAACACGGGTCGTTAGCAATTTCCCAGTACATTTCCAGACCAGTTACAAGGAATCCATGGGGGATGAAGACAAAATCGCTTTTTGTACCAGCGAGTTATTCTACATACCAGGCCGGTTTGTAGGTGATTTTACTGATTTGGTCGGATATGTAGGCGATTTAGATATCCATCAGAAGATTGCCGTGCCGATGTTTTTCCTTTCAATGGATTCACCCCAAAATTTTGATTCCGATGCATTGGCCAAAACTGTTTATAAGACGAGCCTATCACCTAACAATACCTTTTCAAGTATTTACACTGCTCAAGCACCAGCAGTGTTTCCTATGAAGGTGCAAAATGAGGTCGATTTTGTGAAGTTGGTCCGGCTTATGGCTAGTGGGGATCCTCTTCTTGCTGAATTGGTATGAAAGTATGAAACCTCAAAGGAGGATGAGTAAAGTAGTTTGGAAATAGGGAGTTTGCAGTCCTTTTATTTTTTTGCCCTTTTTTGTGGTTTTATTAATACCTTAGCATTTTTGTTTTTTTTTCCTGGTGTTTATTGTATATTGTAACATTCTTTCTAGGTTATGAAGGAAGTTTTTCTGTCAGCAAGTTTTTTAAACCCTTTGCATAGGAAGCAGCAACAAAGAAACTGTCCATTGTTTAGTCAACACTAGATGCTTTGTTGCGGCATTGCCGCAACTGTTTTTGGATGCACCTTGGTGTAAAGGGGGGGTACAATTTGTTCTCTGATTTTGTTGTGTTTATTGTAGCAAATATTAGACTTAGATCGGATTTGGAGTAGTAATTAATAGGATGAAGAAAAGCCATTCGGTATCCGTTTATTCAAGAAACTTTTTTCTCATGAAGGATTCAGTGTGAGAAAGTTTCAATATGGATTGCAGCAGTAAAAAAAATTACTGGATGTACCAAATATAAGCTGGTATTTGCTGATTGTTTCAGACCAGAAAATTTATTTATCTTAGTACGGTTCAATCCATCTTCAATGCGCTTATACCAACTGCAAATATACCTCTTCTCGTATCTTTTTTTTCTTATGGCTAATTAGCCATTTCAAATATATGCAAAGCTTTTTTCAAGTTTCACAATTTTTTTGTAAAACGTAATTCAAACAAAATTAACTCACTTCATAGCCCATATTGTCATATCCAATCTCATGTCTTTGTGCTCATCAAATAAATATCTGAAAATGAAAATCAAAGGATCCTCAACACTCACGAAATGCTAAGAAAAATGCAAAAGGAAAATGAATAAAAATCAGTACAACAATTTATTTGCAATTTCATTCCTAGTGCCGTCTTTCTTCTTCAGGTCCTTCCATTCAAGCCCCCATATAGAAACAAACAAAACACAATAAGTTGCTAGGATGAAAAGAAAAGAAAATAAAAGAGAAACTAAACAGATGAAGTACAATTTAGAATGATATACTGGCCAATCTGTTCTTTTAAAGGAAAAGGAAAACAAAAATCATTTGCATATTTCTCATAAACTAATTGAAAGCAAAGCCCAAAGAAATTCTTGTGCAATCAAACCCATATGTTGTTCAGCTCATCAGAGAATAAAACAAATGGACCTGCAAGCAACCTAAATTATTTTTGCTATCACTAAATAAAAGTAAATTACCAGTAACTGACAATGGAATAGCTTTCTAAATTAAAACTGCAAAACACATAGAGTCATTTATTTATAATTTAATAGACCTAAAATGTATGATCATGTCTCCTGTACTGGTGGATGCAAAGTGTTTTCTTTTTGTGGAAAGAAGATGGAGAGGGGATGGTTGTTGAAGTAGTGAACCCAGTGTTGCGTCCGAACTGACTTTGTTCTTGACATAGCAGTTCCAATGGTTCTTTATCAAGTTCTCACATCTGTTAGTGTCGAAAGCTCCCACATGTTGTGGAAATCTTACAAAACCGGGAGAACTTCAGTTGGAAAGCACTGTTTTGAAATCTATTAAATGTCCAATTCATGCACGTGTCGCACAGAAACATAACACACACAAAAATGAACACAGATACATATTAGACAAGCAAAAAGAACTACTGCCCCCTCCCCTATCATTTATTCCCAAACACACAAAAAGAAGAAAAGTAAATTAAGACAGACTCACCTTCCAGATAAATACTTTGTGAGCTCGACCCATTTATTCCCAAGTATGGAATGTGCGTGGATAAGCATTATCTCCTCGTAGGTCCATGCTTCCTTGTTAACATTTGAGTTCAGATGATTATGCCACCTGAATATAAGAAGCAAACATAAATTAAATAAAATGGTTCAGATATAGAGTTAAAGAGAGCGAAGCACTACAGTAGTAAATCATACAATACAACTGCTTTGACTTTGATGGTGCATAGAATACTGGTAAGAAAATGCTCTGGCCAATTACATTTAAAATGATAAATTAGCCAATTGAATTTGAACTTTAACATATAGAGATGATTATAGATCATATATTTCATTAATCGCTTTATCATTTAGCCCATCATACAAACACATTTCACATAAGAAGGTACAACGAAGAAATCCGCTCCGTCTTTCTTCATAGTTCTGTATTTTGATTTAAGAAGTACTCTATGAATTTTGACCTGAAATTTGACACAAATTTAAAGAACCGCTCCTTTCAGTTTTATCCCACTAAGAACGATGGTAATACTAGACTTCGTAGGTAAAAATTCCAAACTTGAGAATGTTTTTGTTCACATGATTTGTTTCATTTCAGGTTTTCTCAGTGTAACAACTTACTTCTAAGGTTAGAAACTAATCCATGTATGGAATGATCATCAATTGCGAGTTGAAATGAAGGAACCTGGATGCCCCATTGTTCCCTGGTGCAAGCCTGGGCCGTGATCTGACCGTCCCTTCCTCGCATCAATTCAATCTGTCCATCTCTGACTTGTCATACACATATATCCTTAGTTTGATACTATTGCCATAGCCCCTTTTAGGTCAATTGAGTGCACCAACATGGAATAGGTCATAACTGGAATAAGAGGACAAGGACTGGAATTGGAAGAAGAAAAGGAGTATAGGTTAGCATAGTAGTTGCATTTTTGAGAGAGAGAGGAAAAAATCCTTTGTTTTCTTTTCTTTGCGCAAGGAAAATGACACTGGTACCTCATACCAGAATTGTAACCACATGCTTCTTTGTCAACAGGGACATGCTTTACAAAGTAGAAATTCAACATTTCAACATCTTAATCGATGAATTTCACTCATTACAATAGATCAATTAAATCCATTCAACATCTCAATCGATGCAATTCACATATCACAGTAGATTATTTCAATTAATTCAACATTTCAGGAAACAGGGATGCATTTCACAGATTCCTCAGAACAGTTCGAATAAAGAAAATCAATGCATCACAGAGAAACATATCATCACAATTCAACGTTTAAGATGGATTTCACTCAAACTCGTCAATTCAAATCAGTTCAACACATTGTTCTCACCCTATGCCATTGGAAGACATTTCATGGAGGAAGACACTTGTTGTTCTTACCGTGATTTGCTCCAGATGGCATTGGCCAGAGGCGATCAGCCTTCACAATCAGCCTCCGTATCTTTGCTTGTAAGAATGGACTTCGTGCATGAATCCTTCATGTCCTCTATGTTTCTGACTAGGTCTGAATTGTGCCAGAGAGAGAGAGAGAGAGGGTAGGTTCGGAATCTGCTGATAGCGAATGAGTTTGAGGGTTTTCGGAGAGGTAGAGCGAGCGATTGTAGAGAAAAAAGGTGGTTGGTCGATCCGATCTGGGAGAGGAGATTAGAGTGAGGTCCGCTGGGAGAGAAAGTGGCGGAGCTAAGAGATGAGATCGGCAATGAAGGAGAGGAGAAAGCGAGGTGGAAAGCGGACATGGATAAGGAAGAGAAGAGTTTAGATCGACAAAAGGAAAAGGAAGAGGGGGAGCTTAGCGAGGTTGTGCCGAGAAACACGTAGCAGGAGATTCGTACGTGGCGAGCACAAAAGAGGAGGAGAAGACGCCTGGCACAACGCGAGAATTTGTGAGGAGCGGAGGACAAATAAATTTATTTGATGAAGTCAGCTGACGTGATTTCAATATAACCAGAGCTCTGCATCTTCCATCTTCGCATCGGACAGAGAAGGAATTCAAGAGGCAAAAACAGAGAAGGAATTCAAGAGGCGAAAGCTGAGTTTTGTGGGATGACGCTAGATGACGGCAGCTCAAAAGAAGAGGATCCCTCCATCTCGCATCGGACGGCACAGAGAAGGGGTGTCATTGTTCATCGCTGACGTCGCATCCCATCCAAAATTAAGGTATTTATAATATCATTTTCTGTGCATACTTGTGAATATACTGTGCGTTTTTTAGTCCTATTGTTTTTTTTAAATTTATGTGTTTTATGTCTTATCCTAGGGGTGTAAACGGACACGGATATTCGGCCGGATATCCGCTCCGAATCCGCATATAATCCGTATCCGGATTTAAACGGATACGGATATCGCGGATACGGATACGGATAATTATCAATTACCCATAGAAGATGCGGATACGGATACGGATATGGTTTTAAATTTTGATATCCGTTTACTATCCGTATCCGTATCCGTATCCATATCATGTGAGGTTTTAAATTATTTTGCCTTCAAGGGGATTTGAACCCATGTCATGTGAAGTGAAAGCCTAAGCAACCAAGGTACAAACCACTACACCACACAATTAATAAAATAAATATCTTATATTCTCTCATTTTTCTAACATTAATATCTCCATCAACTTACAATTATTCATTTATTTTTATATTTAAATTTTATTAATTATTAATTATATCTTAAAGTTCATATAACTCAATATCTGCCAACTATCCGTTCTATATTCGTATTCGAATCTGTATCCGTAAATTATCCGCTCCGTATCCGTATCCGTTTAAGGCGGATAAGGTTTTAAATTTTGATATCCGTTTACTATCCGTATCCGTTCATTGAAAGGCAGATACGGATTTGGTATTAGTATTATCCGCTCCGAATCCGCTCCGTTTACACCCCTACTTATCCAGCACACCCTCTAGGACCCCGAAATTTTTATTAATAGAAAATAAAATAAAAAAATATCGACATTAAATAACGTTTTCGCTGGAATTCAAGATGTAATAAAAACGTGATGGTCCATAACGTCCAGGGCACTGTAGCTAGACGTTATAAATTATAACGTCCATAACGTGCAGTTAATCTGATCACTAATAATCTCTAATTAACAAAAAACATTGTAGCTAGAAATTATGGTCCATAACGTCCAACTACAGTGGTTTTTTTTTTAAACAATCGCAAACTGAAGCAAGCAAAAAAATAAAAAAACTGTAGCTGAACGTTATGGACCATAACGTCCAGCTACAGTGTTTTTTGTTAATTAGAGATCATTAACAATCATATTAATTGAACATTATCGAGCATAACGTCTAGCTACAGTGCTCTGGACGTTATGGACCATCACATTTTTGTTACGTGTCGAGGACCACCTCTAGTCCTTACTGCTGCTGTCAACTCATAGTGTTGATGATTTAATGCATATTTTTTTTTAATCACAATATGATTTCAGAAAACAGAACAATGCATCCCACAGAATTCCCACTTCAGAAAGGAAGCTAAATTCTAATCCAAACTCCAAAGCAGTACAGATTTCTGAGCCCAAGGACTGCTCAGACAATAATTCAATGTGCTGCCAGTGGGAAAATTCCTGGTATAAGAGAACAATTAAGGGCCAGTTCTGGTGATCCGTGATGATCCTTCTTTTCATGGACAGGGAATCACAGTTTTATGGGCACAGCACAGCACTTTATGAATTGTTTTACATGAACTCATGAAAAGAAGAAACTTTTGATAAAAAAATATATATTAGGTCCAAAGAAAATTTTTCCCGAAAAGTTTGAAGTTTTAATAGTATTTGTATCATTCGATTAAAATTGTGATTAAATGGTGCCGACCATCCGATTTAAAACGAGTGGTAGGCAACCGTCTACCTCTGTATTTTGAAAATTATCTATAAATCCGTATAAAATTAGATCATTGTCAATCTCTAGTCCATGGTCTATCCTTGCAGCGATTCTCTTCTAGTTGTGGTTTGATTCGGTTTTTTTTGTGTCAATTTTGAATTTAACAAAGAAGAGTTTTGTTGATTTGGAAAGAAAGTGAACGGAGAAGTCTTTGGAGAAAAAAATATAATTTGATACTTTTTTTCTAAATAGACTTGATGTATTGGTTCATTAAATATAAATATAAAAATAATTATTAGTTCACAGAGAACCATGAGCATCTAGAGATTATTTGAACCTTAACATTCAATCCAAATCATTGTACCTTACTATATGACGACATATAATAAATCTATTTATTTTTAAACTATCACAAAAATTATCTTAATCACAAAGTATAGTGAAAACAATTAATTTCTAACCTGACTTTTTTTACTAAACTGTTTAGAAATAAAAAAAAAGTTCATTTTTAAGAAAAAGTGCGTTGACAATATTAATTTTTATTAAAAAATAAAAAATAAAAAATATTTTTTAATAATTTATTTTTTGCCTACCCTGATAAAAACAATGACTATGTCACTGTATATATCATCCTATGTAATATGTATTCTCCAAACCCATCTCAATACGCTCAGCATGACACTACAATCCACATCCTTCTGGGATTAAGCAATGTGGATCCAAACTCAAAATTTGTGTTACTTTAGGGGATCCGAATTCATCCTATCGGTTCTTTATTCTAACAAACTTGGAATGTCTACATTATTATGTATCCTATTATTTTAAAAGAGTAAATAAGATACAGATGGATGATGCACCACTATCACATTCATTGGTGTTTGCCTTTTCTCATTTTTACTGGTATTCTAATAGACTTGGACACCTATAGCATTATTTTTATGTTATTCCTTTGATAGAGTAAATAGGATACAGATGGAGCATTCACTACTATATATATATATATTAAAAAGTGGCGTGCCGTGTTGTGACTAATACGTCATAATTTTGGTCTCGTGCCGTGCTGTGATCAAGTTAATTTTTCACGTGCCGTGCCGTGGCCAAAATATCAAGGGGTGATCACGGCAGGCGAATAGTCACGCCGTGCCCAAACGTGACTCGCGTGACCATTTGATCATAATTTAGGTTAGTTTATTCAAGATTCACCATTTGGTCAAGATTTAACGGTCTTAATTACACGTGACTCTCGTGACCACGTGCCATGTCGTGCCGTGACTAGATCATTCGCGTGACGTGCCATGTTGTGCTAAATTTTCTAAAGATAGTCACAACACGTGAATGATCAATCAATTTTTTTTGTTGTCCTCTGAAATTCTGATTTGTAATTTGGGTTAAATTTAGAGTTCAATTAGAATAAATTCATTGAATCCAAATTGGTAATTAGAACTAGATATTAGAGCATTGAAAATTAAAAGTCAGAGTATTAAAAATTATAAATTAGAGCATTGTTTTTTATCTAATATATAATTAGCTAATAGGTTTAAACTCAATTAGCTATTTAAATCTGATTTGTTATTTTTTACTCCCTTAACAAAAATCCTAAATAAAACCTTGTATATATGTAATAATATCCAGAACAATAATCTAACATGGGCCAACATCTCTTCAAGTCAGCACACAAACATTGGTATAATTATTAATTTCACAAATTATAGTTTGGTAGTTTGCCACTTAAATGCATGCCCTCTTGACATTACAACACATCTTTGTCAACAGTTCATTTAGCTGATAAATAGACTATGAAAAATCAGGTAAAGTTAGGTGGCTCCAATTCTCCAAATAAATTATCTCCAACATTATCTCCAATTTTCTTCAAAAAAAAAAAACATTATCTCCAATTCTCCAAAAGGTTATCACTCTACAACATGAGTAGGGTTAAAATGCACTATTGGTTTTGTTTCTCAACCATACCCCATATCTCTATCTTTGTTTTCAAAGTTCAAATAATAACCGCTCAATATAATATCATATTAAAATGTGCTTAAAGACCAAATTTTATATGTTTTAGAAATTTTTAGTATTTTTTTAGATAGGTATAAAATCACTGCTTCTGGACTCTAAGCACACATGGAGATCATGTTGTGTAGTTCGGATCGACTGTTTGAACTTTGAGAATAGAGACAAAGATGTGGGGTATGGTTAGGACACAAAACCAATAGTGCATTTTAACCCTACTCCTGCAACATTATGTCGATAATTTTTGTGAATGAGAATGTGGTAATGTCCCGTGCTATAAAATTATATTTCTGTTTTTAGAATTTAAACAGTCAATCTGAACTGTTCAACATGTTCTTCATATGAAAAATATACTTCAAGATCAAATTTTACATGTTTTTTTAGAATATTTTTTACTATTTTATTAAATTGACACAAAATCACTTAATTTGAAAATTCTCGACCATGGAAAAAACAGTGATATTCTACCTATTAAAAAATTAGTAAAAACATATAAAAAATGTAAATTTTGGGTGCGAGTACATATTCATATAGAGATCATGTTTAACTGTTTGAACTTTAAAAATAGATATATAGTTTATAGATCCATAGCATGAGTCGATATGTAATATGCATATTATCATAGCCTCACTCAATTTTTCTTGTTTCTAGTTAAGATAAGTCATTTTTCTTTTTCTTTTTTCCTTTAAAACATAAAACTGTTGATTTTAGATTTTTAAAAAAAAAATGGATCAAAGCTTAATGATGTTAGGGGAAAATGCAAGGCTGTGTTTTTATTGGGAATTATCAACGTGCCAATGTGATATTTTTTTTATAAACCATAATTAAAAAAAATATTTTTACGAAACCAACATGATTATTTTTTTTACAAAAAGCTAAGAACCGAAATGCCATTCGGTCCGTTATTTTTTTAATTCCTAACATTTCAGCCCGGTTCCTTTTTTTAATTTTCTGTAGCGGCTCATATGAAAACTTGTGAAACCAGTATCACAGAAAATCCAAAAAGAGAACCGGACCGAAATGCCATTTCGGTCCCCAATAAAAAAAAAATAATGGACCGAAATGGCATTTCGATTCTTATGGTTTTTGTAAAAAAAAAGAGTAATTATGTTGGCTTTGTGAAAAAAAAAAATTATGGTTTATAAAAATAATTCGCCAATGTGTGTAACCAATCATTAATCCAATAATTGGCTAGTACAATGTCGATCTATTGACACATTAACAACGAAAGATATTAAAAGCTCTTTGCTACCGACCTTAATTTGTTCCCTATTTGCCCCTCCTTAATTTCTTCCTCAGTACTCAAGACCTTAGCAAATCAATCCCATGTGACATCTTCTGTGCAGCGATCTGTGCAAATGGTTCCCAAATGACAAATGTAATATATCAAAAATACCATCTGTATGCTCTTTGAAAATGATTTGTGGAATATGATGAATCTGAACAAATTTTCTAGTAATTTTGGTACTTTGATGATTTTAAATAAGGGTTTGTTTTCTTCAACATACTTACAACTGATAATATTAGGAGATTTATGGTTGTCTTAAAAATAAATTTAATTGTTTATTTTTAAATTGATGAAAATAAGTAGAAAATAAGACCAGTTTAAAATAGTTTGCTATAGTTGTTTCATTGCTAAAATACTTTCATATTTCCATCTATAAACTTTTATAAATGCAAACTTGCAAAGTGTGATTGTGTGCATATTGACAAATTCAAATTCGGTTCGGCGAGGTAAAAAATTCATGATTCGGGAATAATTCGGGTATAATTCAGAAACGATTCGGAATTATCCGGATCAGAGATCTCAATTTCAAAAACAGAAAATCTTGAAAAATTGTAACTAATTGTTGTTTGGACGTGACACTGAAAAATGTAAGATTGCATGTAGATATTGTTGGTTGAGAGCTTTTCTCAAGAAAAGGACAGAAATTGAATGCATTACACTAATTCATGTATTGCTTTTAATAGTATTATTTGTACCTTATTTTAGTTGATTTATCTTTTATTAAAAACTAAAATAAGGTACAAATAATACTATTAAAAGCAATACAGGAAATAGTGTAATGCATTCAATTTCTGTTCTTTTCTTGAGAAAAGCTCTCAACCAACAATATCTACATGGATTTTACATTTTTCAGTGTCAAGTCCAAACAACAATTTGTTACAATTTTTCAAGATTTTCTGTTTTTGAAATTGAGATATCTGGTCCGGATAATTCTGAATCGTTTCTGAATTATACCCGAATTATTCGGGAATAATTCGGGTATAATTCAGAAACGATTCGGAATTATCCGGATCAGAAATCTCAGTCCTACGAGGTAGCAAAAAAAAGAAAAAAAAAATTATGGGAAAAATTCGAGAATAATTCGTAAAATTCGGGAAAAATTCGTAAAATTCGCGAATTATTCGGTTAACCGAATAATTCGGCGTTCGGTTCGACATCACAAAAAAAATGAATTATTCACGAATCTTGTGACTATGGTACTTGTGTGAATCAAGATGCAACGACCTGCTATACTGCTTATCGCATAAAAGATGCAACAGAAGATCAATGAATACAGAACGAGAGAGATTCGGATCGATCTATAAAACGAGAGCTGTTGCTTTTGATTGATTGCAAAAGACAAATAGACGAATAGAGACCTGAAAAGATCAAACTAATTAAAAGCAACGTGGTTGGAGCTGTAAATCAAATCTGGGTGTTTTAGTTTGTCTCCTTCCATGTGTCCTCACTCAGCGATTCAACCTTTGACCTTGGTGAAAAAGATTCTTCTGTTACCCATTCAGTGTATTAAATCGTGTTGCGGGCTCCTCGACTGGTTGCAGTGATTCGTTGCATTTAATGTTTTTCGTTGGCACCAAAGAAAAACTCGAATACGCTAAACTAGTATTGAGTATTTGGTTGATTTTCTGTTGCATGAATGGTACATACGTATATACGTTGGCTTTTTCTATCCAACACCTGCAATTCCTTTGTTTGTCGGCCTGTGTATTTTTCCTCTTACATGAGCAAGGCTGAAGTTCATCAAAAAAAAAAAAAAAAAAAGGCTAAGGCTAGGGGTAAAAACGGTATGGATAATATTCGATCCGTATTCGAAAAATTAAATGTGGATATCTGATATCTGAATATCTGTGTGGATATAAATACTGATATGGTTTTACGTTTCAATTATTCGTATCGAATAGTAGATATATATCTCATATATTTTAATATATATTATGAAAAAATATTGTTATTCACCAATTAAATTAGATAAATATTATGAAGTTTGATATTTTTAATATTATTTTAGTAAATATTCGATCCGATTCATATCTGTATCCATATCTGTATCTGGCTGATATCTGATCCGTAACCGTATCCGAAAATTAAAAAGAGACATGAATATGGTTTTACCATTATCCGCTCCGTTTTACCACTAAGTATGGTGGAACATTTTCAATATTCTAATGCATGTATAAGGGCTTTTCCTTAAAAAAAATTATGAAAAATGACTTTGATCTAGGTCAATTGAACTTAATTATTATAGTTATAAACTGATGAATAATATTTTCTTATATGAAAATACTATTATTTTCTTAATTAAATGATGGCATAAATTATATGAAACAAAACTTCTACCTATATAAATTAATATAAAAAGGATACATTTTAAAATTCGATAGAAAAATATGTATATATATCAATAAATTGTCACTAAAATATTTTAAATTTATAATGAGTCAAATAACATACTAAAATATTATAGAGTCCGGCTAGTATGACATTGGTGTCATATGACATAAACTACAAAATTAATTGGATAGACTTCAAACGACTAATCCAAACCGTTCAAACTGATTTACTTTATTAGTGATGCGTTTATATGCAAAAAAATTATATTTTCTAGTTATTTTAGTATCAAATCAAGCGGTAAAAAATGTTGAAAAATGAATGCATTAAAATTAACTTAAAAACTCACACATTTGACCGCTTGACTTAATACTAAATAAATTCGAAAAATTATAAATTTTGCATGTAAATGCACAACTATTGAAATAGATCGGTTTGAATTCAGCGTTTGAAGTCAATTCGATAGATTTTGAAGTTGGTGTTATATAAGCTGAAATGACACTGATGTCATGCTAGCCAGACTCAATATTATATCATTGTACATTAACAACAAAAATTTGGAAATCAAGGATTCATTGTATAAAACATAGTGACAAATCAATAGTTCGGGTTCGGTTCGGCGAGGTCAAAAATTCGTGATTCGGGTATAATTTGGGAATGATTCGGTACAACAAGGAAGCAAAAAAAAAAAAAACCCCAAAAAAACCGTAAAAAAAAATTGAATTTTTTTTTTCGCGAATAAAACGCGTTATACGCTTTTTTTTGCGTTTTATTCGGAGTTTGATTCGGTAACGTTAAAAAATGAATTATACGAGAATTATACGCGAATTATGTCACTATGGTACTATAAAATACATGTGCTATAAACATATTGGTGACAAAGGATCTTACAGAGTGGTAGAGTCAATGACCAGCGACACAACTGAGATGGCAACGCGTCAACAATGAATATATAAATCCAGCAAACCTGAGTCTGAGTCTGACTCAAAAATGTTAGATTTGGGTTTTCTTTTGTTTTGTTTTGCTATTGTATATGTAAAATGTTAGATCCAAGAATTTTTAGCCCCCTAATTAATTTGCGGTCGCATGGAACGTCGCCTATAGACATTTTTAAATGAATGACCCTTTTGGAAAGGTAACAATTAAATTTTGCTTGATATTATTTTTGATCTTTTATTTTCAATCAAACACATTTGTTATTGCTAGAAATTCAAAGATAATATAATTTATATCCAAATTTGACGACTCTAAGGTGAGTAGGGGTGGCAAAAAAAACTCGTAGCTCGTAGTTTGATTGTGACTCGTACTTGACTTGTTCGCTCGTTATTGGACTGAATTTTTAGCGAGTCAGCTTGTCACTAGCTTGGTCTAGAATTAACGAGTTCAAGCTGGCTCCTAGCTTGCTCGCCAGCTCACGAGTTAACTCGTCTAGGCATCAATTTGTGAATTTGTATGAATTTGTGTGCATTTTATAATGTCTAGGTCGGTCCAGCTCGATCCAAAAAGTTTGTAGAATTTTTTTTTCTTAAAATAAGATCCAGCCAGACCCAGCGAGCCAGGTCGTCAGCTCGCCAGCTAGCTCGGTCCAGCTTGTAATGATTTCAACTTGAGATTTCAGCTCGGACCTCTAAAGTCGGCTTGTTCGTGACTTGAACAAACTAGCTCGTAACGAGTTCAAACTGGACCCAACTCGTGACGAGCCAGCTCGTTGACACCCTAAATGTGAGCTTGATATTAAAATTAGAACTAAAGGTGAGCTTGATATTAAAATTAGAACAAGTACAAAATTAGCAAATTACATGAAAGTGAATGACCAAAAAAAGTGAAAGAAAAAGATAGAAAGGAACTTTTTGTAATTTTGCCAGAATCACAAAAGATGCATAAATGAATCCTAACCGACCAAAAATAGACACAGGCTCCACATGGCCCACTGCCATAAAGCCAGAACAAAATAATTGCCTCTCTAATTATTAGTAATCAAGCAAAGTACACCTCTCATTTAATTTCACAAGTCATGTGACCATTCCCTAAGTCTCCACTCCGCCACCTGTTCTACCACCCTTCATCAATTCACCTACAATTACATTCCATTGCATGAGAGTAAAATTCAAATTCTTCTCTCACATGCAAAGAAAGAATCATTCTGCGGTTGAAGAATTTCAGAGAAGGAGGAGAACACTAGCCCCCTAAAATCTTGAGCAAACCAAAGCATCATCATCTCTCTATTATTTTCCTTCTCCAACTTCAAAACCTCTTTCTCTCTTTCTCTCTCTTATCATGAGATTCCATCACACTTCTCCGAACTAAACCACCGCCGCCGCCATGCCCTGTTCCACCGACGGCGGAACTTCCGGCGACGAGGTGGCCTCTCCTCGCGCCGCCGACAGACCTAAGAAATCCAAATCCACGACAACCACCACATGTCCCTCTCCGACATCCTCCTCCTCGTCGGATTTCGAGTTCACTGTGTCGATCTCCCCCACCTCCAAGCGCCCCTCCGCCGCACAGCTATGCCCGGCCGATGAGCTCTTCTACAAGGGCCAGCTCCTCCCTCTTCACCTCACCCCCCGTATCTCCATGGTTCGCTCTCTCCTCCTTTCCTCCGCTTCCACCTCCTCTGCCTCCGGTGACTCCTCCGCCACCTCCCGCGACTCAAACGGAAGCACCTCCTCATCTTTCTCCGCCGATCTTAGCCTCCTCCACCCCTCCGACTCTGCCCCTTCCTCCTCTCGCCCCAGCTCCGTGAATGACGATGAGGCACTGCCTCGGCGATCCCTCCCCTTTCCCCTCCCTCCCAAGCCCCAGCGCTCCACCAACCGTTTCTCCTCCCTCGCCAACCGTTTCTCCTCTGTTTTCCTGCCACGTGGCAACAGCACCAAAAAGGACGTCAGCTCTACTGGCAGTAAAATCAAGCCTTCTCCGAAAGAGGTTTTGAAGAAGTATGTAAAGAAAGTGAAGCCTCTTTACGAGAAGCTCTCTTCTCTACCTCAGAAACAGAGCAACCAAAACCAACCACAGAAGAGAAACTTCTCCTTCTCCATTCGCAAAGACCCGGCAACAGCAAGAGAAGCCAAGAGTCAAGATCACAAGAGAGATCTCTTGTTCGATCACCTGTCCAATTCCTTCTCTGGCAACCTCAAGTACCCGAGAAGGAAGCGGTGTGCTGCTAGCTGTCCTTCATCCATGCGCTCTTCACCAAGTCATTCCGGGCTTTTGTGCATTGGCGGAGGCGGCGCGGGTGCATTTCCTGACATGCCGACGCCAGGACCGGTGTCTCTGTCTACGGCTTCTTCAATGGAGGAGTTGCAAAGTGCGATTGAAGGGGCGATCGCGCATTGCAAGAGCTCCTTGGGAGGCCAGAAGAAGCTTGTTTTCGGATCGATATCATTGGGGTTTGATGGAGATAGTTTTGTTGATGGCTGAGTGCAGTATCCTTCATCTTTGTTTCTCTAGTAGTCTATGTTGTTTCAATTAATTTTAGCTAAAGCTAAATCTCTAATGTTAATGATGATCAGTTAATTAGTTGTACTGGTTTTTCTCTTCAGTGCAAATTTGATCAATGGCAATGCATGTCAGGATCTGTGTTCTTTTTGTTATTTTTGTGTGTTTTTGGACAAAAAGTTTAGAGAAAATAATGTGAAAAAAAAAACTATTTTCTTTCTTTTTTTCATAATTTTTGGACAAATCAATAATATTGATCCAAAATATTTGTCTGCTTTCCTTCTCTTTTTCATTTTCTTACTTAGGCTCTAATGTTCCAATAATTACACAAATTCCTAAAAACAGCACCGTTAAAATCTGAATTGTTGTGTGATATCTTATTTCTACGGTGACTGCGCACATGCTGTAGGGTCAGATTTGGTTGTATGCCAGTATGCCACGTTGTTGCATGTTACAAAACTTCCTTGCATCTTACAATGCTAGATGTAGATATGGATGCTCTAATGTTACATTGGACTAGAAACAGTTGGTGCTTGCCTTTAGTTTACATTAATGTTATGTTGGGAGTTGTAGTAATGAAATAAAATATTTGAGATGATACCCAACAACCAGTTAGATTTATATGACCAGAAGATCAATGTAGTCCTTCATGTTTACTGATTTGCAAAACTTAGTTGCAGAAGAAAATTAAAGTAGGTAAAAAATAACCATCCATCTGATCCATGAAATGCATATCATGATTGCTTGAATGTTTGGCAAATCAAAATCTTGAACAATTATATCTATGGTCAATTTCAAAAACAGAAAATCTTGAAAAATTGTAACTAATCTATTGTTGGTTGAGAGCTTTTCTCAAGAAAAGGACAGAAATTGAATGCATTACACTATTTCATGTATTGCTTTTAATAGTATTATTTGTACCTTATTTTAATTGATTTATCTGATTAAATTTAGTTGCTATGGCTTTTAATAGCTTTAGTACTGAAGAACATTATTCTAGGGCCTGTTCGGCTATGTTACTGTTCGCGTGGAAAAAAAAAAATCAGTTCAACTTCGTGTTTTATGTCCCACGCGTATTGTAAATGTCAGTTCAAATTAGAGTTCAACCCATTCCCGTTCCCGTTCCCGCCTGTAGGCCGAACATGCCCCTAGTGATTGTTAGCAACCTCTTTGTTATTGTAATGTCAATAATTAAGAGTTTCATTCTACAAAATGAAAAAAAAAATTTTCTTAATTATAAAATAGTGATTTTGTACCTCTCTAAACAATTAGTAAAAAAAATATAAAAATTATAAAATTTGTTATCCAAGCATATTTTAGTATGAAGATCATGTTGAACAGTTCAGGTCGATTATTTAGACTTTGAAAATAAAGATAATGATGTTGGAGCATGATGTGACACAAAACCAATGGACATTTTAACCCTATTCTTTAATTATTTTACAAACCAAACACTACAAATTTAATTCTGCCATATACAAATTATTATATTAAAATTTAAGAATTTTAACTAAAAATTATATATTGATCTTTAATCTTGAAACCAAACTTTAAATACGGAAATCTTGTTAAAACCTTTAAAAGGTGTCAATTGTCAAAGATAGATTTGCAAGTTTCACTTTTCATACTATGGATTCGTTTTGCAAGTTTTTCAAAGTGCTGACATGTTGTGGAATATTCAAATAATATAAGGACTTTTCAGCAAATATTAATCTCCTTACTACCAAATCATAACGTTGTGATTGCTTGAATTTTGTTACCACGTGGCTTCGGTAGATTTCTGTTCAACTAAAAAGCTGACTTGACTGAAGGTAATAATCAAATCAAAAGGATGAGTATATTCATGTCATATCACATGTGTTTTTAAATTTTTTAAATTTGAGCAACATTTTTTACGAGGTTACATGGCCCCTATAGGTCTGAAGTAGTTAGGTAGGTAGACTTAAAGGTATATATAATTTGTTTTATTTTTAATGTGATCTACAAAAGTAGCTTGGTGGACCGTTATAACAAACAAGTCATTCAAAATGTCATCTCTTGAGTGATGTTATGGTAGAGACTAGAGAGGGTGTTTTATTTTCTGTTTATATTTTTATTTTAAAATTTAAATAGTTAATTTGAATTTTTTAATATGATTTTCATATTGAATGTATTTGGAGATTAAATTTTATAATTTTTGAAAATTATTTACTATTTTTTTAGAATTTCTGAAAAACATTGTTTTTCTAAATTTTTTATTATTATTTTATTTAATGAAAAATTGTGATTTTCAAAAATTCTAAACAAATAGTAAAAAAATGAAAAAAAAATGAAAAATTTGGTCTCCAAGCACATTTTAATATGAAGATCATGTTGGAATATACGAATCAACTGTTTGAATTTTGAAAATAGAGATATGAACGGGAAGTAAAACATCCTCTTTACTTTTCAAAGCATTATAGCCTATCTCGTCATCTTTTATATTTACAGCTGAAAAGTTCAGAAATATTTTCTAATCTCATTTTTAGTTCTCAGATTAGTTTTTTTCGGTAATAAAATAAAGAAATGTCATCCTGCATTTTCAAACCAAATATGTACCTGTTTTCATTCAATTTTTATACTAAAAGCTTTGAAAATTTTAAACTTATCTCTCTTGTGAATAATATAAGTATATAACCGGTATCCGTTGTTAATTAATTAATAGCCTACGGATTTGAATCAACAAGGTAAAAACATGGGCAGGAATTGGTGTCACCGTTTGATCTTAATTAAATAGTGAATTTTGAATAAACTAATTTAAATTATGAAAAAAATAATTAAACGTAACCAGTCACGTTTGAGTATAGCACAGCACGTTTAGGCACGACATGATTTGCGTGTCGTTAGGGGTGTTCATCGGTACTAGCCAATCAAAGTTATAATTCGGTTTCTAAAATAGAACCGAACCGAACCGATTTAGCATTGCAACCGAACCGAACCGAACTAAAGTTTTATTTCGGTTTGTTAGGTTCAAACCAAAATATATTAATTTTTTTATTTAAAGCAATTGATTTATAATAAACCGAAATATATTAAGAAACGGTTTGTTCCGTGTTGATCACAGCACATCACAACACGTGTGACTATTTACTTGATCACAGCAATTGATTTATAATAAACCGAAATAGTCACACGTGTTGTGATGTGCTGTGATCAAAATTTTTGCTTTGATCACAGCACATCACAACACGTGTGACTATTTACTTGATCACGATACAGAACGGTACGAAACAAAAGTCACGACGTATTAATCACAACACGGAATGGTACATTTTTACCCTTCTAGTAATAATCCCTTTTGTGAAAAGAAAAGAAATGAACCGTTATCAGAGTTCTTGTGATAATATACGGTGACGGAGTGCTACTGGTTGGAATTCAAATGCAAACTGAGCAAAAACAAAATATTTAGATATATGCGCCTAAGCTGCATTGCCAGCTTGGTTAGGCTTTGATGTTGATGATCATTTATTCTCTGTTCCATTTTTTCCCCTCTTCGTTATCTGGACCTGGGAAAGAGAAATACGGTATGGCTATTTTATTTTATTTATGGGTTGTTGCGAAATTTAATGCCCGGTCTGTAATTTGCATCTCCCGAACTAATCCAAGTAATAAAGGGAACTATATATTACTGATGGAGATTTATCCAGTACTATTTTTATTTTTAATTTTATCAGATTGATCTTGATTTATTTTTGATTTAGGTAATCATTTGGTTTGCTTATACTAACTAGCAATTTTTTTTCCCATTAGATTTCTTATCACTCATCTCGCCGAGATTTTTATCAGAGGAGGGTTCCAATGCACCCTCTTTTCTATGCTCCCAATGCATCCAATTCTTATTTTCTCTATTTTTAAAGTCCGAACAGGTGATCCGAACCGATCAACATGACCTTCATAATAAAATATGCTTGGAGACCAAATTTTATATTTTTTAGAATTTTTTTACTATTTTTTAAGATATGTACAAAATTATTGTTTTAAGGAGATTCTGGACCATCCGATAAAGTGATTTTGTATCTATCTTAAAAAATAGTAAAAAAATTCTAAAAAATATAAAATTTGGTCTCCAAGCATAATTTATTATGAAGATCATGTTGAGCTGTTCAGATCGATTGTTTGGACTTTGAAAATAGAGATAAAGGAGATAAAAAATTGGGTGCATTGGGAGCATAGAAATTTGGGTGCATTGAAACCCTCCTCTTTTTATTAATATCCAAAGTTAATTAGAAATTAATATTTATGTCCAGAATTTCTGACTTTCTCCAAAAATGTCCAAACTGGCCATAAAATGGCTGGCTTACTCATTTTTTTTTAGAGACACTATGAAGAGCAAAATAATAAAGTCTAACACTGCAAATTTGAATTTTTTGTTTAAATTATTTGTTAGATTACTTCTTTTGATTTATAATTAGTACTTGAAATTATGTTGAATTACACTATATTACAATAAATTATGTTGAATTACACTAAATTACGTTAAATTACAATAACTTCGCTAATTATGCTAAAATACGGTAAATTACGCTAAAGTAGACCGATTTTGTATCATCTTTTATGAATCATAAAAAATAATAAAAAAAAAATTCAAAAAATAGTAAAAATTGGTATTCTACACGTTCATTATGTAACTAATTTACTGAGCTACTTAGATTAAATAATAGAAATAAAAATTTTAATCGGAAACTTCAACTCAAGTTTTGAGACTCTTCCCTTAGTTTTTCGGCAATTCTGAATTTTGAAATCCGGCATAGCAGGCACGGACGCATGTGTATTTTCGCAAGCTTTCCGAAAGTGGTCATTTGCTGAAATCGGACACTCGAGCGCCGTTTTATGATCGTTTGAAGTTTTGTCGTCGTTTTTCGCCTTTTTAGTGAAGATATCGTTCCTATTCATATGTAATTTAGCGTAATTTACCGTATTTTAGCGTAATGTAATGTAATTTAGTGTAATTTAACTTAATATAGTGTAATTCAACATAATTTCAAGTAATTTAGCGTATTTTAGTATAAATATGCTAATTATATATCAAAAGAAGTAATCTAACAAATAATTTAAACAAAAAAATTCAAATTTTCAGTGTTAGATTTCATTATCTTTCTCTTTATAGTGTCTAAAAAAAAAGAGTAAGCCGGCCATAAAATAGCCGGCTTGGATATTTTTGGTGAAAGTCAGGAATTCTGGATATAAATATTAATTTCTATTAAACTTTGGATATAATAAAAATCTCGGATCATCTCGCTAACCCCACCTCGGTACTTGAAACCAAAAAGAAAAAAAATATATATATGTTTTTACCAATATTCTAGCCGTATGTCTCAAATAATTAAATTATTATCAAGCTTAGTCAATACTAATCTTATTTGGGACCGTTCGGCAATAAATGATTAAGAGTGAAGGATTAAAAGTTTAAAGAACGCTAAGGAACTGATGTTCGGTTGTCTTAATTTGTGGGTAAGCTAAGGAAGCTAAAGGAAGGGATAGAGGTGCCTTAAGGTCCGGACAGAGAATTAAGATCTAAGCAAAATGAGACTAAATTAGGTGTTCTTAATCTGTGTTAAGGAACCGGTGTTCAACAGGATTAAGTGACTAAAGAAGCTAAATAAAGCGAATTAAGTCTTAAGAAGCCTTAATCTCTTGTTGCCGAACAGCTCTAATATTATATCCATAGTCAAATCCAAGCGTACGACGAAGGTTCCGTGTTGGGTGTTGACATACTCATGAGATTCTTCTTTGGGACAAAAATGTTAACAAAATTTGTGTTGTCAACAAACTTGTTTGTTTTTTATTTGACTTGAAAGAGAACAAATTTTGTAAACAATAAGCAATCATGATTAATGTATTTCATCGTCGTTACAGTTTTCCAGGGAATTTCTAATCAGGACTAAATTTGTGATGTCTTATGTTGTATTGTTGTAATTTGAATCACGTATTGTGTTGTAATAAAGTTAAATTTTAAGTGCCGTGTTATATCATCACTAAAATCGCGAGGATTAATCACTGTATGCGAATGATCACGATTTGTTAGTGATGTCAATATTTTGGTTACATTTAATTATATATCATGCCGTATCATACATTTATTGTTTTCAGTTGTGATTAAATCAGTGTGTCATGTCGTATTATTTATATAAAAGAATGATTACAGCACACGATACACGATCATGTAGTAGTGATCGGCACATGTTATCACTACTGACTTTTTTTACATCCGCTCTAAATACATCTTTGTTATTACTTGACAAAACTTTGAAAAAATCTCAATTTTTCTCATTTATTATTATTATTATTTTATTATTATTATTGTTGTTGTTGTTGTTGTCAAAGGTTTAAAGAGCGTTTATTGCGTCATAACGGAATGGTTAAAATAACAACGCTATTGCCATATTACGCTATTATAGTGTGCTATAGCGTGCTATAACGCCAATAGCGTCTTAACTTTTATGATCCGAAAACGCCATGGCGGTGCTATTTAGAACCTTGATAGTTGTTGACGTAAAATCCAATTTCCACTTTATTTCTTTAATATTCCAAAAAAAAAAAAATATTAACCAGTATCCTTTTAAATTTAATCCTATTGATGCTCCCATTAATGTGCCGCTCTGTTCTAAATATATAATTTACAAAATTGTGACATTTTCAAATGAATGTATTTCACAATTCTGATGTTCGGTTTGAAGCTTTTAAATAATAATGATGAGATAAATTGAAAAAAAGAAAAGAAAAATAATTTGACAATAAATTTAATAATTTAATTAAAAATTAATAATAATTTGGTTATTGTGAAGATTTAATAAATATTTTGTTGGCCATATAGTTTAGTCGTATATTTAATTTCATGTGATCGGAAAATAGTAAAAATGGTCTAAAATATTAGCAATTTTTTTATTTTTAAGTTGTTTTTTTTTCATCTTTCATAAATCAAAAAATAGTAAAAAAACTTTAAAAATAGTAAAAATTGGTATTCGACAAATTTATTATATAACCAATTTACTGAGCTACTTAGATCAAAATTTAAAATTTATACGATAAATTTTTGAAACCGTAACATGAAGGCCTTATGCCATCAATAGCACCTTAAGCCTTACTCCTGTAAAGAAAAAAGAAAAAGAAAAAAAAAAAAAAAACAGAGACAAAGAACGAGATATAGATTGGCTGACACTGGCAGTAAAAGAGTTGAGAGTCGCTGAAAACAAAAATAAACGACATCCTCTACAGAGAATTGCACAAAACTTCCTTTTGAATACCGTCCGATTTCCACAAGATTTGTGTTCACCTGGAATCAGTAGAAAATTTAACGAATCAACGATGTGCATCTAATCTTCTTGACTGTAGGGGATCTGGAACGAGAGTAAAGCCGCATTTAACGGGCCGAGTCGTCGGTTAGCGGGCCACCTCGGCAGGCTGTATGCAGCTGGGCCCACAACTCCACATGATCTTGCCTGGTTGCTTCTTCTCAAGCAGGAATTTGTGTGGTGGCTCTTCTCGGCGAAAAATAAATAAATAATTGATAATAATAATAAACAAAAAGAGAGGTGTCTCTGAGTACTGATTCGATGCGCAGATTATGTTTTCAAAGAAAATGTTTCTGATCACATATGATAAAATCATTCACAAATTGCTACCAATGTACTTTGTTCTTTTATCATGCATTCACCAACATTTTCTGAGCGCGTGAATTTAGATTCAGACATGAAAATGGAGATATAATTTTTTATTTTTTGAGAAGAAGAATACACATAAAAAATTTCATTATTATGGCCTATTTTTCTATTCTTTTTACTTTTGTTTTTATATGCTATGGTTCTATCTTTTTGATATTTTTTACGTGTAGAAGTCTAAATTTATCCACATGTAGATGTCCTAAATTTCTATTTTTTCGAAAACTTTCCTATATCCCCATATTTGATTGTCATATACTTAATTTGTTTTGTATCTATCTGTTATGCAAATTCAGAGTAAGTCCGATGCATTAAGATGCGTGTGCTCCGATTTAAAATCAGTACACATTTGCTTCAATTTTTGCGTGTACAGATCTTAATATGAATCAAATGGTGTTGGAGCTCATTGAACCTATAAGTAGGTCTGATACCCATCGAACATTTATCACAATATCTTTTGTTCGTGAGAAATGATGACCTTCCAATTAATACATATTATTGCATGGCTGTATCATCAAAAAGTTTGTGCAAATGACGACCTTCCAATTAATACGGCTTAATCTGTTCTGTATATATTTGCTATGCATTTACGTTTATGTCACATCCCGACAACAGGGCAGATAATCCGTCGCGCTCATTAGCACAATGCGATTCCATAATCAAACACAATATATATACATGAGGGATGCTTCTATGGGCATAAGGACCTATTTGTAAAATGAGCATATTTTTATTTTCAAAGTTCATACAGTCGATCCGACCGTTCAACATTTTCTCCATATTACAATGTACTTGGAGGTCAAATTTTACATTTTTTTGAATTTTTTTACTATTTATTAAGTATTTTACAAAACTAGTCAAATTCAGACCATTGAATTTTGTACCCATCTTAATAAATAATAAAAAAATTCAAAAAAATGTAAAATTTGACCTCCAAGTACATTTTAATATGGAGATAATGTTGAACGGTCGGATCGACTGTTTGAACTTTGAAAATGAAAATATGCTCATTTTACAAATAGATCCTTATGTCCATAGAAGAATTTGCCTATACATTACCAATAACAAAGACAAGAGCCACAATACATGAATAAACTTTCTTTTAAGTTTCAAAATTTACATGTAACAAACAAATTGAAAATAAACCGGTACAATAAAAGACAATCGAAATATATAACAGAACTATTTAAAGTAAACCAAATACTCATCTTTTTGGCATGTCACGCAGTCCTCTAGTTCGACATCTCATTTTTGTGTCTTGCGCTTTGTACCTAGAACCCACTGAAGTGAAAATATGAGAGATTGAAAATCTCCCAGTGCGGTATTTAGTTCCAGTCGAGTTACTCTAAGACCCAACCAACTAAACCAAACCAGCACCGAGCATAATTATAAAAGAGCAACATTGATCATCAAGCCAAATAAATAATTCACAACATAAAATGCTCGCATCCAAACAAAAGAAACAATACACACAGAGTAATAATAACTGCAGCAACCTTAAGAGAAACACTGAAACAAATATTTAATTGTGTTATAATCGGATCATATGCATGGTTCGACAATATATTTTCTTTGTGAGAAATGATGACCTTCCAATTAATATGGAAGATTTTATTGTTCTATTTTTTTCTTTTTATAAAAATATGTTATTTTGTATGTGATTGTTTCTTCTTATAATATAATTTTCGTTGTAATGTACGGGCACGATACTAGTATATTTTTAGTTAGCATCACCATAAAACTTACTGATACGGTCATGTTTTAAGGGCCCTCACGGATCTTTCGTGGACCATGAATAGACCGGGATTCGGATCCTTCTTAGGGGCCAACCCGAGATCAATATGAAAAGCCCGGGATCCGTCAATAGCTAGGCCCAATAAGGCCTCATAAGGCTTCATCCAATACGAGTCCAGTTCGGATTCAGCTTATGATCACCGCCTTCAAGTCCGTACATGGTGGGTGCGATTTAGTGACCGCCTTATTATGTGGACGTCACCGCCCTTATGTGGGGGGACCCGTCTTTATGCGAGTTTAACCGCTCCTATGCGATCTCCCCTAACAGCTCTGACAACGCGGAATGACGGTTAGGGGACGACCTATTTAAGGCAGAACGCCCCATTAAACAGGGGCATACTTTTGCTTAAATAAGCGAGATATCATACAGGCTAGAGTCCGAATATCTCCTAACCATTTCCACTTCGGGAACCAATCTCACTTACCTCTGCCTGCCTTCCCGGGACAGGACGAACCCAACCCAATCACCTTTCTCACATACGACTTACTCTCCCTGAGCTAGAACGTATCACTTACCAATTTTTATCATGTCCGTGTCTCGTGATTAAAATGGATTTAATTTTTTTTTTTTAAATATGAAAGAAAGAGAAAGATAGAGAGCTGATCAGGCTCAGAACTTACCAGTTGCAATCTTCCTTATAATATTTGGGACACATATAAACCATGTTATATAGAGGAGACAAAGTTAGCAGCATATTATTGTGTCTGTCAGGTTTAATTTTTTAGGAGATATTATTTCATATATTTATCTATACATTGTCAGGTTGGCTCTTGAGATTCTCTGAACCAATGGCCCCAGGTGTTAGTCGTTGTGAAGCACATGCAGCTGCAAGGTAAACTATGATCTTGTATAGTTCACACAATTTTTTAACATTTTATGACAGACTTTTCTTTATGAATGTATATCTGGTTTCAATCCTGCATTCACTTGTCATTGTCATAGCATTAATAAATTCAGGTGAAGTATTCTTTCTTTTGTAAAGGTGTATCTTGGTAATTGGCAGTAATACAAGAAAAATGGTACCTTTTCTATGTAAGAATGAAATATACATCTTCACCTTTCAAGATCATTCAAAATAAGGTTCAATTAAACATATCATAATTTCATGATAATAATTGATATATGCTCTTTTTTTCTTCTCTGGGAACAAATGCAGGTAATAATTCATGATCAAGTTCAATGGAAATGGATGTATCTAGATATCTGTCAGATACCCGATTAAGATCCGAATACGGTCCTATTGGGCCAGAAAAAGGACGACCCAACTTATCCAAAACAGGTCTGGGATTATCCCATCCGAAATGCATTATACAATTTGTTGTCATTGTCTAATTGAATCCAGCAAGCTCTTATTGGGCCTCAGCCCACTAACATATGGGCCCAGTATAGTGGAAAGCCCCAAAATCTACGTTGGCACATCGAGCAACCGTGTCCGTGTGTCAATTTCTAAAGCGCATGTCTACAAATTGTACTGAATTCAGATTTAATTCAATATTGGTGGTCATTTTTTGGATAGATACAAATGATTGTTTATTTGAATGAACACTGTTTTTGGAATTGAAAACCAAACATCCAAATGATGTCGTAATATTTGATAGCAGCAGTACAACCGACACAACAGCGACCAATCACTCTCTATCCCTCTCTTTCATGGGAGAAATTTGGGTCCGATGTCCATCGGATCCAAAGTGAGTTTGACGGGTTCGCTCACCGTCCGATCTGCTTTAGAATTCGCACCCGCAACTTTTGCATCTACTTTAATATTCGTGCGCACGAATCTTAAAGTGGATCGGACGGTCCCGAAACCCATCGGACCCAAATTAGAGTCCTATGGGCATCGGACCCAAGCCTTTCTCCTCTTTCATTACTATAAAATTTTCTGTTTAACCATCCAAATATGAAGAAAAACTAAAAACTGAATCATCATTTCTTAGCTAGTCATTTAATCGTTAATATATCATACATTAACTATTAATTACAGGTATCTCGAACCTGAATGCACAAATTATTCGGAAACTGAAACTGTAGCAAAGTATCAAACAACATTCTCCTCTTCAAGTACACAAACAGATGAGAAACTTTGTGCGCTAGTCTGTAGCTAAGCAAAAACCACACTTACAGGAGACCCTTAATCAACAAATGAGAACGAAATTTACAGGACAATGCCAGAACACAGCAGAGCATAAGCGATTAGAAAGAGAGAGAGAGAGAGAGAGAGAGCAGAGCTGAACAATTAGCGATACCAGCCCTTGTGGGGCTGAATCATGTCTCCGCCAGCACCATCATTCATCAGCTTATCCAAAACCACATTAAGATCCACATTCTGGCCGTTCTCTGTCAACTTCCTGACGGTTGCTCTCACCTGCTCTCTCGAGAACCCCATCGTCGCAACCTGCTCCACCACATCATCCAGAGGAGCCCGGTTTCCCGACCCCGAACCAAGTCCCACTGGAGCCGCTTGGGGCAACACCTTCGCAGTTGGTAGATTCTCATATTTGCCCCCTCCACCACCAATACTACCTGATGCAAAAGGAGAGTTGGGTTTCATCCCTCCTGGCCCGCTTCTGTATGAAGGGGAGCCCCCACCAAATGGGTAAGGATCCACTGGAGGGCCATAGCCAGGCCGGTTGGTTGAGGGTGGTTCATTGTACATGCCACCAGTAGAGGGAGGGGGTGGGGGCGGGCCGTAGTAAGAAGGCGGGGGCACAGGCCCGCCGGACGGAGGTTGTTGCATGTAAGGAGGAGAGGGCCCACGCGGAGGGTAGCGCTGAGCAGGGGAAGGCCCATATGGGAGATTGGCGTCTTCAGCCAGAGGCTGGGATGGGGGGCTTGGGTTGTAATGCATGTACTGAGAATGAGGTGGTCCCTGTGCCACTGGCTGAGAATGTGGCGGGTTTTGCTGGTAGCCACCCAACCCTTGCTGGGCCTGGGGCTCGGGCGGGGGTTGGGACTGAGGCGGCTGGTGGTATGGCTGCTGATGACTGGGGTCCATTGGCTGTGGCTGCGAGGGGAAGTAGGGGGGCACAGATGGGAGCGCAGATTGGGACATTTGAGGGGGGTATTGAGGCGCATTTGGGGCCGGGAGGGTGGGGAGAGAGGGGTTCTGGTTTTGAGGTGGGTATTGGATTTGTGGTGGTGGCGGGGCGTTTGGAGTAGGGAGAGAAGGGGGTTGTGGGGGAGGAGCTTGATGGGGTGGTGGAGCCTGGAGTGGGAACTGGTGAGGTGGTGGGGGGAGAGCAAGGGAGGTATCTGGGGCAGGAGTTGGGGCTGTAGAAGTGCTATCAGAAGAGGGCATTGATTGGGGTTGGCTTTGGTTCTGGGGTGATTGTTGCAGATTAGAGAGATGGAGTTGCGTTTCCATTATGTCTTGCTTGTCCCGAAGTATCTGCACTCCTGATTGCACCTAAGCCATACCGAACCCAAAACACCATGAAACTATTAGTCTATTTCAAACCGGTATTGTTCTACTTTACCGGGATTTGATTGGTTCATATCAAATGGGAACAACAGCTCAATATGGTTGCAGCATAAGAAGTAAGCATAAGTAGCAGCATGAAAAGGAACATATATTATGGAACTGACCTCACGCAAGATATTCTCAAACTGTCGCAATTTCCCATCAGTGGCGCCAGTGTAGTTTCCGACGACAATCTTCAGATCATCCATGGAGCTCTCCATGCGGTGGGTCCGGCTCTCCAGCTGTGACAGCCGTGCACTGACACCTTCCAGTGCATGCAACAGGTTGTCAACGTACTTCTTCACCGTGCGGTCAATGTCAGCCACTAAAGCAGTGCCATAAGAAGGTGCCACTGTCCTTTCTTCTTTCTGCATCACTTCCGTCACTTGAGGCTCCTGTATACCAGCACTCTGTTCAAAATAAAACATATCAAATCAAATTAAACCGATAAATATGATAAATACTGGGGACTTGGTACAAAATGAGAATTTACATAGCTGTGAATCATTTTTCAACTCTATTGACTTGTCAGGATAAAGGATAGGAATCTTCATCATAATACCCCGCTAGATGCAGCCATCTTGTGAGATATTGAGACCACAAAAAACTCCTCAAAATTTAAGTTACAGTTGAATTTAGACATACAAAATTCAACCAACATTTCTTGTCCTATATATTAGGGCATTAGCAAACTGCATCTGAATCCAAATTATAACTACTAATCAATAGGAGAGAAAATAATGTACTAAGATCAAGTTGGCAGGATGAGCTTAGAAAGTGAGGTTTTTCACTTGGCTTGGCACAAACAGTTTTCCTATTTCATCTTTGTATCAAAAAGAGGGCACTAGAAAAAAATTCAACACGGTAACAATTTGGGTTATGCAAAGCGTAACTCAACTCCTAATTTAGAACCAGCAAATTTACTTAATAAGGAACACAATATCAGCTGGGACATCACAAAGTCAAGAAAATGGCATTGCATTATAAAACCCTGCTTAACTCCTGATCCTCTAATTAGTAATTATTAACCTGAACTGCATAATTTGTATGAAACTACACAAGAAAATAAGAATTATCACACAATGAACCAGAAAAAATGAAAAGGAAATGGAAAAGAAAAGGGAAGAGGGAAAGTGAAATGGAAGCGTTACATTACCTGGAGATTTAATGACGTCATCCTTGAATCGAGAGATCCCCAAGTTGAACCAGACCCAGCACCTGTAACTGTACCAGTGCCGCTACTAGTGTGAGGAGGGGAGGATCCGACGGTGCGGATGGGCTGGAAATCATAGCTGGCGAGGATTTCCTCTTTGGTGGTGGAAGTGTTGCCATTGGTATGGTGAGTCGAACTCTCCTCATCCTGAGGCTTAAGCTGTGATTGGGGACTCATCAGATCCAGTATCTGCTTGTCCATAAACTGCGATGTATTCATCTTCAATTTCTTAACCTCCTCCGATTTCGATCTTGATCTGGATCTCGATTGCTACTGTAAAAATAAATACATGTTTGTCCATAAACTGCGATGCAACTGCTTGTCTTCTTTATAGAAATAATTGAAAAAGAGATGACAATGATAGACAAGATATGCAGAGAAGAAGCTAATTCTTTTGTACTCTTTGAACCCAACATAATTACAAGGCCTAGTTTACTTTGATGTAACTGTTTATCATGATGACTGATTCAAAGGTTAACTGTTAATAGATGAACTACCGAGAGCAAAACACAGGTTATTTTCGCTGTTGGAATTATGCACCCATATGTACATAGAAGTAAGAGCCGAAGTGGAACAATTTCAGAATAAGTTGCATTAATCTGACGCTTCTGATGCAAACCTGAGATTAGTGAAAATCTAGTAGTAGAAACTATGATCCAATTTGTACACTAGTAAGAGATAAACCATGAATCAAGTCTAGTTGTCACCGAATCAAAAGTCTCACGAGCAACACAACCTCACTACGTACCTATTTTTTTGGAATTTAAACTCTCTAATTCGATACGCCTCAAATCAATTACGGTTTCTAATTCATCGCAACAAATTACCAAAACAACGAATTAAACCTCGAACAGAGAACAAAAATATAAATAAAGTATACAACAAAACCTCGCAGAGGAAAAGAGGCGCTTCCAGTCGGTCGACCTAGCGCCTTCTTAGAGTTGCAGAAAGAGCCAAGGAGAGAACAGGAGATGGCGAATCGGTGAGGGAGAAAGAGGAGATGATCATGAGATGTAAACTAATCGAGTCAAGTAATGGAAATTGCGAGTAGAGTTCCTTATGAAGCGAGCAACCGAGTGAAGAGCCCGTTTTGATTTCTGGGCCTCATGAGGTAGTAACTTATTCAACGGCCCATAAATATAGAAATGGGCTTAATTAATAAATGAAGTAATTTTTAGCCCAGAAAAAGTAGCCTTTTATTTCTGTTGTAGTTCTTAGACGAGATATTAATTTTCTTCTTATATTTTCCCGAGGTCTTGAATTGTTGCAAACTTCACCATTCTTCAATTTTAAAATTTAACTATTTACTATGTAATATCAAGTCTAAAATAGAATTATTAGACATGGTGTATTTTTTTTTTCTACTAATACATAATTTTTTATGATAAATATTGATATGGATAATTTGTATATGATTAGTTTTCAAACATTAATCTTTATAAAAATAAAGTTAAATCGTGGTAATTTTTCATATACATCTAGAGAAAGTACGATTTAATGATTATCAACTATTTAGAAAGTGATTATGAAAAATAGAGGCATTTATAAATGAGGATGGCTCAAATGCTTCATTGTTTTTGTGCCCCAATCATACCCCATATCCATATCTCTATTTTTAAAGTCCAAATAGGCGATCAAAACCGTTCAACATGATCTTCATAATAAAATGTGCTTGAAGATCAAATTTTATATTTTTTGAAAATTGTTTACTATTTTTTTAGATAGGTAAAAAATAACTACTTTTTAGAAAATTGTGGACCATCCAAAAACAGTGGTTTTGTACCTATCTAAAAAAATAGTAAATTAAAAAAAATATATAATATTTGGTCTCCAAACACATTTTAATATGGATATTACATTGAACGGTTTGGATCATCTGTTTGAAATTTAAAAACGGAGATAAAGAATGTGGAGCATATTGGAGCACGAATCATAGTACATTTGAACCCTCCGCTTTATAAATACCTCCCTTTACATATTGAATTGGACTAAATTGAATAAGTAAATCAAATGTTAGGGAGAAATCTCATCACCACTAGAGAAGAAGAGATTGACATGTAACATTTAACTGTGACCATAGCAATATATGCTTTAAACAGGAATAATGAATTTATGCTTGAAATTGAGTGCTACAAGAATCTTTTAGAATTTGTCTTCTCGTTTTGGATAAGTGCAAGGCGCAAAAGCCACCTTTCAACCATCAACAAAGAGCTTAATTTCGCCATATTAATTTTGAGGCCCACATTTTATTCTTTTGTTTTGTTCATGTAAATCTTTTATTTTTTTGTGAATTTTTTTCTTCAATCATGTGGATAAATATAATTAAATTTCTGAAAAGTATTTTATCTAAAAAGTTATTTTAGAATGTAATATGTATATTGTTTATTAATTAGCCGTGTATATATTTATTTAAGAAGCAAAAACATACCGTATAGTACAGATCATAAAAGTAAAGACCAGCTTTTATCAGTGTTCTAAATAGCGCGCTATAGTGGCGCTATAGCGCTGCTATAGCGTTTTTGGACCCTAAACGCTATGCTATGACATCAAAATACGCTAATTGAGCTACGGCCGCTATAGCGCATAGCGTGTAGCGCAAATAGCGCGCGCTATGCATAATGGGCTTTTTTAGGCAATTTATATGGGCTTTAAATAAAGACCCAAAAAAGTTAAATAAAAGCCCAAACCGAAATCAATTGAAAACTTGTTGCTACAGAATCATGATGCTTAAGATATTTTGAATAGAAAAATATCGATAGTTTATGATATTACTATGGATATTTTGAACCGCAATTTGGACTTTGTATTGGTTCAATATGAATATTATAATTTCTTAATTAATTTGGTGTTATTTATTGTTCTATGAGACTTTATATAATGTTGATATTTAGTACAAATATATAATATAATTTTTGTAACAAAAAAAACGCTATGTAGCATAGCTTTCGCTATAGCTACGCTATTCGCTATAGCTTTTTTTGTAGCCTTCCCGCTATGACGCTATAAACGTTATTTAAAACATTGGCTTTTATTAATTAATATATTTACGATCAGAATAATTTTCTAATATATATTTTTTTATTTGAAATGGAAATTTTGTAAAAAGCTCCATTTAATTTGAATTTTTAAATTTTTGTAGGAAAATACATTTACATATGCTACACAGATTATAATATATTTATGTAACAATATAATATTTTATTTTATTTTCAACTATTTTCTTCTTTTAATTGCACCTTCTTTCATGGACTGTCACCTAAATATACCATAGCATTTTAAGTTGTTAGTGACATATTATCACATACCACATTTTAAAACATTGGTCATGAGTATATGATCAGTTCTAAAATCCCAGAAACTATATGGCAAATAAAGTACATACACCTAATAAATACACAAGTTAATATGGCAAATAAAGTACAATAAATGCCACCCAAGACATGCAACAACAACAAAAAAAAAAATCAAACAACAACATGTGATCACTATATGAGGTCTTCTTGTTTCCAAAATAGAAGAAACAAAAATAAGGTTGAAATATAATATAATGTAGGGAGTGAGTCTATGGTACTATGCATAGTACGGATTGGTTCATACTACGGATCAATATTTTTATTTTCAAAATCCTAACGGTCCATCTGAACCATTCAATGTGATCTCCACATGAATATGTACTTGCAGACTAAATTTTCTATTTTTTCAATTTTTTTTACTATTTTTTTAGATAGGTAGAAAATCACTGTTTTTGGATGGTCCAGAATTTTCAGATCAAGTGATTTTCTACCTATCTTAAAATATAGTAAAAAAATTTGAAAAAATATAAAATTTAGTCTGCAAGTACATATTCATGTGGAGATCACGTTGAATGGTTCGGATCGACCATTAGAATTTTCAAAATGAAAATATGACTCTGTAGTATAGACTAATCCGTGCTATGTATAGACTATAGTACCATAGACTCACTCGTAGGGAGGTGACCTATCAACTACCATTATCTTAATTTCTCACCTTATTATTTATCCCTAATCCATGAATAAAAACTAGGAAAACCATATTACTAATTTGTATCATTTTTTTTTGTTATTGATGATAAAAGCACTATTGTATGGTCCATGAAGCAACTACTTAATTGGTTCACAATTGATCATCCAAATCATAGTCTATCAATCCAACTCAGTAATTATCTGATCAAACTATTCATGGTGACTGGATTCTTACATGCTTGCTTGATCATTGAATTGGATTCAGATTCTCTCAAATAATTTAAGAGGTTGCAACTTCTCTTCAAGTCCATGTCAGGTCTCTCTTTTTGCCCATTCCCATTTTCCATTCTACCCAATCATTCTACAACTGAAATGCTATTAGAACAGATGTGTAAGAGCATCTACATTCCTCCAACTCAAAATAAATTTCTAAATAACTGTTATTTTTTTTTAGACATTCCAGCAACTCAAATAAATTTCTAAGCAACTATTATTTTTTTTTAGAAATTAGGACTTCTAAAGTTTCTAACTTTCACATCTCTAAATTTAATTTTAAAGTTTCTAATAAGCCACGCCAACAACAAATTAAAAATGTGAAATAATTTGAGCAAATTATTGATCAGCATGAAGTTTATAAACAGTTTCTTAATAAGAAACTTTACCGTATAGTTTCTAAATAAGAAACTCTTCCACATTCCTAAAATGAATTAGAAACTGCCACATCAGATTAGAAACTCCGGTACTGCTTTAAGATTTCAAGTTTTTTGGATTGAATTGCTTTTGGAGTGTAGTGTATTTTTTTTTTTTTATATATATCTTGGAAAAAAAAAATTAAAACAAGTAAATAACTGTTGCTAATGGTCACAACAAACCAAGTATCTAATATTCAGAAAATTAAGGCCATGAATTTAAAGCCCATAACGGGCCTTTTCTCAAACGAACCCGACCCATTAAAAGGTTTCTCTCCACCAAGAATTTTTTTCTCCTAGTTGATTTCTTTAATCTAAAAAGTTGCTCCATTTGAGTTAGGAGGAAAAATTCCTACTACCAAATTTCATTGGAAATAAAAAAGAAGTAAAAGAATAAAAAAAAGACAATGAAAAAGAAAGACCAAAGCAACTTGTCTTCTACCAAAGAAATGATACATTAACATTTCAAGGTATATTGGTTTTAAAAAAAAATATTTCAAGGTATATTTAATAAGCTTTTTGTGCCACCAAATGTTACAACCTCTATCTTTTTTTTTTGTATTTATATTTTAGAACTAAAACTTTAAAATTTAAGTGTTGAACCTAGATCGTTGGGTTTTTTTTTTTCACGAGAGATGATCTTTACAATATATATATTTTTTAATTCTTTTCAAGCAAGATAAAGAGTAAGTATATAAAATAAATGATTGATTGTAACTTTGTAATTAAGTCACCATATCCATTTGTAATGTGCAAATTATTGACTTAATTATTTCTCTTATATAGTTGGAGGAGGGATTCAATTACACCATTTTATGGTGACACATCTTGGCACCGTATGTTTATAAGTCATTTTTGCGATTTTAAAATCAAAACAGTCGATCCGAACCGTTCAACATGATCTCCATATTAAAATGTGCTTGGGTTTTTAGAATTATTGAAAATCTCTATTTTTCAATGGTCCAGAATTGTTTGAAAACAACAATTTTGTACACATCTTAATAAATACTAAATTTTTTTTCCAAAAAATATAAAATTTAGTCTCCAAATATATTTTAATATAACTTATAAGCATATAGTGTCCAGATGTGTCATCATAAAATGATGTAATTGGATCCCTCCTCGTATAGTTGAAAACTTTTGATCTAATAATAATAAACCCTCTAAAATGAAGTTCCAATTATTGGAGTTGATTTGCACAATTCCAATCCAAATATAAACAATGCTATATACAGTCATACCCCTCAAAATTTTTTACGGATTTTCCCCCTCTAATTCATGATATTATATTTACCCTTCCAAATTTGAAAAACTCACAAATTTACTCTATTTATTTACTTTTCTATTATAACTTATTTTAAATTTATGAAGTACCCATCTATCCTTTATAAAAAAATAAAATATGTAGCCTCCTAATTAAGAGAAATATTTAGCCTTCAAATTAGTTATTTATGAGAGCAAATAATTCATTTTCTTATGTCATACACACACACACAAGCATATATGTAAATGTCATTACGTATGTGTTACAAGTAGAGAAATCAACTATTTATCCTCAGAAATATAATAGTTAGAAGACATAACATTTTCTTTACACGAACTACATATATTTTTTTTTAATAAAAGGTAAAATGGGTACTTTATAAATTTTGAATGAGTTTTAATTGAAAGTCAATAAACTAGATAAATTTGTGAGTTTTTTTAAATTTATAAGGGCAAATATGATATTAATAGTTTAGAGGTGACATAAGTAATTTTGAGACTTTTGAGGGTATATATGAAATCCCCCAAAATAATTTCCAATAGAGGAGGGCTCAAATGCCTCATTGCTTCATGCCCCAATTGTACTCTAACACATTTATCTTCAATTTCAAAGCCGAAACAAAATATCTGAACTGCTCAACATGATATCCACGTTAAAATGTGCTTAGAGATCAAATTTTATATTTTTTGAATTATTTTTACTATTTTTAAGATAGGTACAAAATCACTGTTTTTCAGGAAATTATGGACCATCTAAAAACAATGATTTTGTACATATCTTGTAAAAAATTTCCGAAAAAATATAAAATTTGGTCTCCAATCAAATTTTAACGTGATATCACGTTGAGTAGTTCAATCGTCTATTTAAACTTTTAAATTGAAGATAAAGATGTTGGAGTACGATGAGCATGAAGCAATGAGGCATTTGAGCCCTGAAAGAGTCAGCATGACATCAATTTATTTCGCTAATTTGAATTATTACATTATTTATATTTTGGTATTTTTCTAGAATGTTGCATCTGGACTTGATTGCAATTTTGAATTTTCAGAAAGGTCTGAAAACTGAAGGAACTTATTTTAAGTGTTCCCAGGAGTTGGGTGACATGTGGGACCTACCCAATGGATTATGAAATTTTGTGTGGAGTCTCTTTTTAGCCCAAAAGTGCACTTTTAGTTGATAGCAACTGGACTCCCAAATTATACATATTATTTAATATTAAATATGAAAAAATATAAATGAATATTATTATTTTTAATAAAAATAAAAATATAAAGTACATAAATTAAGAAAAGAGCTTCAATGAATGTACAAATTCAGCCAAGTTAATGATGTTAATCAGATTTGATGGACATGTTACTTATGAAAATTAAAATTTTAAAAGAATAATTGTCAAAATTAAAAAAAAAATCAAGAGTAATTGTCATAATTTTTGAAAATTTGGGAAGGTTCTGGTCATATTAACACCTTCTTTGATTTACTTGTCTCCTGTCTTATTGGAATTCTATTAATATGAAATTCAGCCAAATTTTGAATGATTTTCTCCAGGAGAAAAATTATTATCCATATCTTTATACATTAAATAACAAATACTGACTCAAAAAGGCAAGTAACTGAATGCAGAGTATATAATAACACAAATATCCAGTTGCTTTATCTTTTGATAATTTCTATAAGATTTCTTTAAGATTTTCTTTAAGATACCAAGTATAAATAATGCTTGGAATCATTGAAATAAATCCACATTTAATCTCCTTCTTATCTGTAATTAAGTATGCTATATATCTATTTGTAATTAATCAGTGAGCCACATGCAGGGCCAGTTTTGAAAGATTTTGGGGTTTGGAGCAGGAGAAAAATTTGAGCCCTTTATATATACAATTTTTTTATGAGACCGGCTAATACACTTCTATAGGTACTTCAACACCATATGCTTATAAGTTATTTTTGCATTTTCAAAGTATAAATAGTCGATCCGAGCCGTTCAACATGATATCCATATTAAAACGTACTTGCAGACCAAATTTTACATTTTTTAATTTTATTTATTTTTAATATATACAGATTTTTTTTTTTATATATATAAAAACTATTTTGGGCCCCTTGGATCTTGGGGCCCGGGGCGGTCGCCCTGGGTGCCCTGCACCCGAGCCGGCCTTGGCCACATGTATAACATATCAAAAACAAAATATTAGTGCTCGGAAATTGTTAGATCTAGTGAATAAAAATATTGACGGTGCTATTTCGACTTCATGTAGTGCACGAGTAATATGTTATTTCATTTTAACTCTATTGTCTATTTGTTGTATGAAATCAAAACAGCGTTGTTAATATCTTTAATCTAACTAGTTCAGTTTCAATTTTGTTTTTCTACATTAGGGTCATTAATATGAAATAATTAACTCAAAAATAGAATCCAATAATTCCATAAAATTTCTTCCTATAATGATATCAGGCTCACAATATTCATACATACATAAGATCTTGGCTGAAATTCATATTAAACCTGTGTTTTTAGGAATGAATTATTATATTTGCTGATAGAATTTTTATACAAGTCATGAAGTCATGAAGTCATGATACAAAACCTTATATAGTGAGAAAACTTGTTGGTTAACAAAACATTTGATACTCCAATGTTTAATCTATGCAAATCAAGGCTATCTAATTGCATGAATAAGTGTTTCCTAGATTACCAAAACCTTTCTCAATTATTTTACTTTTGGATCACCTTAAGAATAAAACTATTCCTGAGATCAGCGCTGTTCTTGCTATATAACTCATCCAAACGATGAAATAGCGCTAACCTTAGATTAGCGCTATTCTTGCTATTTCCGGAATTGCATCTAAATGCATCCTTAGAGAAGTAGGCATAAATGCTAATATGTCTTCCAGTTCAAGCAGAATATCTTCAATGGATATGATTCTAATTTAAGTATTAAAAATTAGAAAATTTATTTTTACATATCTACTTATTCAGGCAAATATATTTTCATTATTACTCAAATTTTATTGTGTGTCCATAAATAGTATCCTCTGGCAACTTTTTCCCTTGAATTCAAATTATTAGTGTCATGCACTAATTTATAATTCAAAATTTTAAGCAAGAATCATTTAGCTAAGTAATCCACACAATAACAAGAAGAAAATATATATAACAATAGATAATACTTTGAAATTTTACTAATCTCAGCTTGGTGTAATACCATTATGTACCAGCCATGCAGAATGTACCAGTCAAATTACAAATATGCAACCTCCTCTGAAAACCATGATTTTTTCATACATACCACATACCATTACCATGTTAAATTATCAAAACCAAAAAAAAAAAAAAACTTGTTAATCAATAAAATTGATCAATTGATTAATTAATTATCTGATAGAGGTGGTTTTATAAAGCACTAGTCACTCTTATTGGCATCCAATCATCCCTCTTCCCTTCCTCTTTACATCTCCCCACAAACACATACTTCCTCCCCTCCAGTTCATCACATCCATTCTCATTTCCATTCATCTCCTTCCCCACTACACCCAGATAATCTACTTCTTCCCCCTCCTCTTCTTCTCCAGTAGTTCTTCCAGTCTCTCCTTGACTTTCTTGCACCTCTCCTTTATTACTGGAGAGAAGATGCAACTTGAGCCGGCCATCTATTCTCTCCGCTGTAACCGTTGGATGTTGTTTCAAAGCATACATTATCATTCTCCCATCTTCTCTCTCTCGCACTATGCTCGTGAAATTCTCTCTGGTACGGGTGGTTAGTGCCGGTGGGAACTCGGTACCGGTCTTAACCCTCTTAATCCTTCTCTCCACCATTTCCTTCCTCTCTCTCCTCCTCTCCTCTGCTTCTTCCTGTGTTAAAAACCCTATCCTGTCAGACAAAAGACCGTCTCTTTTGTAGTCATCGGTTGTGTACATCGCACCGGTCTCACACCCGAGCGTCTCGGTGCACATGTCAAGGTTGTTCTTGGTACCAAATTTTGATTTCTTGGAAATGGGGGTCGGAGGAGGCACCGAACTGGGGTTGAAGTCTGTAGTGCTTTCTTTGGTACTGGAGAGAGAGCAGAGAGAGCTCCAATTGGCACTTTTGCTCTCTGTTTCTTTCTCTAGACTGTCGTTAAACTCTTCTCTTTTGGCAATCGGGAGAACCCATCTCAGCACTTGAAGATTGAGCGTTTCTTGCTGGAATTGTGTTGTTTGAATATACGAAGTCATTGTAAAACAGAGATTGGAGAAACAGAGGAGAGATTAGCAATTACAAGAAATAGCAAGCATGGGTTATAAATATAAATCTATGGAGACAGGAACTAAGAGAGAAATTCGGAGGCCACAAGAATCGATTGAGAGATGGAGAGTTGGGGTTTATATAGAGAGGAAGAGATGGTGGGGTTCACGAGATTTATTTCTTTAAATTGCTGAAAAAGAGATTCTTTTCTTTTCCTTTCTATTTTGAATTTTGTTATTTATAAACATGGTGCACTTGGTTCTTTCCACAAAAAACATGACATCCGAAAAGCACTGTATTTGTGAATTCTTATCTCCAGTGATTGTTACAGGACGACTCCAGTCCGTTGTTTTCTAATGCTTGTTTATATACGTGTCAATCAAATACCGGAGAGAACAGGAACCAATCGCCGAACTAAAGAAAATAATTATTTATAGAAGGTAGTGCTAGGAAACAACCAAAAAATTATGGCATCTAAAGTTTTTGTTTTCTATTAATTATTTGTTAGATTAGTTTTTAACTTTTTATTATAAATAGCTTATTAATATATTTTATTAATGAGGAGGGATCCAATTACATCATTTTATGGTGACTAATTTTGACACCATATATTTATAAGTCATTTTTGTGATTTCAAAATTCAAACAGTTAATTCGAACTGTTTAACATGATCTCCTTATTAAAATGTGCTTGGAGACCAAATTTTACATTTTTTTGGATTTTTTAGTATTTATTAAGATATGTACAAAATTATTGTTTTTAGATAATTCTGGACTATTGAAAAACAACGATTTTCAAAATTCTAAATAAATAGTTTAACAATCTCCAAAAAATGTAAAATTTGTTCTCCGAGCATATTTTAATATGGAGATCATGTTGAACGGTTCAGATCGACTGTTTGAATTTCAAAATCGTAAAAATGACTTATAAACATATAGTGTCAAAATGTGTCACTATAAAATAGTGTAATTGGATCCCTCCTCTTTGTTAATTACATTTTAGTTTTAGTTGTAATCTTGTTATGGTTAAGCACATTACTTCATCTGAAATATTATTATGGTTAGCCTATTATGATTAATTTTTTCATTATAAATTTGACAATATTCATCATTATCATAATAATAATAATAATAATAATAATAATAATAATATAAATTACCATTATTAGACGAGTTAAAAATATTTATTTCAGGTACATCTAATTGTAATTGATGTAGTCATATTAATATATACCAACTTATCAAGTATGTTACTCTTTGTATTAGATTACGAAATAGTCTAATAAAATAGTTTTTAAAAATGCATTAGTAAAATTCAGGGGCTCCTTCCTGACCTATATATATTGTATATTTAATTTTCATTTAAGCATGAGATGAGAGTCAAAATTAATATAAAATACCATGCATTTAATTTTTTTTTTTAAATACATTACTTCAATATGATTGACATAAAATCTCTCAAAACAATAAATATTTTTGTTTCAAAAGCCCTTTTCTGGGGACGCGAAACATTTGTCTCTGTAAAAAAGGAGAGACGAACCGTTAAAGGAAGGTTTTGATATTTGTTTATTAATTTAAATGATTTGTTTATTTTTGATATTTTGAAGCGGTTTGAGTTTACCTCGGTGGAGATGAGTCATACCATTCTTACCTTTTTCTCTTGCACACATCCTCGGTGTGAGCCAAGTCCAACGAAGCCTCAAAGCCAAAAGATAAGTTCATCTCCATTTATTGCAGCACTGAATATCTCCATTTATCTGTGAATTAATTGTTAACACACTTTCAGAACACTTGGTCGCCAAAACTATGCACAGAATTTATTAAGAATATCTACATTTCTGGTACTATTAGGGTTTCTAATCTGATGTGGCAGTTTCTAATTCAATTTTAGAGATGTGAGAGAGTTTATTATTTAGAAATTATGCAGTAAAGTTTCTTATTAAGAAACTGTTTATAAACTCCATGCTGACCAAATGATTGAATCAAATTATTTTTCTTTTTTAATTTGTTACTGATAAAATTAATCAAAACTCTAAAATTAATTTCAGAAATGTGAGACGTTAGAAACTTTAGAGACCTTAATTTCTAAAAAGTAGTTATATAACTAACAGTTATATAGAAACTCATTTAAGTTACTGGAATGTAGATGCTCTAAATATATCTATGAGAATTTTACGACTATCTTGCACTAATTAATAACTTAGATGAGTTGAGTTTTTCATACACGAAATGACAGCAAAATTTATATTGATTATTTTATTTTAAAAGACCATCTAATTATTTTTTAAGATAAATATGAGGAGCAAATTTCTTAACTTTAAAAGATTCTTTAATTGAATTTCAAACTGTAAATATTTTTTTTTTTTTTGAAAAATAGGCATAATGCCCTTCCATTAAAGAAAATGTAATAGAATGTAACATACATGGATCAAAGAAAAAATAACAAAAATAGAAAAAACTATCCAAAAAACCCATAGCCTCTAAAAGTCTCAGATCACTTCCGACATCCTTAACCAGACACTGAACTCCAAGACGGCATCGTCAAGAAGTAGTGTCAAAGTTTCAGTCGCATTTTATTAATCTCGTCATTGACCCTAGGCAAAACACAATTACATCCACACCTAAAAACCCAAAAACAGCATAATAGTAGGAGCTGTGGAACCTGCACCAGTATAGAAACCAAACTGAAACAGTGAAATGCACTAACAATGCGCCAACAGTCAGGGGAACACCCCAAGTAATATAGGGAAAGCATACAACTAAGAACCAGCCAACAATCAAAAACTGATATCAATATAAAAGAGGTAACAGCAGGTGCTTTAGTTGGCAAGCATGAGTGGAGCCACAGGCAAATTGGGACCCGAGTGCAACTCAATGGCTGACAAAGGAGAAAGAGAGTTGAGCGGTATCATATTTAGATCCATCGGGATCCAAGATTGTGCAAATTGCCTCACGTGGCTTTTTGTATTGCCTGCCCAATAATCTAACAAAGAACAGATCAGTAAAATCATATGTCGCACAGTAGGCACGGTTTTATTATAAAAAATTATAGAATTTCGAGTTTTCCAAATGCACCAGCAAATGACACTAACAACCAGTAACATAGCTTCTCGTTGTTGGAGGGACAAATATTATGTTTGTTGCTAGATTAAAGACCGGTTCTTAGTTGATATTAATCATTGAAAGAGACTAAAAGAGTATGAGAAGAAAACATCACTTATATAAAACTTTTGGAGCCTTCTCCGGTCTCCTTTTCATTCAAAAATTAAAATACATGATTATGCAGGGCTTTTTTGTGAAGATGAGTCCGCACAAGCCTCTGTCCGGTTTGGTTGCAACTGGAGAAGATGTAAATTGTAAACGATGAGCCTCTCACCTCAAAGCTAAATTGTGGGAGGTAATTTTGGACGGATTTAAAAGATTTTGCAATAAATTCTCTGATAGTGATTTGTTATTGTAGTTACTGGTTACCATTTGAGGCAAAATTATTTTGTTGACTTATATATCCATTGCATGCTTGTCATACCGGTATGGCTGTACACATTTAAGAGATCCAAATCTGCTGAAATCCGAGATCATCAACCGTAACTCTGAAATTCTTGAAATTCCGAATCCAGCTATTGAATTGTTTTGAGATAAGTACACAGAAAAATGAGCTATTTCGAGATGCGTGCACAAAAAAAGTTAGATGGCTGGATCTCGGATTTCAGAAATTTCAGGGGCACTGTTCATGAATCTCGGATTTCAGCTGATCTCGATTCCATTTAAGATCTCTGACATGCAATGTTTTTTTTTTTTATTGGAAGTTCATATTTACTGTACACATTTGAGGCAAAAGATTTTCTTATGATGTTTGATCTAAGCAATTGGATTTATTTTTGAGTCAGATTTCAAGAAAAAAAAAAATTATATATAAGGTTCTATTTAGAAAGCAACGATGTCCAATTAGAATCTAGATCAACGAGTTCATATCTTCCATGATACCTCAAATTTGATGTATGAATTTTTTTTTTTAATAAGTTGGAAGTCAAGCAATCCAACTGTTGTTTTTAATATCACATGAAATTTTCTATTCAGATTTATTTTTTATTACAGCCCGTAGGTAATACACAGTACACACCACATCCCTTCCCTGCTTCAGGTAGGAATCGAACCTAGGTTTTCTTATAGAGAAACCTGATGTCATACCAGCTGCGATATGTACGGGATTTTTCATTCAGATTTCGAATCTACGACCTCCCACATAGAGAGCATTGTTTTTGTTACTAGATCAAATGTTAGTTCTCTAGGTATGAAATTTAGACCAATAAATGATGTTTTTATATATAAAATTTTATTTAACGAGCAACGTCCAATCATAATCTAGATCAACGATTTCATATTCTCTATGGTACCTCAAATTTAATGTATGGAATATTGACAAGTAGATTCTGTTTTTATATATAAGGTTATATTCAAAGAACAACGTTCAATCATAATCTAGATCAACGAGTTCATATCCTCTACGGTACCTCAAATTTTATGTATGGAATTTAGACCATCTAATCAGAATCTAGATTAATATGATGTAAGTTAAAAATTTACAGGACTCCTTTTATATTCGTGTCAATACTAATCGGAAAATTTATATTCTTTTTATAATAACAAAAAATTTAAATTACTGCAGACAAATAGTTAATATAACAAACTGACAAAATAGAATATTATGAATATAAGTAGAGGAGGGTTCAAATGCATCATGATTTTGTGCTCCAATATACTCCACATTCTTTATTTCCGTTTTTAAAGTCCGAACAGTCGATCCGAACCGCTCAACATGATCTTCATAATAAAATATGCTTGGAGACCAAATTTTATATTTTTTAAAATTTTTTTACTATTTTTTATATAGGTACAAAATTATTATTTTAAGGAGATTTTGAACCATCCGAAATAGTGATATTGTACATATGTAAAAAATAGTAATTTTTTTTTAAAAAATATAAAATTTGGTCTCTAAGAATATTTTATTATGAAGATCATGTTGAGCGGTTCGGACTTTGAAAATAAAAATAAAAGATATAAAATATATTGAAGCACAAAATAATAGTGCATTTGAACCCTCAAAATGATAAACACACAATGTTTCTCAATTTTTTCTCTTTTGGTCACAGTCATGCTGCCTCAGTCAGAGACGGGCTTGGCCAGCATGTAACCTTTCTATGTGTGGCCTAAGTCTTTTTCTTTCTTTTGCAAATTCTTGTGCTCCAAAAGAGTACCAAGAGAGGAAATATATATGATAGGTACCTCCCTCTTTGTACCCATTTGAGATTATTTGTCTTTGATGAAGTGGATAAGGTCGATGGATACTTTGGATTTATGATGCCTTCTAATACTAGATATATCAATTTATGTTTTGATCCAAATTCTTTTATGGAATCTATGAGTATGTTCATCTGAAATGTAAATCAATTGCAATTGTTGATGTGGTAATTGTAGGGGTGAAACGGTATGGATGATATCCGATCTGTATTCGATCCGTATTCAAAAAATTAGATGTGGATATCCGAATATCCGTGTGGATATGGATATTGATATGGTTTTACGTTTCAATTATCCGTATCCGAATAGTAGATATATATCATATATTTTAATATATATTATGAAAAAATATTGTTATTTACTATTAAAATTAGATAAATATTATGAGCTTTGGTATTTTTTAATATTATTTTAATAAATATCCTATCCGATTCGTATCCGTATCCAGAAAATTAAAAAGGAATATGAATATAATTTTATCACTATCCGCTCTAGGTAATTGTAATAAAAATGTCAAGCAAAGTATTAATTTTGTAAATTTATCAAAAGTGTTGACAATTGGAAATATTGAGATATATAAAAATATTTTAATGCACCCCCTATTTGAAATTGGAATAATTACAGAGGTAAAGATGATTTGATATTGTTTATTATTAGGTCTCTGTTAAATTGATCATGTGGTAGAAAGGACATTTTTTTTTATAATTTATGACAATTGGAGATTGACTTTCATTTAACTGAATAAGAACTAAAATTGCTTGCATACTAAGTTTTAAAAAAATTGTGAATACTAATTTTTAAAAAAAATGTGAAGATGGTACAGGCCGAAATTTTTAAAACTACCATTGTTTAAAAAAAAAAAAACCATCGTTTTTGGAAAATTTGAAATCTAACACGGCCGCAGAACGATTTTGCGGACCCATTTCTTTCTTTTTTTTCAAACTTTGAGATATCTCATAAATGGGGCATGCATTCCTAGAACAAAAAAAAATATTAAAAAACCAAAAAATTTGAGATATCTCATACAAATGCACGTGGTGCCTCGATAAATACCAAAAAAAAAAATGGGTCCGCAGAACGCCTGTGCGGTCTCCAGCATTTGGGTCCGCAGAATTATTCTGCGGCCGTGGTAGATTTCAAATTTCCCAAAAACGATGATTTTTTAGTTTATTTTTTTTAAACTGTGCTAACTTTAAAAATTTCGGTGATACAGGCACTTGATATTGCAATTTATATTAAAAAACTTTATTTGAATGAGGGTAATTTTCTGCCTTTTATATAATAGATTAACTTATTTTTATATTAGTGTTTATATATTCCTTTTTCTACTGTGTGCTACTATTTTTCCGAAATATATAATTGTTTTTTTGTGTGTGCAAATAACTTGTTATAAAATTAAATGTAAATTGTTTGTCTATTACAAATCTACAAGTCTATGACCATACACCATCTCTTTCTCACTCACATACACATCAGCTCGCTAGAATTGAACTTGAATTCCTCCGTAGAAAGACGGAACTCGTGCCACTGTATTAAGCCCATAATTCTTAATTGCTTCCTACATTAATTCAGACTAATAATCAGTAGTTTTGGCTTCGTGCAACTCACAAACTATAAAATCAAAACAACACTTCATATGATTCGTGTGCTGTATAAAGTCAAATCTGCTCTTTTAAAATATTTACCCATAATCACTTAAATTGTTGAAATTAAAATTGTTATAATGGGTTTTCATTTCCTAGCAAGCCAATTTCTGTTTTAAGTCGTACATTTACTGTGCCTTCTGTTTTTGTAATTAACAGAACTTGTGGTGAGAATTATTAGGGAGAATATCAAATACACCCCTGAAAAATGTCAAAATTGTGTACTTCTCCCCTCTAAAATTCATAATATCATATTTATCCCTCTAAATTTTAAAAACTCACAAATTTATTCAATTTTATTATCTTTTCTATTAAAACTCATTTTTAAATTTATAAAGTGCATGCATACCCATTTTACCCTTTATTAAAAAATAAAAAATGTGTTGTATTTAAGAAAAACGTTCAATTTTCTAATTGGCTAAATGGTTTATTTTGTGAGGGCAAATAGTTTATTTTCTTACTTGTCATGTGCAAACAAGTGTATGCTAAATGTCTTTTTTTTTTTTGAAATACTTAGTAGAGACTACCAAGTTGTATAAAATAAATGTGTTTACATCACATACTTACACAATATAAAAAAAGTCAAGCTTTCAAACTATGGGGGTCAAACACACAATAAGGGTCAATCATATAAAATTTTTCTATGAAAAATGAAGATCAAATTTGCTATACCATATAATATTTTACTCTAAATTATATTAAAAATCATACATAAATACAAAAAAAAAATAAAGGTCAGTTGACCCCATTCCTTTGACCTAGGTCCGCCTCAGATTACACATGTGGCATACTATTGTAATAGTGCATCCTCGTGATAGTAACACCTCCTGCGTAAGTATTTTATTAGCTCGTATAAGCCAAATAAGCTAAATGAATATTCTAACCTTCATGGAACCTTCATTTTCTATTAACTTTAAATAAAATCTATAAATTTCGTGTGTTCATTGTTAGTAGTTTTGATCGAAGAAACTCATAAAATTATTAAAAAAAAAATATGTGGATGCATTTCTTGCGAAGAAGACGATAAACAATTTAGATTTTGGAATTTTATCGTATTACTTTTTAAAGTTGATTTATATTTTTACCTTTTATATTTTTCTATTCAATTTGATATTTGAAAGCTCAACTTAAATTTAAAAAAGGTTTGAGTAATAATGTACTTATTATGTAACTATCTAACTGCGTATCACTACAGTAGTCTGACCCTTCTGCGACCGGCCAAATCGGTCACAAAAGGGTAAGGCGCCGGTCGCGGAAAGCTGAAATCAGTCGCAGAAGGACCGGTCGCAGTTGCTCTGTCACTGATGCCCTCTCCGCTGACGTCATCGGTCACTGAAGGGTTAAAAATCGATCACAGATGCCCCTATAGCGACCGGCGAGATCGGTCACTGATGCTATATGTTGACGTGACTGAAGCCCATCAGAGACCGATTGGGCGGTCGCTAATGGGCCCAAAATCGGTCGTAGATGGGTAATTTTTTTTTTGGGTATTTTTTTGTTATTTTTATTTTCTCCAATTGGTACGAAATGTAATAAATATCAAACATAACATATATCAAACATATAAGTACCAAATAACATAAAAAACATACCAAAAATCAAACATATATACCAAACATATCTCAAATAACATGTACAAAACATTTAAACTACATAAGTCATTGTACAGTACCAAACATCAAATGTAAGTACTAAATAACATCTAAACTACACAAACCTATATCTGATCGCTGTCATCATCCTCCTCAACTCAACGTCATCCCGAGTATCAGGCATCGATGCATGGTGCGAGTTTGTACTTCCCTGTGAGCATATAACAAAAATTAAGTGCCTTAGTGAAAAATCATACAATTAATATGTGATCTATGCATGTTGGCAGAGATGATAACATACACTGACTAGGTACTGATCACATGAAAGTGCTAGATACTAATTTTTGCTGATAAGTGTACAGTACACCATTTACAATAATTAACATAATTTTTTATTCAAAATTAACATACAAAGTGACTAGATACTAATTCAAGTGATTTTGCACAATTCTTCTTTCAAATGGCCATGTGCATCCTTTCAAAATTAGAGTTTAGGATTTTGAAAACTCAAAAAGTGAGCCGTAGCACGGAGGGGCCCTTATATATGCATAGCATATTAGCCAGATTATATATATATATGTCTACATCGTATGTTTTTGTTGATTATTTCTGCAAAATAAGAGATAAACAAGAGATAATGCGGGTCGCTGAAGCTCTATTTTGTTGTAGTGTATTTACATATGGCGAGAATGAAGAATGCATGTCATTCAGAGAAATAAGTTAATTTTATGAATATCATGCATGAAAGTATTTGTCATATTGATCCTGAACTAATTTACAACTTTGTTTCAGTAGAAAATTTTAATGAGAAAATATGTATTTGTTTTTTTTTTGCTTAAAATTAAACTTTTATTCTTATGCATAAAAATAAAAAAAAAACTAAATGACCCGCAAAGTATCGCTTAGTCTATCCTCGGTCCTATGCACAATTGTGTGTGTGTGTCTATATATATATATATATATATATATATATATATATATATATATATTTAAAATGAACTATAGTATTTTCATATTTATAGGAGTATTATATTCTGCATTTTTACAAAAGAAAAAACTTAAGTTATTTTTTCTGACAAAAAATATTTTTAATGTAAAAATATAAGAAAACATATACATATTGGACTATAGTATCAAGTTTTTAAAAAATGTCGTATCCTTTGATGTGTATTTATTTTCATAATAAAACAGAGGACTATATTAAAATATCTAGCATAATTTCTTACTCCACCATTGTGAAAAATTATATAGTCGAGATTATCATCTCTAGAAATTAGTATATAGTGGTGGTTAATGGTTATGCTAGGTCTAAGTTAGAAAACTTTACAGAAGATATTCAATTTTCATCATCATACTTTTTATATAAAAAAGCATGTGCTTTTTTTTTTTTAATAATAAAAAGCATGTCTCAACTTAGAAGGGTGGGGTGTCATACTGAACAAGTATCCTCTCCATTACTGTAAAAGATTCCCTTCACTTTACGGTTTGAGATTAACTCTCAGCTGCTTTGAGATTCGGGCTAACGCAGGGTAGTATAATATTGGGCTTTGAGATCGTGCCAAGTTAAAAAGAACGGTTCAGATCCAATAATTGTAAAAGATTCTCTGTTACGGTACCGGGGAGGATGTGAATTCGTGTCATACTTCCATAGTTATTTACTTGCAATCATATTACTTCATGTTTATTTACCAAAATTTATAATAGTAAGAAAAGAACAATCAAATATTTAACATAGTTATTTACAAGCAATGTTTTTGGTACGAGAAACACATAATTAGAAACGATTAGATATTTTTTATGGTAGCTTATTATTTGCAACTATAACTCTTTGATAATGGAAATAACATTTTGATCATTTTTTATTTTATATTGTTTTTTTTAGTAAGGGATGATATGGTCAAATCATTCAGCTATTAATATCACAGAATATTTTTATTCAAATTTCAAATATGTAATCTTTAAAACGCAAAACAATATTTTGAATCACAATATCAAAAGTTAATTCTCAGACTTTTTATATATGTTTTTAATTTTGCTATTTATAGAGTCATTCACCAACCTCTTTGCTTGTCATATATCAAGGTAGGAAACAATGAACAAACTCGCCATAGTGACATTTAGAGTGGAAAAATGGCACGGTGGAGCCGGTTCCGTCACAGAACGGCACTGCATGCGTGTCGGTTACGTGCCATGACTTGCGTGTCCGTACTGTGACCATTCGCATGCCGTGATCATCTTTTGAAAATTTGACACGGCATGGCATGTCACGGCACGACACAACACGTGGTCACGCGAGTCACGTGTAATTAGAATTCGGGCTAACGCAGGAGGCAATATTATTGGGCTTTGAGATTCGTGCCAAGTTAAAAAGAACGGTTCAGATTCAATAGTTATAAAAGATTCTCTATTACGGTACCGGGGAGGATGTGAATTGGGGTCATACTTCCATAGTTATACTTGCCATCATATTACTTCATGTTTATTTACCAAAATTTATCATAGTAAGAAAAGAACAATCAAATATTTAACATAGTTATTTACAAGCAATGTTTTTGGTACGAGAAACACATAATTAGAAACGATTAGATATTTTTTATGGTAGCTTATTATTTGCAACTATAACTCTTTGATAATGGAAATAACATTTTGATCATTTTTTATTTTATATTGTTTTTTTTAGTAAGGGATGATATGGTCAAATCATTCAGCTATTAATATCACAGAATATTTTTATTCAAATTTCAAATATGTAATCTTTAAAACGGAAAACAATATTTTGAATCACAATATCAAAAGTTAATTCTCAGACTTTTTATATATATTTTTAATTTTGCTATTCATAGAGTCATTCACCAACCTCTTTGCTTGTCATATATCAAGGTAGGAAACAATGAACAAACTCGCCATAGTGACATTTAGAGTGGAAAAATGGCACGGTGGAGCCGGTTCCGTCACAGAACGGCACTGCATGCGTGTCGGTTACGTGCCATGACTTGCGTGTCCGTACTGTGACCATTCGCATGCCGTGATCATCTTTTGAAAATTTGACACGGCATGGCATGTCACGCGAAGATCTAGTCACGGCACGACACAACACGTGGTCACGCGAGTCACGTGTAATTAGGATTCGGGCTAACGCAGGAGGCAATATTATTGGGCTTTGAGATTCGTGCCAAGTTAAAAAGAACGGTTCAGATTCAATAGTTATAAAAGATTCTCTATTACGGTACCGGGGAGGATGTGAATTGGGGTCATACTTCCATAGTTATACTTGCCATCATATTACTTCATGTTTATTTACCAAAATTTATCATAGTAAGAAAAGAACAATCAAATATTTAACATAGTTATTTACAAGCAATGTTTTTGGTATGAGAAACACATAATTAGAAACGATTAGATATTTTTTATGGTAGCTTATTATTTGCAACCATAACTCTTTGATAATGGAAATAACATTTAGATCATTTTTGATTTTATATTGTTTTTTTTAGTAAGGGATGATATGGTCAAATCATTCAGCTATTAATATCCACAGAATATTTTTATTCAAATTTCAAATATGTAATCTTTAAAACGGAAAACAATATTTTGAATCACAATATCAAAAGTTAATTCTCAGAGTTTATATATATATATATATTTTTAATTTTGCTATTCATAAAGTCATTCACCAACCTCTTTGCTTGTCAAACATCAAGGTAGGAAACAATGAACAAACTCGCCATAGTGACATTTAGAGTGGAAAAATGGCACGGTGGAACCGGCTCCATCACAGAACGGCGTGTCGGTTACGTGTCATGACTCGCGTGTCCGTACTGTGACCATTTGTGTGCCGTGATTATTTTTTGAAAATTTGACACGGCATGACATGTCATGCGAAGATCTAGTCACGGCACGACACAACACGTGGTCACGCGAGTCACGTATAATTAGGATTCGGGATTTTGAGATTCGTGCCAAGTTAAAAAGAACGGTTCAGATCCAATAATTGTAAAAGATTCTCTATTACAGTACCGGAGAGGATATGAATTCGGGTCATACTTCCATAGTTATACTTGCAATCATATTACTTCATGTTTATTTACCAAAATTTATCATAGTAAGAAAAGAACAATCAAATATTTAACATAGTTATTTACAAGCAATGTTTTTTTGGTATGAGAAACACATAATTAGAAACGATTGTTGGGGGATCTTAAAGGCCAAACACTTACATCTTATCTAGAGATCAAACAATTACATCTCATCTAGGGGTCAAACACTTACACTCCGGGGAAAAAGAAACAATCCCCACCTTAAACCTAATGACCGTCCTATGCCAAAGATTGCCGAAAACATAATCTTAAGTGCAGAATTATACCTGATTCCATGCCGTTTGCCATGAAATATCCAAAGTCTTGAGCAAGCCGTCTCCGTGAGCGCGAGACAAGTCTTTAACGGCAAGAAGTCCTTCTCGCCTTTGTGGTTGGGTTGTGGATTAGATCTTCCAAAGCAACAAGATACGCTCTTGAGAAATCCTCTCCAATTTTCTTATGGATCTCTCCTCTCAAATCTTTAATGGAGAAAGAAGGGAGAAGACACTCAAAATTCTGTCTAAGAATAACCTCTTTCCAGAATTATGAGTTGAGTTAGTTATCTTGTGCCTTGGGGACCCAACATTATATAGTATTACACATCTGGCACCGCGAGTGCGGGTGCACTGGGTCGCACTGGGACTCAGTGCGTCCGCACTGGGTTGAGACGCGTCCAAATAACTGCTTTTCTTTTAGCCCCGAATTTTTCCTAAGTCCTGAGTGCGTCTGCACTGGGCTCGGACTTTTTCCAGTTTTTACACTGAACTTCAGAAAATCGTCTAAGTCCTGAGTGCGTCCGCACTGGTGCTCAGTGCGTCCGCACTGGGCTCGGACTTTTTCCAGTTTTTACACTGAACTTCAGAAAATCGTCTAAGTCCTGAGTGCGTCCGCACTGGTGCTCAGTGCGTCCGTACTGGGCTCGGACTTTTTCCAGTTTTTACACTGAACTTCAGAAAATCGTCTAAGTCCTGAGTGTGTCCGCATTGGGGCTCAGTGCGTCTGCACTAGGCTCGGACTTTTTTCCATTACTGCACTGAAGTTCCCAAAATTTGGCTAAGTACTGAGTGCGTCCGCACTGGGGCTCAGTGCGTCCGCACTCAGGGTTCTGAAAACAGTTTTCTTTATTTGCAAATCTCAGAATCAGTCCATCAATAATTTGATCTTTGCCCAAATTGTTGTACACATTTATGGACCACATCCTATTTACATAGATTGTCTAATGTCTTAATTCCATATTAGATCACTGTAATTGTGACAATCATATTGACAGTATACAATTCATAATTGGGAAAATTAGTTATATGCCACCCGAAAACAAGGAAATTGTGAATTTGCCACTCCACCCCAAAAGTGAATGATTAGTACCCCCAAATTTGTCCCCAGAATAAACTAGATGTGTAAACAAAGTGCATATTTAAAACTTTGAGCAAAAACAATTATAAATGGTATGATCAAACCTGAACTGCTGACCTGGAATATTTGCAAATAAAAAGTCACAACAGAACTTACGAGCAGACTTAGTTTATGAGCGAAAGGTGGGAGCAATCCATTCAAGAGTGGTATACGAAGTCTCGAACCCCTAATCTAGAATACCTAGATCTTTCAGATACAACCGTAACTAATAAACACCTAGCCAACAACATTTCTGTCATATACGACAGATTAAACCTATTAAGCCGGGTAAGCTTAAAGAATTTTAAGCAGACCCAAGAACAAATCTACTCTCTTGACCAGAAAATCCAAAAACTCGAGCAAAACTTGAAAAACCTCACAATCCTATTAACAGAAAACCATCCTTTAACAACATCAGAGGTCAAAACTTTGGTGACAGAAGTCGCAAGGCAACCCAAACCTTTTGAAACAGAAACCTTAAAAATTGCTGGAGAACTCAACCAGAAACTCGAAAGAGTAGAAGCTGTCCTCAAAAGAGTAGAAACCTGGGTTAGTTCATGAGTAATTACACACTCACTCAGAACACCCAATTCTACAAACAAGCAGTTCAAGCAACAGACTCAATCGAGTCACCCGCAGTAGGCTTTGCAAAACCTGCTGACAATCGTGGTGGCAGCTCAGGCACAACCACATTAATAAAACAAAACAACACCCAAATCCAGTTGCTGGTGCAAGCACTAGAAGAAATCCGAAGCCTGGTAGCAGAAGTGAAAACCCTTAAAGAGCAAATTCAGAAACAAAAGAGTGTAGAGTTACCAAGTGACATAACTGACGAATTATCAGCCAGACTAGCCGGACTATCAATCGGACCCTCCAGGCAGAAGGAAAAGAAGGGGGTTTTCAGAGTT
>JAJGRW010000434.1:426091-454914 GCA_025461045.1 Carex parvula
GATATCTCCGTTTTATCGGAGGCCGTGCGTATGCTTCTGGATAGTTGAGTATCACTATCCTGATCAAGTGCCCCGTCAGTTTGACTTGGATGCCTATGTCCCTGATTTTCCAGAGTTGGGCGAGCAGCAGACCACCCAGCTGCACAGGTAACTACCCACTGCCTTATTGTTTGTCTATTTTATTACTTGTTCAGCCATACACGTTACTAATTAATTTATATTGCAGCACTAAACACAACAAGCCCAAAGTCGACTGGAGCACGCGTTTCTGGGAGCATTACCAGCGTCCTGCATCACCCCAGTTTCACTTATGGACCCCGCCTCCAGCTCCAGATGCCCCTATGCCGGTCGGGCCTTGGAGATTGCGATATTTAGTCTGGTACGAAAGATGGGGCATGCCGACGGTTTATCTACAGGGGGACTATGGTGATGCTCTTCGACGGAGACTCACGGGTGACGGATCTAAGACTTACTTACCTTTCGGCCCGATCCATGCTCGTTCGGTATGTTTAAATGAAACTGACATGCTTAAAAAATTGTGGTTATTTATTCATCTTCTAATAATAATAATGAAAATACATTGTGTGCAAATTTTGACCGCTATTAGAGGAGTGGCACACAGCTTGGTGTGCATGGCGAGAAAAAGTTGGCGAGCGATAGGATGTCAAATGCTCCAACACAGTGCACCGATCATTGAGGACTCTGGCTGGGACGGGCGCCTCGTTGGTATGTTGCACGATGCCGGAGAGGACTCTGGCTGAGACGGGCCCCACCACCAGATCCGGAGCAGCCTAGAGCCCCTATCTACGCTGATGAGATGCCGCCACCTCCTACAGGTAATAATATGTCATACAAATGATCATTATTAAGCGTCTCTTTAAAAGATCATTATTATTAATTTATCTTCATTTCTGCAGATGATGACTCGGGTTGGGCGATCCACCAATGGGTGTTGAACAACAATGCGTGGAACGCGTACTACAACGAGCATGGAGTTCCCGTGCAGCATACCGAGATAGCAAAAGTTCATTATTTAATTAATTTACTCGTTACTTCTATGTCTTTAATTTAACATTGTTTACATGCAGGATGAAGCTGCCGCCGCCGCCGCCGCCGTTTTCTCATTGGATGACCTCTATGGAGATGAGGGCAGATGGGAGCCAGCTAGCTCCCACCGACCGCAGTATATGGAGCCCAGACAGCACGACGGCGAGGCCAATGGGAGTGGGGCACAGACTACAGATGGCTTTGCCTCTGCTATATTTGGCACACCGCCTCCGGCCACGTATCCTCCTACTTGGGAGGCCGATCCGTGAGTGTTGCGTACACAGGCGAGGATCCATGGGGAGCATGCATTACACCTGGGGGCGGACCCATGGGCGCGCGAGGCCGTACACGATGACATGCAGGTGGATGAGGTTCACCAGAGGCGTCCGCCTTCGCAGAGGGACCGCCATGCACCTACTAGGTTGGAGCTCTCCGGACCTCGCCCTCGTCGTCGCCGTTAGGGTTTTTATATTTTTTTTAGTTTGATAGGTTTCTAGTATTTTAGTTTAGATTATTATATTTCGTGTTTGGACTGTTATGTTTCATTTTTAGACTTACCATTTAGATTACTACTTTTGTTGTTTAGACTTACCATCTCGATTACCATTTAGAAACATTTAAACATTAACAAAACTTAATATAAAACTAATCAATTATATTAAAGCTAGACAATTACATAACATATAAAAATAATCGTCAACAAATAATAAATATATATCATACAATTTAATATGAAACATTCAAACAAATAATTACAACAATTTAATATAAAACATTCAAACAAATTAAAACATAAAACCCTTATAAAAAAAAAAAACAATAGTGGACCTCCCAGCAGCTGGGCGGTCAGGTATGAAGAGTGGACCGCCCAGCTGCTGGGCGGTCCGCTATGGAAATTGGACCGCCCAGTGTACGGGCGGTTGGGGTAGAAATAAAAATAAGTTTGGGGTGGGAGCAGATTTGATAATTTGTTTGTTTTGGGGGTATTAATAAAAATATCGGTAAATTCTCGCCACAAGTTCTGTTAATTACAAAAACAAAAGGCACAGTAAATGTACGCCTTAAAACAGAAATTGGCTTGCTAGGAAATGAAAACCCATCATAACAATTTTAATTTGAACAATTTAAGTGATTATGGGTAAATATTTTAAAAGAGCAGATTTGACTTTATACAGCACACGAATCATATGAAGTGTTGTTTTGATTTTATAGTTTGTGAGTTGCACGAAGCCAAAACTACTCTGTTAAAATATATACAGTTTGATTATTAGTCTGAATTAATGTAGGAAGCAATTAAGAATTATGGGCTTAATACAGTGGCACGAGTCACGTCTTTCTACAGAGAAATTCAGATTCAATTCTCACGAGTTTTTTTTTTTTTTCAATTCTCGCGAGTGGATGTGTATGTGAGTGAGAAAGAGATGGTGTATGGTCATAGACTTGTAGATTTGTAATAGACAAACAATTTACATTTAATTTTATAATAAGTTATTTGCACACAAAAAAAACAATTATATATTTCAGAAAAATAGTAGCACGCAGTAGAAAAAGGAATATATAAATACTAATATATAAATAAGTTAATCTATTATATAAAAGGCAGAAAATCACCCTCATTCAAATAAAGTTTTTAATATAAATTGCAATATCAAGTGCCTGTATCACCGAAATTTTTAAAGTTAGCACAGTTTAAAAAAAATAAACTAAAAAATCATCGTTTTTGGGAAATTTGAAATCTACCACGGCCGCAGAACAATTCTGCGGACCCAAATGCTAGAGACCGCACAGGCGTTCTGCGGACCCATTTTTTTTTTTTGGTATTTATCGAGGCACCACGTGCATTTGTATGAGATATCTCAAATTTTTTGGTTTTTTAATATTTTTTTTTGTTCTAGGAATGCATGCCCCATTTATGAGATATCTCAAAGTTTGAAAAAAAAAAAAAGAAATGGGTCCGCAAAATCGTTCTGCGGCCGTGTTAGATTTCAAATTTTCCAAAAACGATGGTTTTTTTTTTTTTTAAACAATGGTAGTTTTAAAAATTTCGGCCTGTACCATCTTCACATTTTTTTTAAGAATTAGTATTCACAATTTTTTTAAAACTTAGTATGCAAGCAATTTTAGTTCTTATTCAGTTAAATGAAAGTCAATCTCCAATTGTCATAAATTATAAAAAAAATGTCCTTTCTACCACATGATCAATTTAACAGAGACCTAATAATAAACAATATCAAATCATCTTTACCTCTGTAATTATTCCAATTTCAAATAGGGGGTGCATTAAAATATTTTTATATATCTCAATATTTCCAATTGTCAACACTTTTGATAAATTTACAAAATTAATACTTTGCTTGACATTTTTATTACAATTACCTAGAGCGGATAGTGATAAAATCATATTCATATTCCTTTTTAATTTTCTGGATACAGATACGAATCGGATAGGATATTTATTAAAATAATATTAAAAAATACCAAAGCTCATAATATTTATCTAATTTTAATAGTAAATAACAATATTTTTTCATAATATATATTAAAATATATGATATATATCTACTATTCGGATACGGATAATTGAAACGTAAAACCATATCAATATCCATATCCACACGGATATTCGGATATCCACATCTAATTTTTTGAATACGGATCGAATACAGATCGGATATCATCCATACCGTTTCACCCCTACAATTACCACATCAACAATTGCAATTGATTTACATTTCAGATGAACATACTCATAGATTCCATAAAAGAATTTGGATCAAAACATAAATTGATAATCTAGTATTAGAAGGCATCATAAATCCAAAGTATCCATCGACCTTATCCACTTCATCAAAGAAATAATCTCAAATGGTTACAAAGAGGGAGGTACCTATCATATATATTTCCTCTCTTGGTACTCTTTTGGAGCACAAGAGTTTGCAAAAGAAAGAAAAAGATTGGCCACACATAAAAAGGTTACATGCTGGCCAAACCTCTCTGACTGAGGCAGCATGACTGTGACCAAAAGAGAAAAATTGGAAAACATTGTGTTTATCATTTTGGTTCGTTACTTGAGCAGAGTTCAAATGCACTGTGATTTTGTACTTCAATATGCTCTATATTTTTTATTTTTATTTTTAAAGTTCAAATAGTCGATTCAAACCACTCAACATAATCTTTATAATAAAATATCTTGAAAACCAAATTTTATATTTTTTAGAATTTTTTACTATTTACATATGTACAATATTACTATTTCGGATGGTCCAAAAAATCTCCTTAAAATAGTAATTTTGTACCTATCAGAAAAATAGTAAAAAAATTCTAAAAAATATAAAATTTGGTCTCCAAACATATTTTATTATAAAGATCATGTTGAGCGGTTCGGATTGACTGTCGGACTTTAAAAACAAAGATAAAGAATGTGGAGTATATTAGAGCACAAAATCATGGTGCATTTGAACCCTCCTCTGCTTATATTCATAATATTCTATTTTGTCAATTTGTTATATTAACTATTTGTCTGCAGTAATTTAAATTTTAGTTATTATAAAAAGAATATAAATTTTCCGATTAGTATTGACACGAATATAAAAGGAGTCCTCTAAATTTTTAACTTACGTCATATTAATCTAGTTCTGATCAGATGGTCTAAATTCCATACATAAAATTTGAGGTACCGTAGAGGATATGGACTCGTTGATCTAGATTATGATTGAACGTTGTTCTTTAAATATAACCTTATATATAAAAACAGAATCTACTTGTCAATATTCCATACATTAAATTTGAGGTACCATAGAGAATATGAAATCGTTGATCTAGATTATGATTGGACGTTGCTCTTTAAATAAAATTTTATATATAAAAACATAATTTACTTTTGATCTAGTAACAAAAACAATGCCCTCTGTGTGGGAGGTCGTAAGTTCGAAATCTGAATGAAAAATCCCCTACATATCGCAGTAGGTATGACATCAAGTTTCTCCATAAGAAAACCTAGGTTCGATTCCTGCCTGGAGCAGGAAAGGGATGTGGTGTGTACTGTGTATTACCTACGGGCTATAATAAAAAAAAAAAAATCTAAATAGAAAATCTGAATGAAAAAATTCATGTGATATTAAAAACAACAATTGAGTTGCTTGACCTCCAACTTATTCAAAAAAAATTCATACATCAAATTTGAGGTATCATAGAAGATATGGACTCGTTGATCTAGATTCTAATTGAACATCGTTGCTTTCTAAATAGAACCTTATATATAATTTTTTTATTTAAATCTGACTCAAAAAAAATCCCACTGCTTAGATCAAACATCATAAGAAAATCCTTTGCCTCAAATGTGTACAGTAAATATGAACTTCCAATTAAAAAAAACATTGCATATCAGAGATCTTAAATGGAATCGAAATCAGCTGAAATTCGAGATTCATATGAACAGTACTCCTAAAATTTCTGAAATTCGAAATCAAGCCGTCCAACTTTTTCTGTGCACACATCTCGAAACAGCTCATTTTTCTGTGTACTTATCTCAAAACAATTCAATAGCTGGATTCGGAATTTCAAGAATTTCAGAGTTACGGTTGATGATCTCGGATTTCAGCAGATTTGGATCTCTTAAATGTGTACAGCCATACCGGTATGACAAGCATGCGATGGATATATAAGTCAACAAAATCATTTGCCTCAAATGGTAATCAGTAACCACAATAACAAATCACTATCAGAGAATTTATAGCAAAATCTTTTAAATCCGTCCAAAATTACCTCCCACAATTTAGCTTTGAGGTGAGAGGCTCATCGTTTACAATTTACATCTTCTCCAGTTACAACCAAACCGGACAGAGGCTTGTGTGGTCTCATCTTCACAAAAAAATCCTGCATAATCATGTATTTTAATTTATTAATGAAAAGGAGACCGGAGAAGGCTCCAAAAGATTTATACAAGTCATGTTTTTTTCTCATACTCTTTTAGTCTCTTTCAATGATTAATATCAACTAAGAACCGGTCTTTAATCTAGCAACAAACATAATATTTGTCCCTCCAACAACGAGAAGCTATGTTACTGGTTGTTAGTGCCATTTGCTGGTGCATTTGGAAAACTCGAAATTCTATAATTTTTGATAATAAAACCGTGCCTACTGTGCGACATATGATTTTACTGATCTGTTCTTTGTTGGATTATTGGGCAGGCAATACAAAAAGCCACGTGAGGCAATTTGCACAATCTTGGATCCCGATGGATCTAGATATGATACCGCTCAACTCTCTTTCTCCTTTGCTAGCCATTGAGTTGCACTCGGGTCCCAATTTGCCTGTGGCTCCACTCATGCTTGCCAACTAAAGCACCTGCTGTTACCTCTTTTATATTGATATCAGTTTTTGATTGTTGGCTGGTTCTTAGTTGTATGCTTTCCCTATATTACTTGGGGTGTTCCCCTGACTGTTGGCGCATTGTTAGTGCATTTCACTGTTTCAGTTTGGTTTCTATACTGGTGCAGGTTCCACAGCTCCTACTATTATGCTGTTTTTGGGTTTTTAGGTGTGGATGTAATTGTGTTTTGCCTAGGGTCAATGACGAGATTAATAAAATGCGACTGAAACTTTGACACTGCTTCTTGACGATGCCGTCTTGGAGTTCAGTGTCTGGTTAAGGATGTCGGAAGTGATCTGAGACCTTTAGAGGCTATGGGTTTCTTGGGTAGTTTTTTCTATTTTTGTTCTTTTTTCTTTGATCCCTGTATGTTACATTCTATTACATTTTCTTTAATGGAAGGGCATTATGCCTATTTTTCAAAAAAAAAAAAATATTTACAGTTTGAAATTCAATTAAAGAATCTTTTAAAGTTAAGAAATTTGCTCCTCATATTTTATCTTAAAAAATAATTAGATGGTCTTTTAAAATAAAATAATCAATATAAATTTTGCTGTGATCATTTCGTGTATGAAAAACTCTAACTCATCTAAGTTATTAATTAGTGCAAGATAGTCGTAAAATTCTCATAGATATATTTAGAGCATCTACATTCCAGCAACTTAAATGAGTTTCTAAATAACTGTTAACTACTTTTTAGAAATTAAGGTCTCTAAAGTTTCTAACTCTCACATTCCTGAAATTAATTTTAGAGTTTCTATTAAGCCACGTCAGCAACAAATTAAAAAGGAGAAATAATTTGAGTCAATCATTTAATCAGTATAAAGTTTATAAACAGTTTCTTAATAAGAAACTTTACTGCATAGTTTCTAAATAAAAAACTCTCCCATATTTCTGAAATTGAATTAGAAACTGTCACATCAGATTAGAAACTCTAATAGTACCAGAGATGTAGATACTCTTAATCAATTCTGTGCATAGTTTTGGCGACCAAGTGTTCTGAAAGTGTGTTAACAATTAATTCACAGAGAAATGGAGATATTCAGTGCTGCAATAAATGGAGATGAACTTATATTTTGGCTTTGAGGCTGAGTTGGACTTGGCTCACACCGAGGATGTGTGCAACAGAAAAAGGTAAGAATGGGGTGAGCTGACTCATCTCCACCGAAGTAAACTCAAACCGCTTCAAAATATCAAAAATAAACAAATCATTTAAATTAATAACTGCCTTTAACGGTTTGTCTCTCCTTTTTTTACAGAGAGATGTTTCGCGTCCCCAGAAAAGGGCTTTTGAAACAAAAATATTTATTGTTTTGAGAGATTTTATGTCTATCATATTGAAGTAATGTATTTAAAAAAAAAATTAAATGCATGGTATTTTATATTAATTTTGACTCTCATCTCATGCTTAAATGAAAATTAAATATACAATATATATAGGTCAGGAAGGAGCCTCTGAATTTTACTAATGCAATTTTAAAAATTATTTTATTAGACTATTTCGTAATCTAATACAAAGAGTAACATACTTGATAAGTTGGTATAATTTAACATGACTACATCATACAATTAAATGTACCTGAAATAAATATTTTTAACTTGTTAATAATGGTAATTTATATTATTATTATTATTATGATGATGATGATGATATTGTCAAATTTAATGAAAAAAATAATCATAATAGGCTAACCATACTAATATTTCAGATGAAGTAATGTGCTTAACAATAACAAGATTACAACTAAAACTAAAATGCAATTAATAAAGAGGAGGGATCCAATTACACCATTTTATAGTGACACATCTTGACACTATATGTTTATAAGTCATTTTTACGATTTTGAAATTCAAACAGTCGATCTGAACCGTTCAACATGATCTCCATATTAAAATATGCTTGGAGACCAAATTTTATATTTTTTGAAGATTGTTTACTATTTATTTAGAATTTTGAAAATCGTTGTTTTTCAATATTATAGTCCATAATTATCTAAAAACAACAATTTTGTACATATCTTAATAAATACTAAAAAATCCAAAAAAATGTAAAATTTGGTCTCCAAGCACATTTTAATAAGGAGATCATGTTAAACGGTTCGGATTAACTGTTTGAATTTTTAAATTACAAAAATAACTTATAAATATATGGTGTCACAATAAAATGATATAATTGGATCCCTATTTATAATAAAAAGTTAAAAACTAATCTAACAAATAATTAATAGAAAACAAAAACTTTAGATGCCATAATTTTTTGGTTGTTTCCTAGCACTACCTTCTATAAATAATTATTTTCTTTAGTTCGGCGATTGGTTCCTGTTCTCTCCGGTATTTGATTGACACGTATATAAACAAGCATTAGAAAACAACTGACTGGAATCTTCCTGTTAAAATCACTGGAGATAAGAATTCACAAATACAGTGCTTTTCGGATGTCATGTTTTTTGTGGAAAGAACCAAGTGCACCATGTTTATAAATAACAAAATTCAAAATAGAAAGGAAAAGAAAAGAATCTCTTTTTCAGCAATTTAAAGAAATAAATCTCGTGAACCCCACCATCTCTTCCTCTCTATATAAACCCCAACTCTCCATCTCTCAATCGATTCTTGTGGCCTCCGAATTTCTCTCTTAGTTCCTGTCTCCATAGATTTATATTTATAACCCATGCTTGCTATTTCTTGTAATTGCTAATCTCTCCTCTGTTTCTCCAATCTCTGTTTTACAATGACTTCGTATATTCAAACAACACAATTCCAGCAAGAAACGCTCAATCTTCAAGTGCTGAGATGGGTTCTCCCGATTGCCAAAAGAGAAGAGTTTAACGACAGTAGTCTAGAGAAAGAAACAGAGAGCAAAAGTGCCAATTGGAGCTCTCTCTGCTCTCTCTCCAGTACCAAAGAAAGCACTACAGACTTCAACCCCAGTTCGGTGCCTCCTCCGACCCCCATTTCCAAGAAATCAAAATTTGGTACCAAGAACAACCTTGACATGTGCACCGAGACGCTCGGGTGTGAGACCGGTGCGATGTACACAACCGATGACTACAAAAGAGACGGTCTTTTGTCTGACAGGATAGGGTTTTTAACACAGGAAGAAGCAGAGGAGAGGAGGAGAGAGAGGAAGGAAATGGTGGAGAGAAGGATTAAGAGGGTTAAGACCGGTACCGAGTTCCCACCGGCACTAACCACCCGTACCAGAGAGAATTTCACAAGCATAGTGCGAGAGAGAGAAGATGGGAGAATGATAATGTATGCTTTGAAACAACATCCAACGGTTACAGCGGAGAGAATAGATGGCCGGCTCAAGTTGCATCTTCTCTCCAGTAATAAAGGAGAGGTGCAAGAAAGTCAAGGAGAGACTGGAAGAACTACTGGAGAAGAAGAGGAGGGGGAAGAAGTAGATTATCTGGGTGTAGTGGGGAAGGAGATGAATGGAAATGAGAATGGATGTGATGAACTGGAGGGGAGGAAGTATATGTTTGTCGGGAGGTGTAAAGAGGAAGGGAAGAGGGAAGATTGGATGCCATTAAGAGTGGCAAGTGCTTTATAAAACCACCTCTATCAGATAATTAATCAATTGATCAATTTATTAATTAACAAGTTTTTTTTTTTTTTTTTTTTTGGTTTTGATAATTTAACATGGTAATGGTATGTGGTATGTATGAAAAAATCATGGTTTTCAGAGGAGGTTGCATATTTGTAATTTGACTGGTACATTCTGCATGGCTGGTACATAATGGTATTACACCAAGCTGAGATTAGTAAAATTTCAAAGTATTATCTATTGTTATATATATTTTCTTCTTGTTATTGTGTGGATTACTTAGCTAAATGATTCTTGCTTAAAATTTTGAATTATAAATTAGTGCATGACACTAATAATTTGGATTCAAGGGATAAAGTTGCCAGAGGGTACTATATATGGACACACAATAAAATTTGAGTAATAATGAAAATATATTTGCCTGAATAAGTAGATATGCAAAAATAAATTTTCTAATTTTTAATACTTAAATTAGAATCATATCCATTGAAGATATTTCTGCTTGAAATGGAAGACATGTTAGCATTTATGCCTACTTCTCTAAGGGTGCGTTTAGATGCAATTCCGGAAATAGAAAGAATAGCGCTAATTTAAGGTTAGCACTATTCCATCGTTTGGATGATTTAACAAGAACAGCTCTAACTCCAAGAATAGTTTTATTCTTATGGTGATCCAAAAGTAAAATAATTGAGAAAGGTTTTGGTAATCTAGGAAACACTTATTCATGCAATTAGATAGCCTTGATTTGCATAGATTAAACATTGGAGTATCAAATGTTTTGTTAACCAACAAGTTTTCTCACTATATAAGGTTTTGTATCATGACTTCATGACTTGTATAAAAATTCTATCAGCAAATATAATAATTCATTTCTAAAAACACAGGTTTAATATGAATTTCAGCCAAGATCTTATGTATGTATGAATATTGTGAGCCTGATATCATTATAGGAAGAAATTTTATGGAATTATTGGATTCTATTTTTGAGTTAATTATTTCATATTAATGACCCTAATGTGGAAAAACAAAATTGAAACTGAACTAGTTAGATTAAAGATATTAACAACGCTGTTTTGATTTCATACAACAAATAGACAATAGAGTTAAAATGAAATAACATATTACTCGTGCACTACATGAAGTCGAAATAGCACCGTCAATATTTTTATTCACTAGATCTAACAATTTCCGAGCACTAATATTTTATTTTTGATATGTTATACATGTGGCCAAGGCCGGCTCGGGTGCAGGGCACCCAGGGCGACCGCCCCTGGCCCCAAGATCCAAGGGGCCCAAAATAGTTTGTATATATATATAAAAAAAAAAATCTGTATATATTAAAAATAAATAAAATTAAAAAATGTAAAATTTGGTCTGCAAGTACGTTTTAATATGGATATCATGTTGAACGGCTCGGATCGACTATTTATACTTTGAAAATGCAAAAATAACTTATAAGCATATGGTGTTGAAGTACTTATAGAAGTGTATTAGCCGGTCTCATAAAAAAATTGTATATATAAAGGGCTCAAATTTTTCTCCTGCTCCAGACCCCAAAATCTTTCAAAACTGGCCCTGCATGTGGCTCACTGATTAATTACAAATAGATATATAGCATACTTAATTACAGATAAGAAGGAGATTAAATGTGGATTTATTTCAATGATTCCAAGCATTATTTATACTTGGTATCTTAAAGAAAATCTTAAAGAAATCTTATAGAAATTATCAAAAGATAAAGCAACTGGATATTTGTGTTATTATATACTCTGCATTCAGTTACTTGCCTTTTTGAGTCAGTATTTGTTATTTAATGTATAAAGATATGGATAATATTTTTCTCCTGGAGAAAATCATTCAAATTTGGTTGAATTTCATATTAATAGAATTCCAATAAGACAGGAGACAAGTAAATCAAAGAGGTGTTAATATGACCAGAACCTTCCCAAATTTTCAAAAATTATGACAATTACTCTTGATTTTTTTAATTTGACAATTATTCTTTTAAAATTTTAGTTTTCATTAACTTGGCTGAATTTGTACATTCATTGAAGCTCTTTTCTTAATTTATGTACTTCATATTTTTTTATTTTAATTAAAAATAATAAATATTCATTTATATTTTGTCATATTTTAATATTAAATAATATGTATAATTTGGGTCCAGTTGCTATCAACTAAAAGTGCACTTTTGGGCTAAAAAGAGACTCCACACAAAATTTCATAATCCATTGGGTAGGTCCCACCTGTCACCCAACTCCTGGGAACACTTAAAATAAAGTTCCTTTCAGTTTTCAGACCTTTCTGAAAATTCAAAATTGCATTCAAGTCCAGATGCAACATTCTAGAAAAATACCAAATATAAATGAGGGATGCTTCTAGAAAATATAATGTAATAATCCAAATTTAGCGAAATAAATTGATGTCATGCTGACTCTTTCAGGCTCAAATGCCTCATTGCTTCATGCTTCAATCGTACTTCAATATTTTTCTTTTCAATTTAATAGACGGTTTGAACCGCTCAACGTGATATCCACGTTAAAATTTGATTGGAGACCAAATTTTATATTTTTTGGAAATTTTTTACAAGATATGTACAAAATCATTGGTTTTAGATGATCCACAATTTTCTGAAAACAGTGATTTTGTACCTATCTTAAAAATAGTAAAAAAAGTTCAAAAACTATAAAATTTGATCTCTAAGCACATTTTAACGTGGATATCATGTTGAGCGGTTCAGTTATTTTGTTTCGACTTTGAAATTGAAGATAAATGTGTTAGGATACGATTGGGGCATGAAGTAATAGGGCATTTGAGCCCTCCTCTATTGGAAATTATTTTGGGGGATTTCATATATACTCTCAAAAGTCTCGAAATTACTTATTTCACCTCTAAAACTATTAATATCATATTTACCCTTATAAATTTAAAAAAACTCACAAATTTATTCAATTTATTGACTTTCTATTAAACTCATTTAAAATTTATAAAGTATCCATTTTACCTTTTATTAAAAAAAAAAATATGTAGCTCGTGTAAAGAAAATGTTATGTCTTCTAACTAATATATTTCTGAGGATAAATAGTTGATTTCTCAACTTGTAACGCATACGTAATTACATTTACATATATGCTTGTGTGTGTGTGACATAAGAAAATGAATCATTTGCTCCCATAACTAACTAATTTGAAGGCTAAATATTTCTCTTAATTAGGAGACTACATATTTTTATTTTTTTTATAAAGGATAAATGGATACTTCATAAATTTAAAATAAGTTATAATAGAAAAGTTAATAAATAGAGTAAATTTGTGAGTTTTTCAAATTTAGAAGGGTAAATATGATATCATGAATTAGAGGGGGGAATCTGTAAAAGTTTCTGAGGGGTATGACTATATATAGCATTGGTTATAAGTCATATTAAAATGTGCTTGGAGATCAAATTTTTTTATTTTTTGAAAAAAAAAATTAGTATTTATTAAGATGGGTACAAAATTGTGTTTTCAAACAATTCTGGACCATTAAAAAACAGAGATTTTAAATAATTCTAAAAAAATAGTAAACAATTTCCAAAAATATAAAATTTGGTCCTCAAGCACATTTTAATATGGAGATCATGTTGAACGGTTCGGATAGACTGTTTGAATTTTAAAATCGTGAAAATGACTTAAACATATGGTGTCAAGATGTGTCACCATAAAATTGTGTAATTGAATCCCTCCTCCAACTATATATAAGAAATAATTAAGTCAATAATTTGCACATTACAAATGGATATGGTGACTTAATTACAAAGTTACAATCAATCACCATATCTAATATTGGATATAAAAATTACAAATTACAATCTATCATCATATTTATATATTTTAATAATTATAATTTTATACTTTTTTCATAAAAAGTTAATGTATGGTGAATTATACGCAGCCAATAATTGGTCAGACATATGGAGAGCCTTATTATCAGTGGCGGAACCAGGAATGATCGGTAGGGGGTCTAGAAGATGGAGAGTGCCAAGTTCTTGCGGTCAACAGGCGGTTGATAAATCCAAGAGTGTCCGACAGAGGGGGTGCCAGTTTTTTTTATTAAAGAGGGGGTGCCAGAGGGGGTGCGGAGAGGAAGACAGAGGGGGTGCCAGTTTTTTTTTTTATCAAAGGGCTCTATATATCAGTATATGTTTTATGGGCCAAGAGGGGGCCAGGACCCAGGCTGGCCCAGGCCTTGGTTCCGCCCCTGCTTATTATAATATGTTTATTTTTTTTAATATTTCAAATCCACAATATTAAACAATCTATATTTAGTGATCATTCGTAAAATATAAAAAAACACTTGAATTATATAATATTTGATAACAAAATCAGAGTAGCGCAGTGGAAGCATGGTGGGCCCATAACCCACAGGTCCCAGGATCGAAACCTGGCTATGATAGAAGATAAAAACTTTTCCACTCTTTTCTATTTTTTTTACTAAAAAAAACATAATATCTTATACATAAATTATCTATAAGATCAAACCACATGTATAATTTTTTTCTTTTTTATATAAAAAAATATTTGGCATTTATTTGAAAATACTATTAACATTACCAAGTTAATCACTGTCTGTGGAATCCAAATTATAATAATATTTAGAGATAAGTGCCACCTCATGTCACAATTTTTGTAATTTGATTCAAACAAGATAATAAATCCAACAATAAACACACTAAAGTTAATCGATCAAATTTAATTGAATTCATTTATTTTATATACTTACTCTTTATCTTGCTTGAAAAGAATTAAAAAATATATATATTGTAAAAAAATCATCTCTCGTGAAAAAAAAAAAAACCAACGATCTAGGTTCAACACTTAAATTTTAAAGATTTAAGTTCTAAAATATAAATACAAAAAAAAAAGATAGAGGTTGTAACATTTGGTGGCACAAAATTAAATATACCTTGAAATGTTTTTTTATTTTAAACCAATATACCTTGAAATGTTAATGTATCATTTCTTTGGTCTTTCTTTTTCATTGTCTTTTTTATTCTTTTACTTCTTTTTTATTTCCAATGAAATTTGGTAGTAGGAATTTTGCCTCCTAACTCAAATGGAGCAACTTTTTAGATTAAAGAAATCAACTAGGAGAAAAAAAATTCTTGGTGGAGAGAAACCTTTTAATGGGTCGGGTTCGTTTTAGAAAAAGCCCGTTATGGGCTTTAAATTCATGGCCTTAATTTTCTGAATATTGGATACTTGGTTTGTTGTGACCATTAGCAACAGTTATTTACTTGATTTTAATTTTTTTTCCAAGATATATATAAAAAAAACACTACACTCCAAAAGCAATTCAATCTAAAAAGCTTGAAATCTTAGAGCAGTTATAGAGTTTCTAATCTGACGTGGCAGTTTCTAATTTATTTTAGAATGTGAGAGAGTTTCTTATTTAAAAACTATGCAGTAAAGTTTCTTATTAAGAAACTATTTATAAACTCCATGCTGATCAAATAATTGACTCAAATTATTTCACATTTTTAATTTGTTGCTGGTGTAGTTTAATAAAACTTTAAAATTAATTTTAAGAATGTGAAAGTTAGAAACTTTAGAGGCCTTAATTTCTAAAAAAAATTAACAGTTATTTAGAAATTTATTTGAGTTGCTGGAATGTAGATACTCTTACACATTTGTTCTAATATTCAATGGCATTTCAGTTTTAGAATGATTGGATAGAATGGAAAATGGGAATGGGCCAAAAGAGAGACCTGACATGGACTTCAAGAGAAGTTGCAACCTCTTAAATTATTTGAGAGAATCTGGATCCAATTCAATGATCAATCAAGCAAGCATGTAAGAATCCAGTCACCATTAATAGTTTGATCAGATAATGAAAAAATTGTGTTTCATTTAATTACTGAGTTGGATTGATAGACTATGATTTGGATGATAAATTGTGAACCAATTAAGTAGTTGCTTCATGGACCATACAATAGTGCTTTTATCATCAATAACAAAAACAAAAACAAAAAAATGATACAAATTAGTAATATGGTTTTCCTAGTTTTTATTCATGGATTAGGGATAAATCATAAGGTGAGAAATTAAGATAATGGTAGTTGATAGGTCACCTCCCTACGAGTGAGTCTATGGTACTATGCATAGCACGGATTAGTCCGTACTACGGAGTCATATTTTCATTTTGAAAATCTTAATGGTCGATCCGAACCGTTCAACGTGATCTCCACATGAATATGTACTTGCAGACTAAATTTTATATTTTTTTCAAAAAATTTTTACTATATTTTAATATAGGTAGAAAATCACTTGATCTGAAAATTCTGGACCATCCAAAAACAGTGATTTTCTACCTATCTAAAAAAAATAGTAAAAAATTTTAAAAAATAAAAAATTTAGTCCACAAGCATATTCTCATATGAAAATCATGTTGAACAGTTCGGATGGACCATTAGGATTTTGAAAACGAAAATATTGATCCATAGTACGGACCAATCCGTGCTATGCATAGTACTATAGACTCACTCCCTACATTATATTATATTTCAACCTTATTTTTGTTTCTTCTATTTTGGAAACAAGAAGACCTCATATAGTGATCACATGTTGTTGTTTGATTTTTTTTGTTGTTGCATGTCTTGGGTGGCATTTATTGTACTTTATTTGTCATATTAACTTGTGTGTTTATTAGATATTCGAAACTGCTGCAATCCGAATCCAGCCGTCGAACTGTTTCGAGATGCGTGCAAGGAAAAATCAGCTATTTCGAGATGTGTTCTTGAAAAAAATTCGATGGTTGAATTTCGGATTGTGGAGATTTCAGGGTGAACAGTACCCGATCTCAGAATTTATCTCAGAATTTCTGCTGATTTATTTCCGTTTATTAGGTGTATGGACTGGCGCTAGCAGCTTTGTAATTTCTGGGATTTTAGAACTGATATACTCATGACCAATGTTTTAAAATGTAGTATGTGATAATAGGTCACTAACAACTTAAAATGCTATGGTATATTTAGGTGACAGTCCATGAAAGAAGGTGCAATTAAAAGAAGAAAATAGTTGAAAATAAAATAAATATTATACTCTTACATAAATATATTATAATCTGTGTAGCATATGTAAATGTATTTTCCTACAAAAATTTAAAAATTCAAATTAAATGGAGCTTTTTACAAAATTACCATTTCAAATAAAAATATATATATTAGAAAATTATTCTAATAGTAAACATTTTAATTAACAAAAGCTGATCTTTACTTTTATGATCTATACTATACGGTATGTTATTGCTTCTTAAATAAATATATACACGTCTAATTAATAAACAATATACATATTACATTCTAAAATAACTTTTTAGATAAAATACTTTTCATAAAATTTCACGTGATTGAAGAAAAGAATTCACAAAAAATAAAAGATTTACATGAACAAAAACAAAAGAATAAAATGTGGGCCTCAAAATTAAGATGGCAAAATTAAAAATTAAAATATTTGTACAAATTTACCAGACAAGCATGACACAAGCTCCGATATAAAATATGGTAGAAAATCAATGTTTTTGGATGGTCCAGAATTTTCAAATCAAGTGATTTTCTACCTATCTAAAAAAATAGTAAAAAAATTCGAAAAAATGTAAAATTTGGTTTGCAAGTATATATTCATTTTATAATCATGTTGAACGGTTCGGATCGACCGTTAGGATTTTGAAAACTCAAATATTGAGCCGTAGCACGGACCCAACCGTGCTATGCATAGTACCGTAGCCTCACTCTACAAATTATCCATATCAATATTTATCATAAAAAATTATGTATTAGTAGAAAAAAAAAAATACACCATGTCTAATAATTTTATTTTAGACTTGATATTACATAGTGAATAGTTAAATTTTAAAATTGAAGAATGGTGAAATTTGCAACAATTCAAGACCTCGGGAAAATATAAGAAGAAAATTAATATCAATTGTTTGGTACTCGATAAATCAAAAGATAATTGTTTTAATAGAAAATGGTCGTAGATAGTCACGATGTCTCGTCTAAGAACTACAAACAGAAATAAAAGGCTACTTTTTCTGGGCTAAAAATTAATAACTTTCTCGTTACTTGATTTATTAATCAAGCCCATTTCTAGATTTATGGGCCGTTGAATAAGTTACCTCATTAGGCCCAGAAATCAAAACGGGCTCTTCACTCGGTTGCTCGCTTCATAAGGAACTCTACTCGCAATTTCCATTACTTGACTCGATTAGTTTACATCTCATGATCATCTCCTCTTTCTCTCTCACCGATTCGCCATCTCCTGTTCTCTCCTTGGCTCTTTCTTCAACTCTAAAAAGGCGCTAGGTCGACCGACTGGAAGCGCCTCTTTTCCTCTGCGAGGTTTTGTTGTATACTTTATTTATATTTTTGTTCTCTGTTCGAGGTTTAATTCGTTGTTTTGGTAATTTGTTGCGATGAATTAGAAACCGTAATTGATTTGAGGCGTATCGAATTAGAGAGTTTAAATTCCAAAAAAATAGGTACGTAGTGAGGTTGTGTTGCTCGTGAGACTTTTGATTTGGTGACAATTAGACTAGATTCATGGTTTATCTCTTACTAGTGTACAAATTGGATCATAGTTTCTACTACTAGATTTTCACTAATCTCAGGTTTGCATCAGAAGCGTCAGATTAATGCAACTTATTCTGAAATTGTTCCACTTCGGCTCTTACTTCTATGTACATATGGGTGCATAATTCCAACAGCGAAAATAACCTGTGTTTTGCTCTCGGTAGTTCATCTATTAACAGTTAACCTTTGAATCAGTCATCATGATAAACAGTTACATCAAAGTAAACTAGGCCTTGTAATTATGTTGGGTTCAAAGAGTACAAAAGAATTAGCTTCTTCTCTGCATATCTTGTCTATCATTGTCATCTCTTTTTCAATTATTTCTATAAAGAAGACAAGCAGTTGCATCGCAGTTTATGGACAAACATGTATTTATTTTTACAGTAGCAATCGAGATCCAGATCAAGATCGAAATCGGAGGAGGTTAAGAAATTGAAGATGAATACATCGCAGTTTATGGACAAGCAGATACTGGATCTGATGAGTCCCCAATCACAGCTTAAGCCTCAGGATGAGGAGAGTTCGACTCACCATACCAATGGCAACACTTCCACCACCAAAGAGGAAATCCTCGCCAGCTATGATTTCCAGCCCATCCGCACCGTCGGATCCTCCCCTCCTCACACTAGTAGCGGCACTGGTACAGTTACAGGTGCTGGGTCTGGTTCAACTTGGGGATCTCTCGATTCGAGGATGACGTCATTAAATCTCCAGGTAATGTAACGCTTCCATTTCACTTTCCCTCTTCTGTTTTCTTTTCCATTTCCTTTTCATTTTTTCTGGTTCATTGTGTGATAATTCTTATTTTCTTGTGTAGTTTCATACAAATTATGCAGTTCAGGTTAATAATTACTAATTAGAGGATCAGGAGTTGGGCAGGGTTTTATAATGCAATGCCATTTTCTTGACTTTGTGATGTCCCAGCTGATATTGTGTTCCTTATTAAGTAAATTTGCTGGTTCTAAATTAGGAGTTGAGTTACGCTTTGCATAACCCAAATTGTTACCGTGTTGAATTTTTTTTCTAGTGCCCTCTTTTTGATACAAAGATGAAATAGGAAAACTGTTTGTGCCAAGCCAAGTGAAAAACCTCACTTTCTAAGCTCATCCTGCCAACTTGATCTTAGTACATTATTTTCTCTCCAATTGATTAGTAGTTATAATTTGGATTCCGATGCAGTTTGCTAATGCCCTAATATATAGGACAAGAAATGTTGGTTGAATTTTGTATGTCTAAATTCAACTGTAACTTAAATTTTGAGGAGTTTTTTGTGGTCTCAATTTCTCACAAGATGGTTGCATCTAGCGGGGTATTATGATGAAGGTTCCTATCCTTTACCCTGACAAGTCAAATTTGTGCATAAACTCAATAGAGTTGAAAAATTATTCACAGCTATGTAAATTCTCATTTTGTACCAAGCCCCAGTATTTATCATATTTATTGGTTAAATTTGATTTGATATGTTTTATTTTGAACAGAGTGCTGGTATACGGGAGCCTCAAGTGACGGAAGTGACGCAGAAAGAAGAAAGGACAGTGGCACCTTCTTATGGCACTGCTTTAGTGGCTGACATTGACCGCACGGTGAAGAAGTACGTTGACAACCTGTTGCATGCACTGGAAGGGGTCAGTGCACGGCTGTCACAGCTGGAGAGCCGGACCCACCGCATGGAGAGCTCCATGGATGATCTGAAGATTGTCGTCGGAAACTACACTGGCACCACTGATGGGAAATTGCGACAGTTTGAGAATATCTTGCGTGAGGTCAGTTCCATCTTATATGTTCCTTTTCATGCTGCTACTCATGCTTACTTCTTATGCTGCAACCATACTGAGCAGTTGTTCCCATTTGATATGAACCAATCAAATCCCGGTAAAGTAGAACAATACCGGTTTGAAATAGACTAATAGTTGCATGGTGTTTTTGGTTCGGTATGGCTCAGGTGCAATCAGGAGTGCAGATACTTCGGGACAAGCAAGACATAATGGAAACGCACCTCCATCTCTCTAAACTGCAACAATCACCCCAAAACCAAAGCCAACCCCAATCAAAGCCCTCTTCTGATAGCACTTCTACTGCCCCGACTCCTGCCCCAGATACCTCCCTTGCTCTCCCCCCACCACCTCACCAGCTCCCACTCCAGGCTCCACCACCCCATCAAGCTCCTCCCCCACAACCCCCTTCTCTCCCTACTCCAAATGCCCCGCCACCACCACAAATCCAATACCCACCTCAAAACCAGAACCCCTCTCTCCCCGCCCTCCCGGCCCCAAATGCGCCTCAATACCCTCCTCAAATGTCCCAATCTGCGCTCCCATCTGTGCCCCCCTACTTCCCCTCGCAGCCACAGCCAATGGACCCCAGCCATCAGCAGCCATACCACCAGCCGCCTCAGTCCCAACCCCGGCCCGAGCCCGAGCCCCAGGCCCAGCAAGGGTTGGGTGGCTACCAGCAAAACCCACCACATTCTCAGCCAGTGGCACAGGGACCACCTCATTCTCAGTACATGCATTACAACCCAAGCCCCCCATCCCAGCCTCTGGCTGAAGACGCCAATCTCCCATATGGGCCTTCCCCTGCTCAGCGCTACCCTCCGCGTGGGCCCTCTCCTCCTTACATGCAACAACCCCCGTCCGGCGGGCCTGTGCCCCCGCCTTCTTACTACGGCCCGCCCCCACCCCTTCCCTCTACTGGTGGCATGTACAATGAACCACCCTCAACCAACCGGCCTGGCTATGGCCCTCCAGTGGATCCTTACCCATTTGGTGGGGGCTCCCCTTCATACAGAGGCGGGCCAGGAGGGATGAAACCCAACTCTCCTTTTGCATCAGGTAGTGTTGGTGGTGGAGGGGGCAAATACGAGAATCTACCAACTGCGAAGGTGTTGCCCCAAGCGGCTCCAGTGGGACTTGGTTCGGGGTCGGGAAACCGGGCTCCTCTGGATGATGTGGTGGAGCAGGTTGCGACGATGGGGTTCTCGAGAGAGCAGGTGAGAGCAACCGTCAGGAAGTTGACAGAGAACGGCCAGAATGTGGATCTTAATGTGGTTTTGGATAAGCTGATGAATGATGGTGCTGGCGGAGACATGATTCAGCCCCACAAGGGCTGGTATCGCTAATTGTTCAGCTCTGCATTTCAACTCTGCTCTCTCTCTCTCTCTCTTTCTAATCGCTTATGCTCTGCTGTGTTCTAGCGTTGTCCTGTAAATTTCGTTCTCATTTGTTGATTAAGGGTCTCTTTACATGTTTCGGCTTTTGCATACACATTTCACAAGTGTGGTTTTTGCTTAGCTACAGACTAGCGCACAAAGTTTCTCATCTGTTTGTGTACTTGAAGAGGAGAATGTTGTTCGATACTTTGCTACAGTTTCAGTTTGCGAATAATTTGTGCATTCAGGTTCGAGATACCTGTAATTAATAGTTAATGTATGATATATTCACGATTAAATGACTAGCTAAGAAATGATGATTCGGTTTTTAGTTTTTCTTCATATTTGGATGGTTAAACAGAAAATTTGGTCGCTGTTGTGTCGGTTGTACTGCTACTATCAAATATTACGACATCATTTGGATGTTTGGTTTTCAAATCCAAAAACAGATTTCATTCAAATAAACAATCATTTGTATCTATCCAAAAAATGACCACCAATATTGAATTAAATCTGAATTCAGTACAATTTGTAGACATGCGCTTTAGACACACGGACACGGTTGCTCGATGTGCCAACGTAGATTTTGGGCCTTTCCCCTATACCGGGCCCATATGTTGGTGGGCTGAGGCCCAATATATAGAACTTGTGACAAACTTCATGAGATAATCCCAGACCTGTTTTGGATAATCTAATCGGGTATCTGACAGATATCTAGATACATCCATTTCCATTGAACTTGATCATGAATTATTACCTGCATTTGTTCCCAGAGAAGAAAAAAAGAGCATATATCAATTATTATCATGAAATTATGATATGTTTAATTGAACCTTATTTTGAATGATCTTGAAAGGTGAAGATGTATATTTCATTCTTACATAGAAAAGGTACCATTTTTCTTGTATTACTGCCAGTGCAGCTTATTTAGTATGAGTGAGGCTACGGTGCTATGCATAGCACGGATGGGGTCCGTGTTACGGCTCAAAATTTGATTTTTTAAAATTTTAACGGTCGATCCGAACCGTTCAACATGATTATAAAATAAATATGTGTCCCAAATATTATAAGGAAGATTGCAACTGGTAAGTTCTGAGCCTGATCAGCTCTCTATCTTTCTCTCTCTTTCATATTTTAAAAAAAAATTATAAATCCATTTTAATCACGAGTCAAGGACATGATAAAAATTGGTAAGTGATACGTTCTATCTCAGGAAGAGTAAACCGTATGTAAGAAAGATGATTGGGTTGGGTTCGTTCTGCCCCGGGAAGGTAGGCTGAGGTCAGTGAGATTGGTTCCTGAAGAAGTGGGAATGGTTAGGAGATATTCGAACTCTAGCCTGTATGATATCTCGCTTATTTAAGCAAAAGTCTGCCCATGTCTAATGGGGCGTTCTGTCTTAAATAAGTCGTCCCCTAACCGTTATTCCGTGTTGTCAGAACGGTTAGGGGAGATCGCATAGGAGCGGTTAAGCTCACATAAAGACAGTTATCCCCGCATAAGGGCGGTGACGTCCGTATAATAAGGCGGTCACTAAATCGCACCCACCATGTACGGACTTGAAGGCGATGATCATAAGCTGAATCAGGACTGGACTCGTATTGGATGAGGTCTTATGAGGCCTTATTGGACCTAGCTGTTGACGGATCCCGGACTTTTCATTTTGATCTCAGGTTGGCCCCTGAGAAGGGTCCGAATCCCGGTCTATTCATGGTCCACGAAAGATCCGTGAGGGCCCTTGGAACATGACCCTATCAGTAAGTTTTATGGTGGTGCTAAATAAAAATATACAAACATCGTGCCCGTACTTTGCAAAATAACATATTTTCATAAAAAAGAAAATATACCAATAAAATCTTCCATATTAATTGGAAGGTCATCATTTCTCACAAAGAAAAGATATTGTCGTAAATGCATAGCAAATATATACAGAACAGATTAAGCCGTATTAATTGGAAGGTCATCATTTGCACAAACTTTTTGATGATACAGCCATGCAATAATATGTATTAATTGGTAGGTCATCATTTCTCACGAACAAAAGATATTGTGATAAATGTTCGATGGGCATCAGACCTACTTCTAGGTTCAATGAGCTCCAACACCATTCGATTCATATTAAGAGCTGTACACGCAAAAATTGAAGCAAATGTGTACTGATTTTAAATCGGAGCACACGCATCTTAATGCATCGGACTTACTCTGAATTTGCATAACAGATAGATACAAAACAAATTAAGTATATGACAATCAAATATGGGGATATAGGAAAGTTTTCGAAAAAATAGAAATTTAGGACATCTACATGTGGATAAATTTAGACTTCTACACGTAAAAAATATCAAAAAGATAGAACCATAGCATATAAAAACAAAAGTAAAAGGAATAGAAAAAATAGGCCATAATAATGAAATTTTTTATGTGTATTCTTCTTTTAAAAAAAGTAAAAAAATTATATCTCCATTTTTATGTCTGAATCTAAATTCACGCGCTCAGAAAATGTTGGTGAATGCATGATAAAATAAAATAAAAGTACATTGGTAGCAATTTGTGAATGATTTTATCATATGTGATCAGAAACATTTTCTTTGAAAACATAATCTGCGCATCAAATCAGTACTCAGAGTCACACCTCTCTTTTTGTTTATTATTATCAATTATTTATTTATTTTTCGCCGAGAAGAGCCACCACACAAATTCCTGCTTGAGAAGAAGCAACCAGGCAAGATCATGTGGAGTTGTGGGCCCAGCTGAATACAGCCTGCCGAGGTGGCCCGCTAACCGACGACTCGGCCCGTTAAATGCGGCTTTACTCTCGTTCCAGATCCCCTACAGTCAGGAAGATTAGATGCACATCGTTGATTCGTTAAATTTTCTACTGATTCCAGGTGAACACAAATCTTGTGGAAATCGGACGGTATTCAAAAGGAAGTTTTGTGCAATTCTCTGTAGAGGATGTCGTGTTTTTTTGTTTTCAGCGACTCTCAACTCTTTTATTGCCAGTGTCAGCCAATCTATATCTCGTTCTTTGTCTCTGTTTTTTTTTTTTTTTCTTTTTCTTTTTTCTTTACAGGAGTAAGGCTTAAGGTGCTATTGATGGCATAAGGCCTTCATGTTACGGTCTCAAAAAATTATCGTATAAATTTTAAATTTTAATCTAAGTAGCTCAGTAAATTGGTTATATAATAAATTTGTCGAATACCAATTTTTACTATTTTTAAAATTTTTTTACTATTTTTTTATTTATGAAAGATGAAAAAAAAACAACTTAAAAATAAAAAAATTGCTAATATTTTAGACCATTTTTACTATTTTCCGATCACATGAAATTAAATATACGACTAAACTATATGGCCAACAAAATATTTATTAAATCTTCACAATAACCAAATTATTATTATTTTTTAATTAAATTATTAAATTTATTGTCAAATTATTTCTTTTCTTTTCTTTTCAATTTATCTCATCGTTGTTATTTAAAAGCTTCAAACCGAACATCAGAATTGTGAAATACATTCATTTGAAAATGTCACAATTTTGTAAATTATATATTTAGAACAAAGTGGCACATTAATTGGAGGATTGCTCTGTCAATTTTTGTCATATCAATCTCATCGCTAAGATCGCTTTCATATTTTGTTTAAGGATAATATAATCCAGATAAAATTTAAAGGAATTAATGCGCTGATATGCTGTTTTTTATTGAAGCATGCACCCCAAATAAAATATGGAGCATCAATAAGATTAAATTTTAAGATTCCTATTTAAAAGGATACTGGTTAATTTTTTGGATTTTTTTTTTTTGCGGGGTTCTAAATAGCGTCGCTATAACGTTTTTGGATCATAAAGTTATGGCGTTATAGCACTCTATAACATACTATAGCAGCGTAATATGGCAATAGCGTTGTTATTTTAACCATTCCGTTATGATGCAATAAATGCTATTTAAACCTTTGACAACAACAATAACAATAATAATAATAACAATAAATGAGAAAAATTGAGATTTTTTCAAAGTTTTGTCAAGTAATAACAAAGATGTATTTAGAGCGGATGTAAAAAAAGTCAGTAGTGATAACATGTGCCGATCACTACTACATGATCGTGTATCATGTGCTGTGATAATTCTTTTATAAAAATAATACGACATAACACACTGATTTAATCACAACATAAAACAATATATGTATGACACGGCACAATATATAATTAAATGTAACCAAAATATTGACATTACTACCAAATTGTGATCATTCGCATACAGTGATTAATCCTCACAATTTTAGTAATAATATAACACGATACGTGATTCAAATTACGACAATACAACATAACACATCACAAATTTAAAATTTAGTGCTGATTAGAAATTCCCTGGACAACTGCAACGACGATGAAATACATTAATCATTATTGCTTATTGTTTACAAAATTTGTTCTCTTTCAAGTCAAATAAAAAACAAACAAGTTTGTCGACAACACAAATTTTGTTAATATTTTTGCCTCAAAGAAGAATCTCATGAGTATGTCAACACTCAACATGGAACCTTCGTCATACGCTTGGATTTGACTATCGATATAATATTAGAGCTGTTAGGCAACAAGGGATTAAGCCTCTTTAAGATTTAATCCGCTTCCTTTAGCTTCCTTAGTTACTTAATCATATCGAACACCGGTTCTTTAGCGCGGATTAAAAACACCTCATTTAGCCTCCTTTTGTCCAGATCTTAATTCTCTGCCCGGACCTTAAGGCCAATCTACCCCTTCATTTAGCTTTCTTAGCTTTCACCCACGGATTAAGACAACCAAATGTCAGTTCCTTAGCGCTCCTTAAACTTTTAATCCTTCACTCTTAATCATTTATTGCCTAACGGCCCCAAATAAGATTAGTATTGACTAAGCTTGATAATAATTTAATTATTTGAGACATACGAGCTAGAATCTTGGTAAAAACATATATATATTTTTATTTTTGGTTTCAAGTACCGAGGTGGGGTTAGCGAGATGAATGATAAGAAATCTAATGGGAAAAAATATTGGGTAGTTAGTATAAGCAAACCAAATGATTACCTAAATGAAAAATAAATCAAGATCAATCTGATAAAAATAAAAATAAAAAATAGTACTGGATAAATCTCCATCAGTAATATACAGTTCCCTTTATTACTTGGATTAGTTCGGGAGATGCAAATTACAGACCGGGCATTAAATTTCGCAACAACCCATAAATAAAATAAAATAAAATAAAATAAAATAGCCATACCGTATTTCTCTTTCCCAGGTCCAGATAACGAAGAGGGGAAAAAATGGAACAGAGAATAAATGATCATCAACATCAAAGCCTAACCAAGCTGGCAATGCAGCTTAGGCGCATATATCTAAATGTTTTGTTTTTGCTCAGTTTGCATTTGAATTCCAACCAGTAGCACTCCGTCACCGAATATTATCACAAGAACTCTGATAACGGTTCATTTCTTTTCTTTTCACAAAAGAGATTATTCTTAGAAGGGTAAAAGTGTACCGTTCCGTGTTGTGATTAATACGTCGTGACTTTTGTTTCGTACCGTTCTGTGTCGTGATCAAGTAAATAGTCACACGTGTCGTGATGTACTATGATCAAAATGTCGAAGGTGGTCATGACACGTAGGGGTGTTTATTAGGTCCGGTTTAGTCGGTTTTGAACCGAACTGAATTAGTTTGGACCAAATGGTTCGGTTTTTTCGGTTTAATGGTTCGGTTCGGTTTGCTTTTTTAAATCAAATTATAATTTCGGTTCCGTTTAGTTTGAAAATTTTCAAACCGAAATAACCGAACCGACCGAACTTTTATATTTTATGAATTGGTCCGGACCGTCCCGATTTATTTCTTAATACCCCGGTTTATTTCTTAATCAATTGCTTTAAATATTTTAGTTTATTTCTTAATATATTTCGGTTTATTATAAATCAATTGCTTTAAATAAAAAAATTAATATATTTTGGTTTGAACCGAACAAACCGAAATAAAACTTTTGTTCGGTTCGGTTCGGTTCGGTTCGGTTGCAATGCTAAATCGGTTCGGTTCGGTTCTATTTTAGAAACCGAATTATAACTTTGATTTGGCTAGTACCGATGAACACCCCTAACGACACGCAAATCATGTCGTGCCTAAACGTGCTGTGCTATGCTCAAACGTGACTGGTTACGTTTAATTATTTTTTTCATAATTTAAATTAGTTTATTCAAAATTCACTATTTAATTAAGATCAAACGGTGACACCAATTCCTGCCCATGTTTTCACCTTGTTGATTCAAATCCGTAGGCTATTAATTAATTAACAACGGATACCGGTTATATACTTATATTATTCACAAGAGAGATAAGTTTAAAATTTTCAAAGCTTTTAGTATAAAAATTGAATGAAAACAGGTACATATTTGGTTTGAAAATGCAGGATGACATTTCTTTATTTTATTACCGAAAAAAACTAATCTGAGAACTAAAAATGAGATTAGAAAATATTTCTGAACTTTTCAGCTGTAAATATAAAAGATGACGAGATAGGCTATAATGCTTTGAAAAGTAAAGATGATGTTTTATTTACCGTTCATATCTCTATTTTCAAAATTCAAACAGTTGATTCGTATATTCCAACATGATCTTCATATTAAAATGTGCTTGGAGACCAAATTTTTCATTTTTTTTTTCATTTTTTTACTATTTGTTTAGAATTTTTGAAAATCACAGTTTTTCATTAAATAAAATAATAATAAAAAATTTAGAAAAATAATATTTTTCAAAAAAATTCTAACAAAATAGTAAATAATTTTCAAAAAATATAAAATTTGATCTCCAAGTACATTTCAATATAAAAATCATGTTAAAAAATTCGAATTAACTATTTAAATTTTAAAAATAAAAATATAAACGAAAATAAAACACCCTTTTTACCATAACATCACTCAAAGAGATGACATTTTGAATGACTTGTTGTTATAACGGTCCACCAAGCTACTTTTGTAGATCACATTAAAAATAAAACAAATTATATACCTTTAAGTCTACCTACCAAACTACTTCAGACCTATAGGGGCTATGTAACCTCGTAAAAAATGTTGCTCAAAT
>JAJGRW010000435.1:0-34533 GCA_025461045.1 Carex parvula
TATAATTTACCCCCGGGTATGATAATGAAAGAAGAAAGCATGTTCCTCGCGCTGGTCATTCCTGGACCTAAGCATCCGGGTCGGGACATTGATATTCTTCTTGAACCTCTAATTGACGAATTGAACAAATTGTGGAAGGATGGAGAACTTACATGGGATGAATCTAAAAAACAGAATTTCAGCATGCGTGCAACACTTCTTTGGTCGATAAACGATTACCCCGCGTACGAGATGCTAAGTGGGTGGGGGTACTAAAGGCCGATTGGCATGTTTTCATTGCATGGGTGCAACAAAGGCATTCCGACTAAAGCATGGTGGGAAATTTACATGGTTCGGCTGTCATAGATGTTTTTTACCTCTAGATCACCCATTTCGCCGCGATAAGAAAAATTTCTTAAAAGGTATGGTCGATTTTGATCGGCCGCCACGAAGAGTAACGGGAGATGAGCGGCTCGCAATGGTGAGTAAACTAGAGGGGATGAAATGGGGTAAAAAAAATGGTCTTGACCAGTTGGAAGGTTACGGTCAACACACCATTGGCAAAAGAAGAGTATTTTTTGGAGCTTGCCCTATTGGAAAGACAATATGTTGCCGCACAACATTGACATGATGCATTTGGAGAAAAATTTCGCAGAAAATTTGATTTACACGCTTCTGGGCATGGGGACTAAAAACAAGGATAATGAAAAAGCACGGAAGGATTTGGCTCTCCTTTGCAATCGTGCCAATCAGAACTTAACTCCAGACCCGGATAACCCGGGAAAGCTGCGAAAACCAAAGGCTCCCTTCACAGTCTCTCCACAACATAAGAGACAGGTTTTAATATGGCTTAAGGAGAATGTCAAGTTCCCGATGGCTACGCATCGAGTTGGTCAAGGTGTGTGAACCTCAAAACAAACACCCTAACCGGGCTAAAAGCCATGATTTGCATGTGTTCATGGAGCGACTTCTTCCTGTCGCATTTCGAGACTTTTTCCCTGATTCCGTATGGGATGTTTTGTGCGAGATTTCAAGTTTCTTTAGAGAGATTTGTGCCAAGGAGCTTGATCCTTCCCGTATCGACCAATTGGAAAAAGATATTGTGCTCACCATGTGCAAAATGGAAAAGATATTCCCGCCGGGATTTTTCGATTCTATGGAGCATCTGGTGGTCCATGTCTGTCACGAGGCTAGATTGGGTGGACCCGTAGGGGCTCGATGGATGTATCCTTGTGAAAGGTGTGTTTTTTTTTTTATCTCTTTGTTTTGATTCAATGATGAAACACTTAGCTCACTCAATGCTTCAACATATAAACCAATATTTTTATTACAGACGAAACAAAGAACAGAGGATGAGAGTCACGAACAAGGCAAAAGTTGAGGGTTCAATCGTCGAGGCTACAATTGTTAAAGAAATTGGTGCATTTTGCTCACTTTATTTTGCAGAGAACTCTAACAATAACCCACAAGGGGTTGGAACAAGTAACCCTCCGCGGAGACGTATATCGATATTTGATACCGCGGGCCGTTTTCTTCACACGGCCAAGTCGAAGGACTCTCGATGACAAGGAACTTAAAGCTGCACACACATATGTTATCCTCAATTGTCCCGAGATAAAAAATAAATTCCTAGGGTACAATCTTATAAATGTTTATTTTGATGAATTCTAAATTACAAATTATAAACAAAAACTTAATCTCTTGTATTTTGACATGTTGGAATGTGTAGAGAGTTCGATGCATGCATGCTAAGCTCTGGACAAGCCAGATCCCCACTCCATTTGGACAAAGTTCGTGAAGATGGCTTCGCGGATTGGCTACGGAAGAAGGTACTATCTGATCATGATTGCGACCCCTACATCCGAAGGGCAGGACTCATGCCGCAAAAACAAGCGGACTGCTATGAAGGGTACGAAGTAAACGGCTATCGATTTCACACGGAAGCATATGGGGAAAACAAGTCAACAAAGAGTAGCGGTGTTTGCATTAAAGGGGAATGGGATGGAATTGACACACCACAAGACTACTATGGACTTCTCCAAGAGGTAATTGAGCTAGATTACGATGGACTCAACAAGGTCGTTCTCTTTCGGTGTAATTGGTTTGACATAACAAACGGTGTAAGGGTGGACATCCAACATGGAATTGTTGAGGTTAACCACGCTTCTCGCATTAAAAATTATGAACCATTTGCATTGGCGCCTCAAGCAATCCAAGTATTCTATCTTCCTTATGCATCGGATAAAATTGAAAGACGTCAATGGTGGGTGGCAATGAAAACTAGTGCGAAGGGGAGGTTTCGTTCCGAGGACGACGTCGAATTAGCAAACCTAGAATTTTTCCAAGATGAAATGCCGGATCACGCAATCGAGGTTTCAAATGGTCAAGAATTTGATTGGGATGGTATGGCCCCTCAAGAAGACGAGTTCGACCTAGTAGAAGATACGATGTCGTAAGGTGAGGATGAGTTTGAGGACAACCCAATTGAGGTAAGTGACGAAGAGTTGTACATGGACCTAGGTGAGGATGAATTTGGTTTTTAGGCCCCAATGCTTCCGATCAAGAGTTTTAATATTGGTGAATCAATAGTTGTATGTGTGTTGTGTCACAAAGAACATAACAATTATATTTGTTTCCCAATTATTTTGGTGAGGCTTGTTGTAAATGATAAAATTTAATTAGTTATCAAGGTATTGAATTCTTATATACTGCTCTTATTCATGTTGTTGATTTATAATAAAATTCTTCATTTACAAGGAGATATCAAATAAACAGAAGTGCATCTGTCTCCAGGAACTAAACAATTGCAAGGGGGAGGCCATGCAATTAACGAGAATATGCCCATGCAATTGGACTACTCGCAGGGACCTTCAATAAAATATACTATAAACATGGGGTTAAGTAGTTGCATGGGCATGGGGTTAAGTAGTTGCATGGGCCTGCAATTAATTATAATATCTCACATTCATAAAGTAATTGCAAGGGGAGATAGATGAGTTGTTGCATGGGCCTGCAATTAATTATAATATCTCACATTCATAAAGTAATTGCAAGGGGAGATAGATGAGTTGTTGCATGGGCCTGCAATTAATTATAATATCTCACATTTCATAAAGTAATTGCAAGGGGAGATAGATGAGTTGTTGCATGGGCCTGCAATTAATTATAATATCTCACATTCATAAAGTAATTGCAAGGGGAGATAGATGAGTTGTTGCATGGAACTCCAATTAATTATAATATCTGACCTTCACAAAGTATTTGCAAGGGGAGATACAAAACAGTTGCATGGTTGCACATCACACAGTTGCATGGCAGATGTGTTGCATGGGCTTAGCCTTGCAACAACTCTGACGAATTCAGAAAAGCCATTTCTTTTGCATGGGCCGTCATTACCTTGCAACAAACTAGTTCTAACCATGCAATAAACTCAGATTCTAGTAGTGTTCATTTATCTATTAATATATTCACCTTGAAATTTTTTTATAATTTTGTATAATTATAAATGGTATAGGAATTATATAATTATACAGGTGCAAAAAAAAAAAAAAAAAAAAAAAAAAAATTCGGTGCCCAGCACCTATACCGACGGTTTTTTTCAAAAAAACAGTCGGTGTTGGACGCCTACACCGACGGTTTTTTCAAAAAAACAGTCGGTGTTGGACGCCTACACCGACGGTTTTTTCAAAAAAACAGTCGGTGTTGGACGCCTACACCGACGGTTTTTTTCAAAAAAACAGTCGGTGTTGGACGCCTACACCGACGGTTTTTTTCAAAAAAACAGTCGGTGTTGGGTGCCTACACCGACTGTTTTTTCCAAAAAACAGTCGGTGTTGGGTGCCTACACCGACTGTTTTTCACCCGTCAGTAAAGATTTATCTATACCGTCGCCGCCATCACCGACGCCTCAATAACAGTCGGTAAAAGGGTTTTTTAACAGTCGGTGAAGGGGTTTTTTGTACTAGTGTCTATAATTAATTTTGGAGTTTCTATTTATAAGCCACGTCAGCAATAAATTCAAAAAAATAATTGTTGCAATTTTTAGAAATTAAGGTCTCTAAAGTTTTAAACTCTCATATTTCTAGAATTAATTTTGGAGTTTCTATTTATAAGCCACATAAGCAATAAATTAGAAAAAAAAAATAATTTGTGCCAAATATTTGGTCAGCGTGAAGTTTACAAACAATTTCTTAATAATAAATTTTTCTGCATAGTTTCTAAATAAGAAACTCTCCCACATTTATGAAACAGAATTAAAAACTACCACCTCAAATTAAAAACTCAAATAATACCATAAATATAGAGCATTATATTTTCTTCGGTCAAACCAGATTTCATTGTCAGGTTCATGTTCGCTGCACGTTCAAAGTACCTAACATATCGATCGGTATGAGATTGCATACAATAGTTCACCATGAAAAATGATCAATGTAAACACATTCATTTACAATTGCATTGAAAATGTTGACTGATGAAGAGATACATATAAAGAAAAATCATACCTAACAGTTCGAGAATAAAAAATATAGAGCAAGTAAGAATGAATGCCAAAAGTTTCTTCATTTTTTAACTCGGGAAAGTACAAATAAATAAATTATCCAATAAAATAACTACCCTTTTTATTATATAAATAAAATGTAAATACTGTGTAATTGCATATATGAAAGGTTAAACATAAAAAAGCTACTAGAAACTTATTTTTTATGTTAATTTAAGACTAAAATAAGTGTGGTGGATTTCTTCTGTTATATTATGGCACTGATTTTATTAACGTGGCATGAACCGGAACGAATACGTGAAACTGATTTTTTCAGAAATAAATTAATTGCATTGCTTCTGAATTTTAAAATTTTATGGAAATCTATAGGTCCTCAATTTCTTGGAATTTTATTTGTCTCACTGAAATTATAATTCATAATTAGGATTAAATTTTAGATTAAAATTAGAATAAATCTTTGAATTCTTATTGATAATTAGAATTAAAAGTTAGAGTATTGAAAATTATAAGTTAATTAGAATATTATTTTCATCTAGTACTAAATTAGTTAATGAATTTGAATCCAATTAATTATTTAAATTTATTTCGCTATTTTTTTTTTTGTCCGAAGAAAGTGCTAAATCGGTTGGTGTGTGCGCTATTATTATTCAGAATTTGGAGGTAGGATTTGGTACTGGAACTTGTCCCACGAGAAATTGAATTTGTGGAGTGGTTAGGAAAACAGAAAAGGATCGAGGTGTTTAACTTTTTTGAAAAATACAATGTAGAAGTCAAATTAAGTCTAAAATTCTAAGAAACGGAAGTCAAAGTCAAAATCGGCTTGCTATAACGGATGTGCTATCGCCAGTCAAAGTCTAAAGCGAGGTGTTTAACTTTTTTGTATATTGTTTCTTTTGTTTGGATGCGAGCATTTCATGTGGTGAATTATATATTTGGCTTGATGATTAATGTTGCTCTTTTATAATTTGTGTTTGGTGCTATTTGGTTTCTGTTGGTTGGGTCTTAGAATAACTTGACTGGAACTGAATACTGCACTTCTGTGGGTTCCAAGTACAAAGTGCTAGACAAGTTATCGAGAGGTGGAATTGGAAGGCTGTGAAAGTTGCCACAATAAAAAGTATATGTTTGATTAAAATAAATATGCTATGGTATTTCGATTGTCTTTAATTATACCGTAACAGGTTTATATTATGTTTGCTTACAAATGTATATTATGAAACTTTTGGGAAAATTGTATCATATATTGTGGCTCTTGTCTTGCCATTGGTAATGTATATATATATATATATATATATATATATATATATATATATATATGTGATTGTGCATGATAATTGAAACGCCTTGCGCTATTGTGCGCGGTTGGTCCGCCCTGTTGTCGGGTTGTGACAACTTCTTCATTCCAATTAGATATATGGTAGATTTACACCAATTATTTGTACGGATCTCCAGCGTTTATCAACAAATTTGATGTATTGTAAAGTAAATGTAGATCTAGAAAAAAAATAAGTTTTACGTCCCAAGTTTTATGTATCATTGTAAAGGCTTTTTTTTTTTCTTTTTTTTTAAGGAGAGAGTTGGAGAATAGAGGGAATAAAGAGTAGTTCTGTAGGAATAGTGTACTAAGGTGTTTTATTCTGTGTATAGATGTAGATCAGGAATATAAAAACTTACTCTAGCATGGAGTAGAAAAGAATAGAGGTTTGTAAATATTTTATACCCTCTATTCTAGCTGTGACTTTAGCTAGAAGTGCTTTGTAAATACTTTATTTCTAATTATTAATACAATTGTTAGGGGGCAAAACACTCATTAACCTTAAAAAAAAGGTAAAGTAAATGATATCAAGTAGATGCGCATCAGCAGGGCCCGAGCAATAATTAGAGCACCCAACCAAAATTGACTGATCAAAATAAAAATAGATATGGATACAATTCTACTATGAAATTTCTTCTGTTGACCTCAGATCAATGCAACTTTTCAATGCAACTATTCAGCACACTTGTCTCTCAAAGAACAAATTAAGGTTTGTGACCACCCATAAATACTCCCTCCTGATTCGAATTTACCAACTTATTGATATATACAAACTCACACCTAAAAGCAAAAGCCATGGCTTTTTTCATTTACCAAAGCATTCTCCTCTCCCTTGCTGTCCTTCTCTTCATCAAACAGCTTCTTTCTCACACAAAAGATAGCAAGAACAAAAAACTCCGACCGAGCCCACCGGCACTCCCGATAATCGGTCACCTCCATCTCTTAAAGAAACCCCTCCACCACACTCTGGCTTCCATATCTGAAAAATACGGCACAGCAACCTTTCTTAAATTCGGTTCCTGGCCCGTCCTTGTCATCTCCTCTCACTCCTTGGCCGAGCAATGTTTCACTACCTATGACATGGCTTTCGCCAACCGACCACATTTGCCATCTAGGAAACACGTCACCTTCGACTACAATCACATCGCCATGGCCAACTATGGACCACATTGGCGTAATGTTCGCCAGATTGCAGTTACAGAGTATTTCTCTGCACAGCGGCTGCACGCATCTTCAGATGTCAGAGTCGGGGAGGTTCATGACATGGCCTGCCGACTCTTTCGTTCCTGGAATGCTTCTGCTGGTTCAAAGGGTTTGAGTTATTTTGAGAAAGTTGATCTCAAGGAGAAGCTCTTTCAGCTATCTCTTAATGTGATGATGGTAATGATTGCCGGCAAAAGGTTCTACGGAGACAACATTGAGGATTTTGAAGAGACGAAAAGGTTCAGAGAGACACTGGATGAGTTCTTTTCCTTGGCCTCCGGTTCAAATATAGAGGACTACCTGCCAATTCTCAAATTTCTTGGCATGGCAAAAGCGACCAAGAAGCTAAATCATTTGGCTGAGCTGAACAAAGAAATGGCACAGAAGCTCATCGACGAGCATCGGAAACCAGGAGCCCAGAAGAAAGGTAGCATGATCGCAAATTTGCTCGAGCTGCAGAAGGAGAACCCGGAAAAATACAACGATGCAACTATCCAGATAATTGCAGTGGTGAGTAATAATGGACTGCTGTTTTCATTGTTATATATACTTAGAAGTTAGAACAAAAAATTTAAAATATTAAATCCTCCAAAATAAATATGATTTGTTCTTTTACTAAATATGACTTATTCTGATTTTTTTATTGTTTGCTAACTGACATTACCACTTCTATTACAGAGCTTACTGCAAGCAGGAACTGATATCGTATCCAATACAGTAGAATGGGCAATCACTCTTCTCTTAAACAATCCTGATGTACTCAAGAAGGCATCAGCTGAGATCGATGCACATGTCGGTAACAAGCGGCTCGTTCTAGAATCTGATGTGCCCAACCTGCCATATCTTCTTTGCATCCTCAATGAGGTGCTCCGCCTCTATCCCGGTGGCCCGCTTCTCGTACCGCATGAATCTGGGGAAAATGTTGTTATGGAAGGGTACGAAATTTCACAAGGTACAATGCTTTTGGTCAATGCTTATCACATTCACAGAGACCCGAGTCTGTGGGACGAGCCGATCAAGTTCATGCCTGAGAGATTTGAAAGTGGTAAAACAGAAGCCAAGAAGATGATAGCGTTTGGAATGGGAAGGAGGAGGTGCCCGGGTGAAGCCCTAGCGATACGCGAAATCGGACTTACGTTAGGGACCCTTATTCAGTGCTTTGATTGGCAAAGAATTGGAGATGAACTCATAGACATGAGTGAAGGTTCTAGTTTGACTCTTCCAAAGGCTGTTCCTCTCGAAGCCATGTATCGTCCGCGCAAATTCATGATGGGTGTTCTCTCCACCTTATAAAATGTGGCATTAAAATCGATCTACCTGTTATATTTGGTTTACTCCTTTTTTTATTTGCTCATCTTTGTTGCATGGATTGTTTGTTGTTATATATTTAAGTATTAGTAACTTCATTTGTGTTATGTTTGTGTACAACCTAGTCAGTTTTGTTTTGATGTGAGCGATTCATTTGATGTAAAATGCATTGCACTGTTCTATCCTAAAAAGTTGCTATTTAATTTACAATTATGAATTAGCAATTTTTGAACAAATAAAATGCTTGAAAAGTACCAATTTTGTACCAGGGAAAATCTAAACTTCAATTTCTTATATTAAAATTCATGGAAATATTCTACATTTTAAACCTTGAATTTTAATATAAAATTCAAGCAAAATCTCGAAGGAATTAATTTTCCACAAATAAAACAAGTGCTAGATACCTTCCTGGGTGCAAACAGCGGAGTGTACTTTGCAAAACAATACCATAAGCCATTTTGGGTACGACTTGGGATGCACAACGGCGCTCTGACCAGAGGGGACCCACAAATCAGTGAAACATGTTGTTTTCCGCTGGGTTCAAGAAATAGACAGACTGGGTTTAATGAGATTAAGCTTGGTGCACCAAACTGTCAGCAGCACGACCCACATGAACCGTGCTCACACAAATTGTCTTCAGTCAACTATTCCAACAAATTAAAATCACAATGGTTGTCAAATAACAAAAGATCCTGACTTATTTATGTATTGCCAAAAATTGAAAATTGCACCATAACTAATGCAATTGAAAGTAGGTCAGATGGGCATCGGACCTACTCTGGTTCGATGGGTTTAATCACTGTCGATTTGCTTTTAGATTCATGCGGAACGCTTTAAAATTCGCACATGTTTGTTTTAATATTGTTGCATGCGCACAAATCTTAAAAAAAGAAAAAAAAGAAAAAAAAAGAAAAAAAATGAAATATAATGGTGGACCTACAGAACTACTCTTTATTCCCTCTATTCTCCAACTCTCTCAAAAAAAAAAAAAAAAAAGCCTTTACAAGATACATAAAACTTGGGACATCAAACTTATTTTTTCCAGATCTACATTTACTTTACAATACATCAAATTTGGAGATAAACGCTGGAGGTCCGTACAAATAATTGGTGAAATCTACCATATATCTAATTGGAATGAAGAAATATAATGGTCCAACCATTTTTACTTGTAGAGAAAAATTACAGGCCAGCCCTTGCCAACCTATCTAAGGAGAGAAATGTCTTCAGTCAATTTTTCCAATCACAATCGTTGTCAAACTACAAAAGATCCCGACTTATTCATGCGTCGCCAAAAAATGAAAAATGCACCATAACTAACGATAAGTGTGCCGAATAGTTGCATTGACCAGAGGTCAACAAAAGAAATTTCATAGTAGAAATTTTTCACTAGCTTGCTCATATTGCCTTCTATTGAGGCTGCTCGAACCATGGAAGAGAGCAAGGATGGTACTAAGTAATCTCTCTCTTTCTTAATTAATAGCTGGTGTATATACTTTTTTTGTTCAAAAAAAGTATTAAAACTTTAATTGACATTATAATTCAAAGATACTCGAACCAGCTGTATCTTTGAATTTGCTCCTAACTAATTAAGTGGCAAGCTGAAATTTTCTTTCATTAGTAAATTTTAAAATTACAAATCTACATTGGCCCATGGGATAATTCAATATTGGAGCGCTGCGAACTATGTAATGCGCACGTTGAAAATACAATAATTTGTCTGTTTTGTGATTTAATTTGAAAATGATCTCAAACCCCTCTCCTCGGAGTACCTTGTACCTTGTCAAGTATATGAGCTTTAAGATTTGTGCTAATTTATAAAGGACGGTTAGAATTTAAGCAGAGAAGATGAGATACATGTGGTTCATTTGAAGTTGTATTTATTGATGGGATCGGTGGGGTGCGTCTTAGTGGGGAAGACGATAGAGATTCAAGTAGTGGTAACTTTGCATTCGGCGTGGAGACCATATAAATTCGAGTAGGGTTGAATAGGCTACCATACCAAACCAACCAAACTATTTGAGCAGCCTATCATTTTAGGCTTTATTAGAGTCTATCTACTCCTGTTGGCCCAAGGCCTCATGCCCCAATGCGACAAGGACAGAAAGTGCTTGCCTTAGTCAATGAGAGAAGGATAGAAAGTGTCGCAGCATGCTCTGCTCTGCTCCTTAATGTGTTCCGGAATGCAATACACCTTCCCAGTAGCCAATTTGAACTTCCCTTGTCTTCAATTCAATTTGAACTTCCCTTGTCAAATTGACACTTTCATTTGTGTCTTCGTGGTGTGGGAGACATTCCTTCGAGCTCCCAAGTTTCAATTTTGCTTGAACCAACCTATTTGCATTTTGTTTCTCATTACTTTTTGGTCAAAATTCAATGCCAGGGTTTTGTGTGAGCACGGTTCATGTGGGTCGATCGTGCTGCTGACAGTTTGGTGCACCAAGCTTAATCTCATTAAACCCAGTCTGTCTATTTCTTGAACCCAGCGGAAAACAACATGTTTCACTGATTTGTGGGTCCCCTCTGGTCAGAGCGCCTTTGTGCATCCCAAGTCGTACCCAAAATGGCTTATGGTATTGTTTTGCAAAGTACACACCGCTGTCTGCACCCAGGAAGGTATCTAGCACTTGATTTATTTGTGGAAAATTAATTCATTTGAGATTTTGCTTGAATTTTACATTAAAATTCAAGGTTTAAAATGTAGAATATTTCCATGAATTCTAATATAAGAAATTGAAGTTACGTTTTTGCCGATGTACAAAATTGATACTTTGCAAGCGTTATATTTGTTCAAAAATAGCTAATTCATAATTGTAAATTTAATAGTAACTTTTTAGGATACAACAGTGCAATGCATTTTACATCAAATGAATCGCTCACAACAAAACAAAAATGACTAGGTTGTACACAAACATAATACAAATGAAGTTACTAACACTTAAATATATAACAACAAATATAACAGGTAGATCGATTTTAATGCCACATTTTATAAGGTGGAGAGAACATCCATCATGAATTTACGCGGACGATACATGGCTTCGAGAGGAACAGCCTTTGGAAGAGTCAAACTAGAACCTTCACTCATGTCTATGAGTTTATCTCCAATTCTTTGCCAATCAAAGCACTGAATAAGGGTCCCTAACGTAAGTCCGATTTCGTGTATCGCTAGGGCTTCACCCAGGCACCTCCTCCTTCCCATTCCAAACGCTATCATCTTCTTGGCTTCTGTTTTACCACTTTCAAATCTCTCAGGCATGAACTTGATCGGCTCGTCCCACAGACTCGGGTCTCTGTGAATGTGATAAGCATTGACCAAAAGCATTGTACCTTGTGAAATTTCGTACCCTCCCATAAAAACATTTTCCCGAGATTCATGCGGTACAAGAAACGGGCCACCGGGATAGAGGCGGAGCACCTCATTGAGGATGCAAAGAAGATATGGAAGGTTGGGCATATCAGATTCTAGAACGAGCCGCTTGTTACCGACATGTACATCGATCTCAGCTGATGCCTTCTTGAGTACGTCAGGATTGTTTAAGAGAAGAGTGATTGCCCATTCTACTGTATTGGATATGATATCAGTTCCTGCTTGCAATAAGCTCTGTAATAGAAGTGGTAATGTCAGTTAGCAAACAATAAAAAAATCAGAATAAGTCATATTTAGTAAAAGAACAGATCATATTTATTATGGAGGATTTAATATTTTGAAATGTTTTGTTCTAAGTATATATAACAATGAAAACAACAGTCCATTATTACTCACCACTGCAATTATCTGGATAGTTGCATCGTTGTATTTTTCCGGGTTTTCCTTCTGCAGCTCGAGCAAATTTGCGATCATGCTACCTTTCTTCTGGGCTCCTGGTTTCCGATGCTCGTCGATGAGCTTCTGTGCCATTTCTTTGTTCAACTCAACCAAATGATTTAGCTTCTTGGTCGCTTTTTCCATGCCAAGAAACTTGAGAATCAGCAGGTAGTCCTCTGTATTTGAAACGTAGGCCAAGGAAAAGAACTCCTCCACTGTCTCTCTGAACCTTTTCGTGTCTTCCAAATCCTCGATGTTGTCTCTGTAGAACCTTTTGCCGGCAATCATTACCATCATCACATTAAGAGATAGCTGAAAGAGCTTCTCCTTGAGATCAACTTTCTCAAAATAACTCAAACCCTTTGAACCAGCAGAAGCATTCCAGGAACGAAAGAGTCGGCAGGCCATGTCGCGAACCTCCCCGACTCTGACATCTGAAGATGCGTGCAGCCGCTGTGCAGAGAAATACTCTGTAACTGCAATCTGGCAAACATTACGCCAATGTGGTCCATAGTTGGCTATGCCGATGTTATTGTAGTCGAAGGTGCTGTGTTTCATAGATGAAAAATGTGGTCAGTTGGCGAAAGCCATGTCATAGGTAGTGAAACATTGCTCGGCCAAGGAGCGAGAGGAGATGACAAGGACGGGCCAGGAACCGAATTTAAGAAAGGTTGCTGGGCCGTATTTTTCAGATATGGAAGCCAGAGTGTGGTGGAGGGGTTTCTTTAAGAGATGGAGGTGACCGATTATCGGGAGTGCCGGTGGGCTTGGTCGGAGTTTTTTGTTCTTGCTATCTTTAGTGTGAGAAAGAAGCTGTTTGATGAAGAGAAGGAGAGCAAGGGAGAGGAGAATGCTTTGGTAAATGAAAAAAGCCATGGCTTTTGCTTTTAGGTGTGAGCTTGTATATATCAATATATGTTTTTGTTGATAAATTCGAATCAGGAGGGAGTATTTATGGGTGGTCACAAACCTTAATTTGTTCTTGGAGAGACAATTCAGAAAATCTATCTTAATTTGTAAGCATTTGTAAAAATGTTGTCCAGAAATCTATCATCTAGTTTGGACCATCAAAACTGATCACGTGTTCCTTATTGAATTTTATATTTATGAGCTACACCACATATCCTTATTTAATTTCGAATTTATTAGCTACACCACATATCATTTTGTACCATCCAAGCCACTGAATCACAACAGAGCTAAACGAGCTTGAAAAGGAAATAAGCCAAAATCTCTATCATCTAGTTTGGACCATTCAGAAAATGTTGTCCAGAAATCTATCATCTAGTTTGGACCATTCAGAAATGTGTGCCCTATAATCCAATTAAAACAATTGAAGGATTGTGCTCTACAGTTCCTAAAATTTCACACTTCACTTGTACCTAGCAATTTTTTTGTAACATTCCGAAAAATTAAGTCATTATTATTTATGCTTACAATATTTTATATAAACTATTGAATATTCTATATTTTTCTTCGTGAGAAAAAAATGAATATAAATTAAGTGATGAAAAATATATTAACATATTATATTTAGTTATTCTATTTAAGCATTTTAATGTTACAAATGGGAACCGTCAAAAATTTATAATAACCGGATTTATTTTTATTTATATCCATTTCACTTAAAATAAAAATAAAAATAAATAAAACCAATCATTTAATTTTAAAACCCTTTCGTTGCATGTGGCTCCCATGCGCGCAACCCTTCTGAAACCCTTTTTCAGCCGCTCATTTCATCCACTCGTTTCAGAATTCTAACCAATCAAATAAATAAAGAAACTCAAACAACATTTTAATTATCATGTCTCTGTCTCTCTCTTCAATATTCTCTCTTCCGAGAAACAAAATAAAAAAAAAGTTAGGAAACAAAAATATTACGATGAAAATTTTGATATGGATTATCATTCCATTGTATGATCGATTCGATTCGAGTTCTGACTACATCACAGTGATTATGTCAATCTGATTTGAAATTCTGAATATCTCATTATCGGGTAACTGGACTTCTCTATAATCTGTATTTTTGTTTTGTATAGTTGATTTGAATTTGGTATTGCATATTGGATTATAATGGCATATTTAACGGGATAGCGGGTCTGAGATTGGATTTGATTTGCAATGTGTTGAGATTGTGTGTTATGAGAATCAGGAAATCGCCTGTTAGCAGAGATTCCAACTATGAAATTGTGTGACTTATTTTACAGATAACCTAGACTGACGTGCTATCGCCGATTAAATATGCATGCATAATTGATGTGTTTTTGTTTGGATTAATCCAGCATGTTTGAATGGTTGTTAGATTAAGCCAATTAAGAGAAGTGTGTCGTTAAATAACTAGTTATTGAGCTTTGTAGCTGACTCCATTTCATTATTTTTGTTTCATTTCTGTTGGCGACGTAGGTTGATGGGCCAAGGAAAAATGTGATGATGATGTTATAATTACGCTCCGGATGGTCAAAATCTAGGGTGTGACATATTTATACTAAAATCCTTAACAAGTGAACAGATTGCCAGTACTTGATCTCAACCATCTCGAGATTTCTTCGTGGAGATGTTGCAACCATCGGGGTGCTACAACCAGCGGGATGTTGCAACCAGCGGGATAATAACTAGGAATATCTCGAGGCACATAACATTCCTTCAACCAATAACCAATTAATAACTAATGAGATTCTTACTTGACCATACAATTGAAAATTTTAGGGCGAGGAAATGAGTACTTTATGGATAAGAACTTACACAATCTCATGTTAAAGTATTGTAAGCTTCTTCAACTTTGGCGAACTCTTTAGGATCCAAGTTTCCATTTCAAAAAATGAAAACGAAAAAATAAAAATAGTAAGATTCGTCAAGTAATGAAATAATAGGTGTTCTAGAGGAAAAAGTGTTGTTGGCAGTTCCTAAATTTAGAATAATATAAATATGAGGTTAGAATAAAGCAAACAATAATTTTAAATTATCATAATTTGCAAAATCAAAAGAATATGAGGTGCTTACCTTGTGTAGATTGCACTTCTGAAGTAATCTTTCATATTTGTAATCTTCTGGAGTAAAGTTGTCATCCCCTTCAAGGAAGATTCGGTTTCATAATCCCTCAAATTGATGTCAAGGAACCTCTCCGTAGACGTAATTTGTCTCACAACCATGCAAATGTTCTTTTGTTAAGAAAGGTTGTGATTAAACTTTCATATTCTGATGATTGAAAACACAATTGCTAGTTATTGAATAATATTGATTTCTCCTCTTCTCCATCTGATGGTGGTAGTCGATATTTATAGCTTATCATAGTTCCACTTTCACACGAGGGGAAATGAAGATGAGGGAAACATCGATCTACCACCATTAGAGGGAAGAAAAGGGAAACAAAGAGAAAATGAAGAGACAAATTAAGGGAGGGGCCTTCACATAAATGAAGTAAGTGGGTGTGTGAAGAGGCGATTGAGACAGGATACGAATTACTATCATGGATTATGGTTGAGAGGCGCGAATGAACGTTACACGGCTTGAACTAAAGAACAGTATGGAAACTAAGTAAAGGAATACACGGTTTTTAATAAAAGACTGTGTATGAAGTAGTACTTCCGTAGACGGTTCAGTATTATTTAAATGAGTACAAAACATTCAGACCGTGTGTGTATGTTGAAACTTTTTTTCGCGCGAGTGCCTCCTCCCATTACACACTGTTAATGTGGAAATTTTTTGCATCAGTGTATGATATGCCATGTATAGTCACGTTTCCTATACTAGTAATTGAATGTATGTTTGAAAAAGAAGAAACTTATTAATCATAACAAATTGAATGTTATGTTAAAAAAAGAAAGTATCAATGTCCCCACGTTTTACTAATGTTATACACCATACATACATATATATATTATATATATCTTTGAAATTATTTTATTAATAACAAAAAGTTAATAAACGAATTCAATACCTCTAATTTTTACTTGCGTTATATAAGATTTTCTCATGAAATTTATGTAGCGAATGAAAATGACGATTTAAATCACTGAACATTAATTATGAACACATGATATCCATGAATAATCTTGCATTATTTCACATGCGTGTTCATTTTATTGAACATTTGATGACACATCAAAATCATCTTAAACCATTATAATGATATGATATTTATAAACGCAAAAGGCAAGCACTTCAGATTAAATTTAATATTTAAGTTTTCCTCAAAAAAAAAAAATATCATGTACTACTTCGATATAGTGGCATCAGATTGCACTTGGAGGTGTCTAGGAATAAAAGAAAATAAATGAAGGAAAATATATTTTATTGCTGGAGGTAGTTTTGTCCAGCCACTTTATCAATTGACCTATATATGTCATGTTATTTACTAGCGTTAATTTTTTTTTTTAAGTGTAAACTATATATATATAATTAAATTTGTATATTGTCCGGGTTAACGCAAAGTATGCTTCATTACCCATATCTCATTTTCACATGGAATTTAGAAATGTCGCTTATACTATAACTTACCCCTCAGATCTGAGGACTAAATCTGCTACTCATTACCCATATCTTATTTTCACAACTTAGATCTAATTAAACGAAACAAATCATATCAAGAGTCACACACTTGTTCCAAGCAAAATGGCAGGGAATTTGATAACCTCTCTGCTCTCTCTAGCCACCAATTTGCTCCCCTCGAATACAGCCTCAGCACACGCTCCTTCTTCAAATAATAATAACTCCGAAAGGGGGCATGCTCAAGCTGTTGAGGAGGAACTGAAGAGGCTGATGGTAACTCTCAAGGGAATCAAGGCCATGTTGCTTGATGCCGAGGAGAGGGAGATCAGAGACCACTATGTCAAGCACTGGCTCAAGGAGCACAAGAAGGTCGCTTATGATGCTGAGGACGTGCTCAGCGAGTACCGGTACGAGGTTATACGTCTCCAAGTAGAGGCAAGGAAGGCTTCCGAGGCTTCCAGTTCTCACAACGGAAAGCAGATGGAGGTTAGTACGTAACTAGTGCATATATATATATTAAAAAAATCTTGTTGTGTGTGTTTTCACTGTGTGGTACTGAAAGCAAATATGGAATGCTTGAATTTTCATTTTCATTTTTTTATCTGATTGCATCAAGGAGTGGTAGCTTGTTTTAATTACCAGCCTTCCAAATCTAACATCAGAGTGGTCACTTATCTCTCAATTATCATTTTTAGATTTATGCTATTATTCTGAAATGCTTATTTTTTTTCTGTAGTAGTTGCACAGCTGTGATTCGTTCCATATTACCTTTATATATCTGTAGTGATCTACAAATACAATTACAAATAGAATTGTAGTCCAACGATAAGATTTATACTGAAAATTTGGATCATCTTAGCACTTTGCTCACAAGATTTGCACATATTAATGTTGGTCCAAATTTTGTCCATTGCGTACCAAAATTCTACGCATTGTCAACTCCTCTTGTTATTTTCTTCAATGGTTTCATTTTCTCTGTTGACCTGTGGTCAAAGTGAAGTTTTCAGTAGGATTGTCCTTGTGTAAATATATCACCAAGTTTATTTGGATGTTTTTGTAGCTTAACAGCGAGATTTTAGATTGTTGGATCATTGATCTCTCGCTTTGGGATAGGGATAGAGTGGCAAGGGAATGGTCTGCGTGATTCAGTCAGTTACAAGCACGATTATGTTCGTCACGGGCCTGTTAATTTTCCGTCCATAAAGAAAATGAGAGCAAAGTTGGAAGTTAAAAGTTAAAACTATAGCTTGGTTAAAAGATATGAAGGACCTTGAAGGAAATCTCTCGATTGAAGGATTAGAGAATATGAGTAATTTAGTTGATGCCCGGCTTGCTAACCTAAGAAACAAGTGCAGACTTGACACTTTGGATTTATACTGGGGCTCTGAAAGCCTCGAATATCCTTTTGGTGACGAACCATGGCTGTTATTAAACCTCATTAATGGTTGTGAGGGTGGGTCAGTGCAGATTATGTATGTTTTTCCATGTTAGAATGCCTCCAGCCACATCCTAACCTCAAGAAACTTCTACTAAGCTGTTACTTTTCTCCCACATTACCAGAATGGATGAGGGATCCATTATCCTTGCATTTAATTCAACAAATCACATTAGAATATTGTCACAAGATTCAATCTCTTCCATTTGGCAATCTTCACACTCTCAAGAACCTAACTATTGGTGCATGTGGTGGTATCCGAGTTCTACAGCTGGAGCAGCTGTCATCACAGCTTGAGCAATTGCTGATTATTTCCTGTTCTGGTCTGGAATTGATTACCGGATTAGGACATCTAGATATGTTGGTTGACCTGAAAATTTTCGAATGTACAAACCTGATATCACTAACGATGGATGGATTGCAGTTAGTGGAATCTACAGAGCTTTTCAGTAATTCCTCTCATGAAAAGCCACATATTGACCGGCAGAGCATTTCATCACTTACAAGGATGGAGTTCATAGGTTTTCATTTGCTTTGTGCTCTGCCAGATGGATTGATTCCATCTGGGCCTTGTTATGTGCGTAGTTCTAGTTGCGGTTGTCCTGACCTTGAAATTGGACATGATCTGCAATAGATCACTGAACTTTTTTACATTTATGTAACTGTCAGTCTTGGTATGATATGTCGACTGATTAGATCTGTTTAATTATTTCGCAGTTATTTTCAGTGATCTCATCCTTTCGACTATCAATAAAAATGAATTACTATTCAATTTATTATATGATTTGTAATAAATGGAAAGCATTTTCTTTCCTTATGGAGACTCATTTCATTGATTGTGTTTTTATTATACTTTTTTTGTTCTTTAATTCTTCTTCTCTTAAGAAAACTTAAGTAAGCCAACAGTTAATTGTCCTTTGACCAATATTTGCTCGTTCTCTGGGTCTCCTCTGTTTTCGCTTTCTGATAAGGCAATTTTTTTCCTTTTCCTTTTCTAGGCATAAAAAGCATTAATAGATAGATGAATTACAAATGCTTGACGGGTTTGATATCCATTGTTTAAATGTTGTACAAATGTGTTTAATACACTGCAATATTCACTAGTACAAAAAACCTCTTCACCGACCCTCAACCACCGACTGTTTTAATATGTAACAGTCGGTGTAGAGACTGCTTGATAAAATCGTAAATAAGAAGTTATCAACACAGGCGGTTCAATAACAAATAACCGTCAGTGAACCAACACCGACTGTTCTTTCGAAAAACAGTCGGTGTTGCTCAAACCTACACCGACTGTTTTTTTGAAAAAACAGTTGGTGTTGAGAAACAACCAACACCGACGGTTTTGGTGAAAAAACAGTCGGTGTTGGGCATTAACCAACACCGACTGTTTTTGTATAAGAACTGTCGGTGTTTCTCCCTGTTGTGTGTCATAAAAAACCTAGATTAACGTCGGGTCTAGTAAAACCGTCGGTGTTGAATCATTTACCGACTGTTTTTGGCTGGAACCGTCGGTGATATTTCTTTCTCTTTATTTATTTATGTTCTGAACAACTTTCGTTTTCACAGTGTCTCTTTATATCGACCGCTTGTAAATTTCATTTCGCTCTTCAGAGAGGTTCGTGGATGGGAAGATCTGAACTATCGCCGTGGAAATTGTTCTATTCAGGTAGCTTCGTGTAACTATTTCTCTCTTCTAACATTACAATAGAAACTCAGAAAAGATGCAGTAAGATCGCCGCTTTGATGCAGAAATCTCTTTAAACGAACTTGAGTTCCTATCTGATTATCTTTTTCAGCGTTAGCTGCTGAGTGAGCGAGAACGAGAAGGGTAGAGATGGCGCCTAAATCAGACAGCGTCGAAGGTATTTTCCTCGCATTGAATCTTCTGGTAATTCAACTTTGATACTGTCGCATGGATTCTTTCCGGTAGCTTCCATTCTCTAAATCAGCGTTTCTGATTTTATCTCTGTACTATTTTTTTTTTCAGGTATCATTCTAACGTTCGTGAATGAGGTACAGCTTTTTTCCTTTTCTTCGATTCAATTGTATTGAGCTTGACCTGGATAGTTGTTTTGCAATTGACTATTATGTTTTGATGAAATTTGTTGTTTATCTTGTTATTTTGAATTGTTAATTTGGATAACATCATAACTATATTTGGTACCTTTACTATCGGTGCTGAAAATTGCTTTCTCATATTATATTTGTTCCCTTTAGAATATCTTGTGAGTTCAGAATGTGACTAATTTCATCATGTATTCTGATATTAAGTCACAAATTGCCCTATGTGTTGGACATGGTTTGCATCTAGTGCTGAGACTTATTTTACAATTTATATTTTCCCAATATAATGGCCAAATGCATTTATATTACTACAACATAATGAATAAAAGAAGTTGATGTTTTGTTAATGCGATTTTTCTTATGCCTAAAGAGATCAATTGGGTATGCTAATTTTTTCATGTCTAAGGGTATTTTGGTGCTTATGTTGGGTTCTACAAGAAACCACTTTATTCTCGAAGTTACAATTGCTTGATTTAGTTTGAATTATGTCTTAAAAATTTAAAATTTGTAATTTGCAAATTGTAGCGCTGCTTATAAGGGATTTGGAGATTGTACGCCTTGTTTTATTTCTGGATGCTCAAAGGAGATTGTACTACTTCAAAAGAGAAGGTAAATTTAATTAAATTTGTTAATGGGTTAGATTAATGGCTTATGTTGAGTGGTATTTCCTAATTTCAACCCAATTATATATGGAATAGTTTGTAGCTTAGTATTATTGTATTGTGCCATCTATCCAATTTGCCTTTGAACATTTAGTATGCCTTTTAGGTCGATGCCCGTTCAAAATTAATCCAATAGGGATTAATTTTGAATAATTTCCTGTTGGGACTGCTCTTTGAATGTTTTGTCTCATTTAGGATGTGAACACATGTCAGCCGATTTGGTATTTAAGAAAAATTCGGTAGCATTTATCCTTGTTCCCACGAGTACGTATTGGATTTCATCTCCAAACGGATGTGATTTTACGCGTACTTGGGGAACAAAGGGGAAATGCTGCCAAATTTTTCTTAAATACCAAATCCGCTGACATGTGCTCACTACTGAGACAAAGCATTCAAAGAGTGGGTTAGGATTGTGCACCGGCCCTATGTAAGCCCCAAATTGTAATTTTAAGAGCCATTCATGACCTCTTACCTAATTATTTTTATAATTACAGATGGATCGAGATTGGATGTATGGAGCTCGTAATACCATTGAGTATTTAGACGGTGTGAAAAGTTTCATAAAATTTGCTGAGCAACACATGAAGACAAAGGGTGATGACACGATTCCGTGTCCTTGTAAAGATTGTTTGAACTTGAAGAGGTTTCGCACTATAGAAACGGTGAAGAACCATTTGATTCGTCGTGGTTTTAAAGAGCGATATACACGTTGGATCAGGCATGGAGAGAGTTATGGAGAAACAAGCACCGCTGCTAATACTGAGATTGGCCAGGAGGATGAGAATGCCAGTGTTGATAGTGATCAGGAAATGGATGTGAATTATAATTTTAACCCGAATGACAATTTAGGAGAAATGTTTAGTGATGATGAAAATGACATTGATGTACAAGATTTGTATGCTGAATCTGAAAAACCTTTGTTTCCTGGTTGTGAAAATTTTACAAAAATGCATGCTGTGTTAAAATTGTATAATTTAAAGGCAAGTAACAATTGGAGTGATAAAAGTTTTACCGCCTTATTAAAACTCTTAGGAGATATGCTCCCGATGAGAACGAGTTACCAAGATCATGTTATCAAGCCAAAAAATTATTGTGTCCTATGGGTCTAGATGTAGAAAAAATACATGCATGTCCGAACGATTGCATATTGTATCGGAACGAGTACGAGAAATGTGAAGTTTGTCCTATATGTGGTGAATCTCGTTATAAAAGAAAATGTCAAACTGACGGTAATGATGATACATATAGAAAAGGACCTCCAGCAAAAGTGATATGGTATTTCCCCGTGATACCTAGATTCAAGCGTTTGTTCAAGAATCCTAAATATGCGCAGTTGTTGCGTTGGCATACCGATGTCCGAAAAACAGATGGAAAACTCAGACACCCTGCTGACTCGCCTCAGTGGAGAAATATTGATAGAAGGTTCAAGAAACATTTTGGCGATGAACCAAGAAACCTAAGGCTTGGTTTCAGTTCAGATGGAGTGAACCCGTTTGGTAACATGAGCAGTCAGCATAGCACATGGCCGGTTTTATTGTGTATTTATAACCTTCCTCCCTGGTTAACTATGAAACGCAAGTACATTATGATGTCGTTACTAATTTCAGGTCCAAAACAACCCGGAAACGACATAGATGTGTATTTAGCACCGTTGATTGAGGACTTGAAAAAATTATGGTGCGATGGAGTGCAAGTGTGGGATGCATACAGTAAGGAAAATTTCAAATTGCGAGCAATGATATTTTGCACCATAAATGATTTTCCTGCATATGGTAATTTGTCGGGTTATAGTAACAAGGGGAGGAGAGCTTGCCCTGTTTGTGAAGATGATACGGTTGATATTCGGTTACAAAATTGCAAAAAAACAGTGTACATGGGTCACCGTAGGTTTCTTCCTGTTAATCACCCATACCGTAAGAAGAAGAAAGCTTTCAATGGTGATATTGAGACTAGACGGGCTCGTTCTCCACTGACCGGTAAGCAAGTGTATTTGCGAGTTAAAGGTATCAAAGTTCAATTCGGAAAATTTATTAAGAAAAAAACAACCCCGGAAGGTGAAACTTGGAAGAAGAGATCAATTTTCTGGGATTTACCATATTGGGAGGAACTACAAGTGCGACATTGCCTTGATTTGATGCACATTGAAAAAAATGTTTGTGAAAGCTTAGTCAGTTTGTTGTTGGGCATTCCGAAAAAGACCAAAGATGGACTAAATGCTCGCAAAGATATGGTCAATATGGGCACAAAATGGAGAGAGGTTGCACCTGAACTGAGAAAGACCAAAGATGGAAAAAATACTCGAACTTACCTTCCTCCAGCTTTGTACAATTTGTCAAAAGAAGAAAAGAGAAGGCTTTGTCGATGCCTTCATAGTGTTAAAGTTCCTTCTGGATATTCTGCTAACATAAAAAAGCTCGTGTCAATGAAGGATTTAAAATTGACCGGGATGAAGTCTCACGACTGTCATGTTTTGATGACACAAATGCTACCTATTGCAATCCGTGGTATACTGCCGGAAAAAGTACGGTTACCAATTTTAAAGCTTTGTTTTTTCTTTAATGCAATTTGTAGCAAGGTTATCGATCCCGAAAGTTTGGATGAATTGCAGCGTGATGTTGTCGTCACTTTGTGCGAGCTTGAAATATACTTCCCGCCGACTTTTTTTGATATCATGGTTCACCTAATTGTTCACCTGGTCTATGAAATTAAGCTTTGTGGTCCTGTGTTCTTGCGGTATATGTATCCATTCGAGAGATACATGGGTATCTTGAAGGGATATGTAAGAAACCGATATCGGCCCGAGGGGAGTATTGTAGAAGGTTATATTGCAGAGGAGGCGATTGAATTTTACAATAGTTATATAGCAGATGTACAGCCTATTGGTATTCCTAAATCACGCCATGAGGGCCGGGTTGAAGGTGTAGGAACCATTGGTTTGGAACCGATCGAGGCTGATAAGTCTTTGCATGAAAAAGCACACCTGTTGGTATTACAACACATGACATACATCTCTCCGTACATTAACGAGCATAAAACCATTTTGAGAGAACTTAATCCGACGAACGGAGACCGGTGGGTTACCAATGAACATAATAGTAAGTTCACAGAATGGATTAAAAATAGAGTTATTCGACAAAGCGAGGAGGAATTGGTAGATAAATCTATAAAATGGTTAGCAAGAGGTCCAACTATTATTGTGAATACGTACCAAGCATATGACATCAATGGGTACACTTTTTACACGATAAAACAAGACAGAAAAAGCACCAATCAAAGTAGTGGTGTAACGCTAGTAGCTATATCAGAAGAATTCTCCAGATCTAAAGATGCCCGGGCAGTACATGCGAAGAACTCGTACTATGGTCAAATTGAAGAGATATGGGAGCTCGATTACGTCAAATTTAAGATTCCGTTATTCCGGTGTAAATGGGTTGATAACCGCCGGGGTGTTCAAGTGGATAAGTACGGATTTACTGTCGTGGATTTGGAAAAATTGGTATATAAGAATGATCCATTCATACTTGCCAATCAAGCCACCCAAGTCTTCTATGTTGAGGATCCCCTCAATAGTAAGCACCATATTGTCCTTCACGGTAAAAGACGCATAGTGGGCGTTCTTGATGTGGTTGATGAGGAAGAGTTCAATCATTTTGAAGAAACACCCCCATTCTCTGTTGGCGTGCCATCTAACGAAGTGAGAAATGATGATATCGAAGATGCAAGTTATTTACGGCATGATCATCAAGATGGAGAATATGTGAATTAATTAATTAGTAAATGTGATTTTATTAAGGTACTCCAGATCTAAATTCAATTTCATTTTTAACTTTAAATTTTACATAAAACTAATGTTGTACATATATTTATTGCAGGAGAAATTCGACACATGAAGGGAACACAATATATTTCTGGATTTAAGGTGTACTTTTTATTGTTAATTTATTGTTAATTTATTGCCAATTTATTAATTTATTGTCAATTTATCAATTTATCAATTTTATTACCAATTAATCAATTTATTAATTTATTGTTAAAATTTATTGTTAACATGATGTATAAAGTTATGTATAAAATTATGTATTAATTTATTCTGCACATACTGAAGTATATTTTGAAATTGTCAGTGTATTTTGTAACTTATGAAATTCGGAGCACAGTGATCTTATTTGTCTGAAAATTTCGTTTCCCGGGTTTCTCTTTCGATCAGACGCCTAACTCGTCAAATGTGAAATTTTGAAAGCAGAGAGAAGTATTATAATCTGCCCCGACAATTTCATTTCCCTCTCTTCCCCCGACAATTTCATTTCCTCCGCTACCCCGCTCGCTACCCCGCTCGCTACCCCGCCGCTCAGTGTTCACTGCCGCTGAAGGCAGCCGCCGCTCAGTGCGCAGCTCAGTGTGCTCAGTGCGCCGCTCACCGCCGCTGAAGTGCGCCGCTCAGTGTGCTCAGAGCGCCGCTCACCGCCGCTCAGTGTGCTCAGTGCCCCGCTCACCGCCGCTCAGTGTGCTCAGTGCGCCGCTCAGTGTGCTCAGTGCGCTCAGTGCGCCGCTCACCGCTGCTGAAGGCAGCCGCCTCTCACCGCCGCTGAAGGCAGCTCAGTGCGCCTCTCACCGCCGCTGAATTTATGCACTGAAGACCCTAAACTTCTAAAAATAGCACACCACTAGTACCAGCATCAAGAACTACTGGTTTTGCTCCCTATCCTGCTGTCTGCAATAGAACCCGTCTTTCTCCCAGGTATATACCTCCTATATTACTTTCAAATTTAACACACGCTGGTTTTGTCCATTTAGCCTTCTCTCAAGGTTTTGTCCATTTAGCCCACTAAAGTTGCAAAATATATAAACTAGTACAATAACTTACAGGATTGTAATATGATAGACGAGGTGAAACATTCATTATGTCTGCATGCACATTTGGTACTCTGAATTAAATCAGAAAAAAAGAAGAAGAGAATAACATAATGGTTAATGCTTTACTTATTGAGAAATGAGAACCTCTGATGATACAATATAATTCAAATATTTTTTTTTTACCTCCAACAAATCCTCTCTGGAGTGTAAAATGCTTTGCATTCTGTTCTTGGTGCTTCCTTGGCATATTCTTCCATCTCAGATGGAGAGAGAGAGAGAGAGATAGAGGGGGTGATAAGTTTTGGGGAATAGGTAATGATGCACATCTAACTTATTCATGTCATATATGGTACAAACTACAAAGGTGTATAAGACTGATTTGATATGTCTGATAGAGAAGGTGACCCACCAGTAATTGTGACTGATTTGATATGTCTCATATATGGTACAAACTACAAAGGTATATAAGACTGATTTGATATGTCATATATCATTTTTCAAATTTAACACACGCTGTATATTACTTTCAGTAGAGGCAGTGGAACAAGCAGTGAAGGAAAAAAGAAAAGAATTGAAGAAAGTTCAGAGGCAGCACAAGCAAAGAAGTCTAAACAGGAGACATCAACCATATCCTCTCCTAAGGTACAAAAACCATATAGATAACTCTAAATGTACTATTAATTTAATTATAGTTACATACATCTTGATTTCTATTAAACACAATCTCTTTAGGTTAATACAAATCCCTTCATTACACGAATGACTGCTGCTGCTTATAAGTACTGCTGCTTTTTAATATAAGTACTGCTGCTGTTTTTATATTCAGCATATATTCAGCATATATTCAGCATATATTCAGCATTTTAATATAAGTATTTTAATATAAGTACTGCTGCTTGTAATTTCGAATAGGTCAAGATGGGAGAAGCTCCATTACCGATCGAAGAGGCTAGGGAAGAGAATATCAACCGGATCCATTCGAGGATGGAACAACTTGGCATTAACACTCTCGCACGTGTTGTGAACGGTCCTTCCAACAAGAAGACGACTGATCCAACAAGGAAGAGAAGGGTTGAAGAAGGCAGCAGCCCTAAGGATAATGAGGAGTATAATCCTTCAACTTCTTGTGATGAATCAAGTAGTGAGGAGGAAGCACCACAACCAAAAAAGAAAAAAAAGAATCAAGAGCAAGCTGTGTTGGGAGAAGGCAGCAGCCATCAAAATCAAATTGGAGCAAATCCCGGTAAATAAACAAATTCCCATGTATTTTGTCTTTTACCGAACAATATGCTTATTCCTTGATGTCAAACTTGGCTGAAAAATAAATTATGAGTTGAATTATCATGTAATTACAGAGATGGCTATGGAGGAGTACAATCCTTTATCATCTTCTGATGATTCGAGTGGTGAGGAGGAAGCACCACAAAAAAAGACGAGAGGTCGGACCACTTGTGCTAAGTTAGCAAAGAAGCGATTACGTATCAAGTTCAACAAGCATGGGCAGCCAAAGGGGAAAATGTTGAGCCAATACAAGACATACGTGGCAAATGTATCGAAAGAGAGATTTCCTATCAGTATTCCGAATTGGAAGAAAGTTGACGACAAGCTCAAGGAAGAGTGTTGGGAGGAGATAAAGGTACCATTTAGTTCAAAATGTAAATTTTTTTTCTCGTTTAATAAAATTTCACTAATTCACATGTTATGTAATTGTTTGAAATACAGCAAACTTGGGGAATAAAGAAAGACAGAGGCTTCAAGCATGCCTGTAAGAAAATGGGAGAAGCGTGGAAAAACTTTAAGAGTGATCTCACTTGTAAATACGTGAGGAAAGACAAAGTTCCATTCAGCAAATACTCTTGGATAAGTGAAGAAGTTTGGAGAGAATTTGTGAGGCAGAGGTCGACGCCAGAATTTCAGGTAATATTCAATCAAATCTTTAATTTTCAGGTTTTACTAGTGCATTGTCTATGTGCTTGTAAAGGGTTCCCCCAGGGTGAAATAATAGAATAACAGCTGAAAAGGGTAAAGAATATATCAGTTGGTAGTAGATATATGTTACTGGTACAGCCATGTAAAATATGTTACTGGTTTCAGCTGAAAAGGTTGGTTTTTTTTTTTTTAATAATCATCAGTAGTGGCTTTTGATTAATTGATTCAGAATGTTTTCTAGATTACCTGGGGTTTTATCGCCTTTCTTCAATTGCATAAATTTTTCCGAAATTTCTCTAGCAAAACTGAATATAAAAGAACATGTACAGCATCATAAAAATCAGTTACCAGGTAGCAAAATGTCTTATAAACATATCTGCAAAGGCCAGGAAAAACATTGTAGAAGCATAGATTTCCTTTCTGTTTTTCCTCTAGGAAATGGGTCGGACCTTTTGCAATTGGACATACTTAAAATAAAGTTTTTGATATTGTGCCTAGAATAGCTGATATTGCACCTTAATAACATCATGCTTGCTAAGTAAGAGGTCATGTAATGCATAATTAAAAAATTAGAATGTTTATTGTTTAATATGTTAAATTAATTGTTTAATTACTAATCCTCAAAACCTGTATTGTTTAATTGAGGTGCATCTCCAAACGGATGTGAAATATTTTCTGGTTTCTATGAAATATTTTGATTTGGTTCAACAAAGATGCCAAGTTTCGATGGAATTTCTATCTCTTCTTTAACCAAATCCCCCTCTTTATTTACAATATTTTCATCTCCAACATCGCTTTTGATTTCCATTTGTCCAGTGTAGATGCTTCTGAAATTTCTAAACAAGTGTAGATGCTTCTATCACCATCCAGTTTCACAACAACAAAAAAAAAGGAAATTGCAAAGTTTGAAACTGAGTACATATTATTATTATAACTCCACTTTTTTCTAAAAAAAATATATCAACTTTATTGACATTTAGACATATTTGAGCTTCTGAAAATTAAGGGCTAGCTAGATTCCTCTTACATGGTAGAAAAAGGTATTAATAATTAAAGAGAGATCTGAATTTCGAATTACCAGAGATTCTTGAGCTGTATATTATTCTTGAGCTGAATTTCAACAAAGATGCCAAGTTTCGAATTACACCTAACATGCATGTTTCCTTCGTTGTAGAAATTAAGTGACCAAAATCGCGAACTGTCCAAGAGGAATGACAACCCACACCGCTTAGGCTCCCGTGGGTACGAAGCAAAAATTCGCATTTGGAAGAAAAAATTCAAAATGAACTCTGAGGATTTGGCACCTATCCTAGATATAAAAGACGAGAGGTGCCAACATTACGTCTTGGGACGAATGATAACTTTACCAGATGGGACTCTTATGGTCCCGGCAAAGACCGAAGCTCTGATCAATAGCATTGTAAATGTTGATTCATTTACTTAAATAAAATTCTAGCATAAAACTCTTATGGCTGCCAGTAAATAAAATTCTAGCATTGTGCCTTGTGGCTGCCAGAGACTATTTGATCTGTAATTCCAGAGCTGTTGCTAGCTGTTGCTGCTTGACATATTAATTAATTAGGTTGACGTCCTTTTCATGACCTATTTCGGTATTTGGCTTACATGCATGTCCCAAATATATATGTTGTACTTGCTGTGTTGATGTGTTGATTGCAACAAGCAATGCTAAATAAAATTAATCATTTCTGATTTTTGCCAGTAACATCCAGCATATTATTTTCGTTAGTAGCAAATAACACTACTTGGACTTTTACAGTAATGCTCATCCCACTAAAAATGACTAATACTGCTAATACTTTATAACTAACTCAAATATATGTTATTTATAGTTGTGTAAAATCGGTCAAGCTATCAATTGAATAAATTATTTTGATAAGATGTTCGTCAGAGCTATCAAAATGTGATAACTTAGTCAGTTCAGTTCACTGTTTTGCTGGTATATATGCAATCAATTTTGCTGGTATATATGCGGTTCAGTTCAGTTCAGGTCAGAGCTATCAATTTTGCTATCAATTTTACTTTATAACTAACTTAGTCAGTTCAGTTCACTTAGTCAGTTCAGTTCAGTTCAGGTCAGAGCTATCAATTTTGCTGGTATATATGCAATCACCTTAGTCAGTTCAGTTCACTGTTTAGACTGCTAAAGACCTGTAACCCCAGAACGAACCAGTATAGCTGTTGTCAGTGACATAGCTGTGGTACTTGTAGTGTGCTTTTTGAGTTACCTAAATACTATGCTAGTCTGTTGATTTTTCAGATAATAGAGTTGGCACTCTAAATTTTTCTGTGATATATGCCATCTGTTTATACTTGTGATATATCCCATCTGGTACCTATCTCAATCAATCATCTCAATTTTTCAACAGAAAGACACACAACAAAAGGTCAGCTCGGGGGACCTCGAAGTCAGCGGCTCGAGTGATGTGCTCACGCTTTCTCTAGGGAACCCGGAACATCCGGGTCGGACGAGGGGTTATGGGGCGCAAGTGCCTTGGAAACAAGGCTTAAATACATGTAGGGCTTCGAGAAAGAGGGGATTTAACCAAGCTGATATGGCGGCTTTTGCAGAGGAGATACAAAAACGGTGTTACACGAATATGAGGGAGGAGTTGAGGCAGGAGATGAAGGAGGAGATGGAGTATGTGAAGAAGATGAGGCAGGAGATGGAGGAGATGAGGCAGGAGATGAGGGCTGAAAAACTATCTGAGGCCCAAAAGCAACAAGCTGTGCCAGATCAAAATAGTCCGGCATTCCGTCGTAGCAGTCAACATTCCAATGCAGTTACAACATCCCCTCTCGATTCGATTATGGTATTTATACTTTTATTTACAACTAAAGTTGAAAATGATATTATTTTCTTCAATTGGCAAATGTACAACTTTGTCTAACTTAGATTTATTTTTTGTCAAATGTCAAGGAAATCTCATCTTGCTATCTCACTTGTAAAGTTGGAGAGAAGCACATCAAGATGGCGAACGCTAGGGTATGGCCGTGGAAGAAGGACGAAACAGTCCACTGTGTGCCTCTGTTAGAGGACCACATGAAGGTGCAGGTGGATTCGTGTGTCGACGACATGTATCTCAAGTTTCCTCTCCCAACTGATGTTAATAAAGATTTTGTCACAATCGAAGACACCTTTGGAAGTTTCATTCAATGGCCGAAAGTTGCGATTATTCTGGATGAGGTAAAAACACAATTTTTATTTATTATGTTTTTACGTACATGGGGTCTAGTGAGTTACAATTGCTTTGCCTGCAAGTCATATAAAATCTGGTTACGTGTATGGATCGTCATCTAAAATTTTGGTCATATAAGTTACTTGGGTTTATGATTTATCATCTGAACTCAAATATCTCCTCTTTTTTTTTTTAATTGTTCATATAATTGTTCTTTTTTTTTTAATTGTACTACATAGATACAAATACATACAACTATAATGAATGCAACTTTCCCTAGTCATATGCCCTTTTACTAGCAGAAAGCTCTTTCTGAACTCAAATATGCCCTTTTATAAATTTGCAGAAAGCTCCCTGCTTTTTTTAATTCCTCTAGGTTGTTCGCATGATCATATGCCCTTTCCCTAGTCTTGCTGTGATAGAATTCTTTCTCCTCCAGTTTATCGAAGAACATGATTGTTTGCTTACAAAATTTCAGCTGGTTTTCCATGTCAGTAAACCCACCTTTATGCCACAGTGTTAGAGCTTTATGAAGAAATTTTGTTTTCTGTTGAAAGTCGAGCAATGATAAATGTGGTTGCTGCTCCAAGTTGCTCCAAGGTATTTGTATCATGTGTTTAGGAATATCATACTTGAACCAAAATGATTCGAACTTTGGACATATGCCCTTTCCCTAGTCATATGCCCTTTCTGAACTCAAATATCTCATACTCTGATTTATAAAATAGTATTTACTATAATGAATGCAACTTTTACTAGTAACATCATATTCAAATTTTCTGATATGTTTCTGGTAAAAAGCAGGGAGCTTTCTGCAAATTTCAGCATTTTTATTAAATTCTGATACTGTTTAGGGTCTGTTTTATAAGTTCCTGAAATCCTGTACAGTTCTGGAGCAATTCTGCATATGCATTTTCAGTTAAAACATATATTATTTTGAAACTTATTTGATATATTTTAGGTATAAATAGTCAATAGAACTAGAATTTGAAGTATCTAAAACTCCAGCAGTTAATTGACTTGTTAGGGGGTGAAGCTTGCACTAAACCCTAATTCTTATGCTAGTCTTATTGGTTTACATTTTTCTAGAGTTTCTTGGGGTTTACATTTTTTTTTTCTTGAAGAAAATGAGAATACCAAATCCTCGAAAGGTATTATATGCAAAGCAATTAATTGACTTGTTAGGGGTGTTCAAATTTGAATATACTTTCGTTGATGTGTTATGGTAGCAAACATGTATGACACCTGTACCTGAATTATCTAAAACTCCAGCAGTACTGGTACGTCAATGTAATACACCATTCTTATTAACAATTTCATACTATTTCACATGATTGATATCATTTTCTCTCAATCATTTTGCACTGTGAATTTACAAATTAATAGTTAAAATACTCTACAAACAATGTCTTTATTAACTTGTTAAGAAAAACCTATCTCTGATCAAGTTTGTTATTCCACGTTTATAAGGTAGTCACAAGACCAAAATGCAACAAATAAACAGTACTGATACTATGCTTGGCAGCTTGCTGAAATATCTTCCATATGTAACCAATCAGGCAATAGAATGGTGCTAATTGAGATAACCAGGCTGAATTTTTTTCTTATACCTTATGGAATAAATATAATCAAATATATATTTTTTCCCTAATAAATATAAAAAACTGCTTCATGTTCCTATGTACCAGCAGCTGAAAAGGGTATTATTTAACAATTTATCGTTTTGTTCTAGTGTATAGACCACGATGCTTCAATGCCCGAGTCGGCATCTAATGAAGTGGCGAAATCCATGCATCGTAAGGCGCTTATTCCAAAAAAATTGTTAGAAAAGGTGGGAGATGAGTTCAGAGCCATAAATGAGAGGGTGATGAGAGAACCGCATGATAAAACTGAGTTCCTATTGGAAATTAAGGAGGGTGTGTTACTTCCTCAGTCGACGCTAATCAACATAGGTTTTAATGACTTGAGGGATCTAGCGAAGCAAGACATGCTTGATGTTTCAATAATATCCATCTGGGTCATGTAAGTTTGTTTCACTAATTTCATAGGAGCTTATTGATAGATATGTCTTCCAAATGCATGTACCTGTTCTTATTCTGTGAGGCAACTCAAGGAATTATATGTAACAATTAAAGGTTGCGTAACTCTTAAATTTGATGTTTAATAATTGAGTTGAAAACCAGAAAATTTCTTAAAGTTTTCACTGAATAACAAAAACCGCACCGTTCTTATAGTTATGGACTGAAAAAACAGACCTATTATTGATCTGATATTAAAAAAATTAATTACAGAGACTTAGAGCAATTATTAATTTAACAATTTTGATGTAATCTTAGCAATCATGATATTTTTTAATTTACTTATTGGTATTCCAGATATTTAAAGAGACTTGTCACCGATCTAGGTCGCGAGGCTGACGTCGGTTTTTTGGACCCTAGTAGAATATCTTCATCACTTTTTGATTCTGAAAAGGAGGCCGCTTCAAGCTACTTGCTCGAGTCATTGAGTAATATGCAGGATAAGAAATTTATCCTTGGACCATACTTTCAGAGGTAAATTGTTACTTTTATTTGAGTTATTTTTATACTTTTAACGATATATGTAGATTGATTCTTACCATGTATGATTGTAGTAAACACTGGGCGCTTTTCATTTTTGTCATGCGTGAGAATATGGTCTATGTTATTGATTCGCTAGCGCTACAGGAACCAAGTTACGATATCACGTTGCCCTTTAAAGAGTGAGCAATACTATTTGTTGGTAATTACGAATTTCATTTACTTACAATCAACGTACTTTTATTGGTAATTTACTAATTAATTCGACATTCAAAAAATTTCAGCATTTTTAAATCTTATGTGGAGGCCGGAGGAGTGCACAAGGAGGGCTCAACGGAATGTGCGTGGAAATACATCAAGGTGTGAACTTGTACACTTGAGTTTTAATTAGATACTTCATTTTTTCAAATTCAGTTTATTTGGTTTAGTTTGCACTTGGTTGATCAATTATTCAGTCGGTTCAGTTTATATCTAAGCAAACAAAATAAAAGTTTAGTTGGGCGAATTTAATTCAGTTTTAAATTAACTGACCAATTGGGCAACCTGCATCATACATGGTATTCTATAATTAATCAATATAATTGGCTGTAGCAACAATAGCACTTCTTGCCTACCTAAGCTTAACATAGTATGGTACCAAAATATATACCACAGAAGCTGAATGGAATCATGGGTATAACTATATATGCCAATTTGCCCTTCTGCTCATGCAATTTTATTAATACCATCATTTGAATTTAATACCATCATTTGAATTTCAGAGCCCTAGGCAATAGGCAACAAGGTGTGTGGATTTTACGTTATGAAACACATGCAAGATCTAGTCACTACGCAATTTGACGTTTTTCCGAATGTATGTATTTATAATTGAACTTGATTCATTTTTATTTAGCTTGAATTAAATTAACTTCTCAATTGTATTCATGCAGTGTGCTTTACCGACACAAAGATATACGCCGACGCAACTTCATGCAATAACACGACAATGGTCTGCATTTTCTTGGATAATTTCTAAACTATTAATGAGAAATGCATTGTTGTTATGTCCATATGCTATTTTGTTTATGGGTTTTTTGTATTTTTTTATAGTGTATTTTTGTGTGAATGAAATATGAGTTATGTTGTTTAGAGAAAATTGTGCTGTCTTTTGTTTGTGTTGCTCAAATTATTTGCATGATTATTCCAATTAATGTTAACGAATGCTGAATAGAATATATGGCTAGCAAAAATAT